>JAWPHD010001462.1:0-320288 GCA_037043455.1 Cyrtodaria siliqua | reverse complement strand
AGCCACTGGAGCCGTTCCAAGGCGGTAGCCCTATTTACAACCCTTTTTGTGTTTGTGGCATCATATGCCTTTATTCCTTATTAACATTGCCATTCATGTTGCTGTTTTTGCGTGTGTTTGGGTTTACTGTGTTCAGTGAAAGCTGCATTTCCTGTTCGAATTTTCTTATTTTTATATCTACTTTTATAGCAAATTATTACCATTGTTCCATTTATATACCAAGCATAACTACCTGCACCGGTGGTGAGAATATTCTAGAATGTTCTATATTCTGAATTCCGCTATCAGGACTCGTGTATAGGGGGATCAGATCCGAATCACCTGTTTCTGGATTTGGAATCACTGCCGAGATTTGCCTTATTCCACCGGCGTGATATGTCTCGTATATATCGATCCCTGATACTAAAACTTTCGCGTCGAAGGTAACCTAAAAATATGACAAGTAGAAATAAGTTAGAAACCATTAACATTATAATTATTCGCATTGCCACCACTGACTTACTGTAATGGTATGTGTATTTAAATGGATTTCACATTGCTGTTCCGTTTATTGATTTCCTCCCTATTTCATAGAATCCAATCCAATTAAAGTAAAGAAGTGGTTTGTCATGATTGGTCTGTCGTCTTTCTGTAATCAACACACATAACGCATATTTAGCCTCTGAAGAAAGTACTCGGCTGGCTAAGCCAGTTGAGCCAGTCAAATCGAAAGCTATCTCACCGTAAAAGTTAACTATGACATAAGAACAAAGTAAGTTGAATACCTCAATAATATGTTTTCAAGTAAAGTAAAATTATATAGATTACTGGCCAAAATAGTTTATAAAAGATGCATTAAATACGAATAAAATGTGTAAACATTAAACAATTTGATTTTTGCTGGAGTTACTTCACTCTCTTCAAATACATCATTAGACGCTTGGCATCTAGTAGGAATATGATGAAAATTTGAGTAATCGATTTCGGAGAAACTTGTGTTATTATGGAAACATCAGTAAATGCAATACAGATTTTGTTTACATGAAAAATACATAAAAACAATTATTATAGTAGTACATTATGAGATACGTATTTTAATAGTATAGACACAAAATTATAATAAGAAGGAAAGTAAATATAATTGATAAAGAAAATAATTATATCTCCCGAGAAAAAATAGGGTAGGGGCTAAACTTCTGTTATTATGGAAACGGATTTATCATAAGAGAAAGGTCGTTTCATGGACACGTCATTAATGGCTATACTTAGTATTGTTCAGTATATTCTTTGTGTGATTCAAAGGTCCCCAGTTCAAATCTCGGTAAGGATGGATATTTGTTTTTCGTTTTTTAGTGTGTTTTTTCGTGTTTTTTTAACCGTTCCGATTCTGCGACTGAACCTTATATTTAACAAAAATAAACAATATCGTCATCGAAATGTTGCGAATGCGTTTCCCGTAAAATTACGCATTTAGACAAAAGCTTTTTACATAGCCATATGTGTGATCATATTTATTTCCGCAAATTATAGGAGTTACTTAACAAGGTAAGCTGTTCCTTATTGCGAAGATATTCGTGTCAATGGATATTTGTATGCCGCTTTGAAAGGTATGGAACGTTAGAAAGCGTCTGTCCGAAAAGCCTTTAATACTATGACATAACTATATATCAAAAACAAATTGTTTCGGTAATATAAATTGAGGGAAATCATTACTCCTAAAACTAGCATCTGGCTAAAAGACGTCTATGTATCATCATTTTAATTTGTTCCAGCGCTGAAGCATTTTCATTTTTCATCCGAGCTTTATCAAACTTACCAGATTGTTAATATAAGTAAAAGTTCGGACAATTTCGATAACCAGCAAGATCTGACCAGAAACACTAGAGTTATGGCCCTTGAATTAACGAAAACTGCTATATGTTTTCGTGTCTACACTCCAGCCCCATTATGTTTCATATGATCTTTAGCACACTGTATCACGTTGTTAATATTATTGAAAACTTAGACGAATTTGAAACCAGCCAAATCGGACCTGTAACACACTATTTATAGCCCTTCAATTAATAATCATTGCTAAACTTGTGTCTTGTGGATACTTCTCTTCCAACCTTTAACAAACTTTACATTGATATCAATGAAATCTTGGACAAGTTAAAAAACCACCTTCTATCAGACCAAAAACACCGGATTTACGATGTATTGTAAAATTGCTATATGTTGCCTACTTAAGACAATAGAGACTTCAGTTTTCATCTGATCTTTACCGGATTGTTAATATTAATAAAAAGTAGGACAAGTTTAAAAACCAAACAGACTGGACCTGTAACACCATAGTTATGTAATGTAAAATGCTATATTTTACCTTGTACAGATGATGGAGCCTTCAATTTTCTTATGATTTTTACCAAACATATATGAATGAAATCTGGGACAAGTTTGAATTCGATCAAGATTGGACCATCAATTGCAGAGTTACATCCCTTGATATTCTTACACAAAATTGCGTCGTCTTTGATGCCTTGCATCAAAATTCGTCTTGTTTTATAACATACATATTGAAAAGAAAAAAACCCACATCGTTATTGTATCGTGTGCGACTGATATCCACTGTGACAAAATATAATTAATCATTTTAAAAAGAGTGCACTGTGCTTACATTTTAGCAGATGACCATAATGTCACGTGTGTGTTTTTTCCGGTAGTCGTGACGTAATGATGAAAGCTCAAGGTTATGATTTGAAAACGATATTAAAACTTAAACTGCTAATTTATGTACTTGATACCCGTATACCCGTAATGAGTAATTATTTTTATCTAATATTTTTGGGCCTAATTCAATGAAAAGCGCGTGGTTTTATAATATTGAAAATTTATTACCGTTATGTACTGATGTGCATCCAATATCCCTTGGGCCCATGTTCCTTTAATGGGGCCATACTGAGGGTACACATTAGGTTGTCCAACAACCTGCTTCGCTGCCCAGCTGTTAATACATACAAAATATAAATAAAATAGTTTTAAGAGTTTGTTTTGTTTGTGTGTTTTTGTTTAATATAATACTACAAACTTCGCATACAATGTAACAATATGGACGCGTATCGTTTTATTATCACATAATTATTGACAGTAAATAAATAGCAGTGATTTAAATTAATTTAATAACTTTGACAACTTGTGTCAAAACAAATATTCATATCTGCTATATATACAGAACATTAATATGTGAAAATAAAGTAAATTGCACTTGCTAAAGTGTAAACACAAAAGAAGATAAGAAAACTTACCCGTCTGTGTCGTACTGTGATGAAAAGTTATTGACACTGACTACCCTTTGTTCTATCAAGCCTATTGAAAAAATATTAGATTTCATGAGTAATGTGAGAGCATCTACTTTTTGAGAGCTTCTACTTTCGTAGGACATTTTAAGTTTTCACGAGTACATGCATATGAAGAAACAAGGATAATACTATAAACAAATGCCAGTAAAAATATGACATATGGTCCTATAGAAATCACAGCACCCAAACGCAATGGCACCGTTGATCCGCACTGTTCCACAACCAAAAGCAAATTAACTACATAATGAAGAAGACAATACACAACAGAAAGAGTGGTGAAGACAGGGTTACCGACTTGGTTTGGGACCAACGAGCTCCATATAGGTGGCTTTGAATTAGAATACCGCTTAAGCCGGCTTAAGCCGATAATTGTTGCTTCTTTCATTACTTCTCATGAACAGACTCAATCAAACCGGGTCTGCTGTTTTATTCTCTTAATTGTGTTTGTTGCTCTCAAAGGATCACCTTTGTCAGTATTTATTGGAACGGTCAGTGAGCAATATGGCCCACCGGTTATCTTATATCGAGTTTAAGTGTACACAACCTCGCTATTATACTGTCTTCAGGGCTCAAATTGACAATACAGTGTAAATAAAACTACATTCCATCGGAAGGAAATCTCTAACAATAAAGTCCACATCCAGAGCAATTAGGAAACGATACACCTTTATGCTATTGTAAAGATATATAAAAAAACATAATTAGCGGAGTGGCATAGGTAAAACAATCACGAAAATTGTGCTATTTGCGATACAAGCACCAAGTTTTGCATATAGGTACACTTGATCCTAGTGGTCAATTTCAGATATAGACCCACCCCAAATTCCTTCTATTGCGCATGCGTGGGCTTGCGTTTACTTCCGGTATGCTATGTAATGTTGAATGATAAAGGGCTATAAAAGGATATTTCAAATGAATGAAAAGATTAAGTATATCATATAATAAAAAATAATTCATTACTCTTTATCGCGCATGCCTAGTAGATTAACAACTTCCGGTTATATTAAGCGACTTTTGTTCCAAAATCCCAAAACATCGGAGAATTTCGGGAGAATTTATTTGTTCACTCAATAGCAGTATACTCGTAAATACAAACGACTCATACCCTCACCATCCTTTATCATTCTTATTCCTGCATCACGGGTTCAAGCCCCAATGGCGCCAGTTTATTACTTTGGTAAAGAGTATGAGCAGTAGTCCTTAGACAATACATTGTCCATAGCCTCATCCGTCGGAATTTATCGGAATTTACCTTCCGACCGTTACAGAACCATAGGAATCTATTTAACAGTAAGAGTAGGACATGGTTGACTAATGTCTATCTATCATTCCCTTCACTCTGGGGTGGCTCGAAATAACCGAAAACAATGTGTTTATAAGCCGATACAATTCACATTTCTTTATGAACAGTAAACATTATGTTTCGAGCTAAATCAGCCTCTATATGCATTTTCAGCGCAGATTCATTGGAATTAGCCAGACCACTTCGGCGAAAGATAATGTGTTGATATGTTAGAAGGATGGCATATTGTAATGCCTTAGGACACTACTTAGATGGATCTTCATGCACTGGTGCTTTATTTCAACACCTGTTTCGACACCTGGTACAGCAGATTTATTTCTTAAATCATCGCATGTATCACAAACAGTAATGACTGCTTCTACAATATTTATTTTACTGAACGAGCATACGATATATAAATTAAACGTGTAAATGAAAATGATACCCCCAATGTACTTTGAGGCATAGTGTAGCGTAAAGCAAGTCTGATCACCTTTTTAAATACTGGTGTCTAACTCTTGAACTAACATTGCTCATACATGTACATGCTTATATCAGCTCACTGAGAACTTTATATTTCAAACAGGATATAGACACTCTTACTCAGTACAATGGCTGAATTATTTTGATCATGCACACTATGCACACACTATGCACGTTATGTTCCTGTGTACATTCGTGATATGCTTGACTTATACAAACTTCATCATGAAATTGCATTATAATTCCAGGCTGGGAAATTTACCGTTCAGAAGACATGTTCATGATCAGACCAATGCATATGTAAAGGGAGAGGGAGGTGCCGTAGGGTTGACAGAAAATCTAGCTGCACTCAGAAGGTGGATGTTATCCTGACCTGAAATGTTTTTCATGAGTTCTAAACGAATTTCAGCAGTCAGCAATGTAACTAGACTTGACTGAGGACACTCACCACCACGACCAGCAACCCGGTGTTCAAATATATTTATGAAACATGTTAACATTCTATCTTTCACTTTTGTATCACAAGAGACCGCAGGTCATTCAGTATCAAATTGTTCGAAATATTAAAAGCATCGTTCACGAGCAGTACCGGCATTAGTGAAAGACAAATTAACTGAGTGGACATGCTCTTTATATTACAAACATTCCTCGAAACAAATTACCACTTTTTGGTGATAGGCCATCTTTCCATACGTCTAATACTAAAAACGTATTTTCTGTCTTTAAAGGTGACTGTGCTTTGTTTTTAAAACTATACATGTGTAGGTTGCTTGAAAAGAGGAGGTGATCTTAGCGAATTCTCTCTATGTATATAAAGCATGACAATCAAGCATATCCAACATCAATATCAGAATGCAAAACATGAGGTTTTATTGAAAGCATGACCTGCTTAGTTACTTCAATAAATTAAGTGAAACAGTTGTTGTACATACAGACGTCGCAGCTATCGTTACGGATGGATCCGCAAGCGTTACCTGTCTTCCATGCAATTACCGGCTGTGACACAATGTCACTCTTCTTGGAACATGGCAAAAAAAGTGCATGGGGCATTTGGCACTGCTAACCATCCTTCAAGAAATGAGCATGCAACCAGCGTTGTTGTTGAAGATTCTATGACAGCGATTGAACGATGTGTAATACGTTTGTATGATAGAACTAATTTGTGTGTTGATAATGGCATTATCAGAAGAGAAATGTTAACGAAGAAGGGAAGGTCCATGAAAAGACGTCCATCAACGCATGCAGCTCTTAAAGATCATATAGTGCGTTGTGTCTATCGGGCAGGTCATGTTTGGAGGCAAGCGCTTAATATTGACCAGTCCAGTAGATTGGTAGAAACTTGACTTGTGGACATGTTTATCAAAGTGGACAACATTACAGAAAGAAGCTCTTAGTGCCCAGAAACTTTTCAGAAAGACTGTTCGACACGTTGCAAATGTGTTAAAGCGGCACTTCAATGCGCTGCCACGTGTGCTTGCAACGAGGAATGTGAAAGAAATCAAATATCTGATTCCGAGACGTGAGATGGAAGCAAATGTAAGTACTAAAGCAACCAGTAAAGAAAAGCTCAACAAATCACTGTCACTGTCCGGAAGTACCGAATTATTAGTGCACGCGTATTAAGACGTATTAGGATGTGTGGCTTAATGGCATTTTGTCACTAATAAAGAAAGCTGTACCAAAAACCGTAAAGGGTAGGACATAAAAACCAGCGTGACAATGATTCAAGCACCACCGTTCCTTTCAGGTTTTCAGAGGGTGCATTCACGCGAGGTTTGTTCGGTCATCACAGAAGAGATAATGATTACATGCTACATTTCAGTAGACTGGTTTACGAAAACGTCATTTCAGCAAGTGAAATGGTAACCTTTCAACATTACAAAATATGTGTTTATACCATTCAAGTTTTTCAGACGAGTTCTCTAGGAATTCAAGTTGTAAAGCATGCTTATTGCCATTTACATGAGTCACAGTCTGTTAACCATAGGCAGCTATAAAAGCCATATAAGAGTCAGCTGCCTTCGGCAGCTGAAAAAGTGAAGCATAGTGACTGACTGTAGATGGGTCAATCACCAAACATGAAGTGCGCTGGAATACTAAAGTGTTTGTCTCTACACACACACTATTTTTCCGATGAATTATCTTTTGTACTGGTTTACTTGGCGTTACTTAGCGTTACTTGACGTAACTTTAATTTTATGTGTTTTATGCAATTTTTCTTCTTTCCGTCCAGCATTTTGAAGTTATATTTATTTTATTATGCAATTGTAGAACTGTTCTATTTCCAGAGCTCAAGCAGCAAATGTCTTGTTCCATTGACACCGTTAGTTATTTAGCATGAGGCATCTTGAAGACTTTTAAGGGACTCGAAGACTTTTGCGGGACGCGTTACTTTGCGTGCTACTGTGTTTGACATACATCCAGCAAAGCCTATAGCATTTGGTAAGTGATTTTTCATGTACCTAGCTTTGGAACTATGGCTTCTACGGGCGGCGGAGTGATCTTGAGAAAACGTAACCCTAACCCTGAAACCCTGAAACCCTAACCCTGAAACCCTGAAACCCTAACCCTAACGGCAGCTTAACAGTCGCCGCGTAAACATCCCTGATTCGATCTGACTGAATCTCGCAGGTCACCCGCGCCCCTTTCTGCGTGCAGACGTGGGCAAAGTTTGGCGGAGCTGCCACGACGGTGGGCCGGTGAGTTATAGCGGGAAAAACATAACCCTAACCTCTCTGTACCGTTGAAACCAGAGTTAGCCGTGTTTCACCCTAACCGCTCGCGGCAATGGCAGTAGCTCCGCTCTACGTCCTTGGATCGGCCCGAAACTTTCAGGATATATGTGGGTGCGCCCAGGCGTGGAGTCGTGCGAAAACGCACTCGTTTCTATATCGCAAGAATCTTTCTCACTCGGGAATTATTTCCCGTATCACTTCAACAATGTTAATTAAACTCTATATCTTTATTTCCTTTCAGTATACAAATAATAACTCCTTGTTTATGAGAGATGGGTAGTTCACTTATGCCATGACTTTTAAAATTAGACATTCGCTTAAAGCTGTTTAACATTTCTTCATAGGTAAGAGGGCCCTCAAGTAGATTTTTATTTTCCTCTGTTAGTTTTGGTATGTGCATGTTAGACAGTATCTCTTTAAGATTTCCATGATTGGTTGCATGATAAGAATATAGGTTTTTGTAGAATTCTCTTGTTTCATTTAATATCTTTGAGACTTAATAATTCTATTATCTTTTGTGTGTAACCTTATCATTGACTTAGAAGTAAAATTCCTGTTTTCTAGATTACAAAAATATCTGCTTGTTTTTTCCCTTCCTGAACCCATTTTTCTCTAGATCTTATTTGTGTTCCCTCTAGTTTTTTCTCCCTAATTTCATAGTTCATTCCGTTTATTTTCTCTTACAGTGGGAGCGCCAAGCCGCCGCGGAGGGATATTTACTTAAAAACGTCACGCGCAAAAAACGTAAACAAACTGCGTTTTGAGCAGATTTCAGGTTGGCGGTCAAAATGACACCATTGATGTAAACTGTATTCAACTGACAATGTACAATGATGACACACATAAACAAATGCATCAATTTGTTTGTTACAGAATGAATTTTAAGTTTTTACGTGTTTTGTCGATTCTTTTTTATTAAAAATACGATTTCTAGGCTTTTACAAATTACCGATCGTTTCGAAAATTTATGTGAAATTTTAGCTTTTAATCAAATTGATAATTACAGTTTGTTCTTATAGCGAGAAAAAAGACGAAAGGATTAAAGTCAAGAAAAAGTCTTCCTCTACAGGCCTGTAAAATTTCATCAAAATTTGGAAAAAGTACTTTTTTCTACCCAAAAAAACGTTTCATGACCGTTCATAAAATACACACTGAAAAATGAGACTCTCTTCAACCGTGTGCTTCATACAAAAAACTTTCAGAATCATATTTTTATCACTACAATTAAAACATAATTTATACAAGCCATTTCCTTATAAAATAACCAACATTTTCATGGCCTACTTTTAAAAATAAATTTAGGTCTATGTTGTGTTATTGTGAAAAATATTTCAGTCAACAAACATGCGAAAGAGCAAAATGTCAGCTGTTTATCGATCGACTTCAATTTTTTAATTTTGTATCTCGATTTGTATGAAGATTTTAACAGCGAGAAAAAAGACAAGAACATGAACGATGAGTTTAATCCTTCCTCTGGCAGTATGTGAATTTTCAAGCGAATTTGAAAAAAGTACTTTTTTCTACCCAAAAAAACGTTTGGTCACTGTTTTACGCAAGCGTTTCGAACGTTGTTTTTGTGTAGTTTTGTTACACGGCATGGAATACGGCATGGAATACGTCGGTCAGCTCTGTGTGTGATAAATTCTGAAATTACCTGATATATTGTAGTGAAGAGACAGTCGATAAGAGACAAAATATGTATGCTAACATGATATATTTTAAATTGTTATTGAAAATATTGCAAAAAAATCAATACCGTGTTTCCCCGAAGACCACATTCCAACACAGAATTGTGACGTCACAATGCTTGTACTAGTATAATCACAGGGTGAAAAGGTGTACGCGGACAATTTTTTAAATCTTCGAAAGGACGTGTGTTTTTATTTATTTATTTTGGTCGAAGAGCCCTTTAAAAAAAGTATCATTGGCTATTATCATTTCGACCCATCCACCCCCGCCCCACCCCCACTCAGCACATTTTTTTTAAATGGACAGAATTAATCTAGAATGCGAACTATGATTTTAAATGTTTTTTAAAGGCCATTTGGATTGTCGACGCAAATATAATATGAACTAGGGCTTTATTGGTTTGAACAGCGACCGCAGAGGGAAGTAAGATGGGTGAATAGTCCCATTAGACATGCCATCACCAGGGCTCCAGCTCCTTAGGTTCAATGCCTTTTCCACTGTGTAAGCGTGGCCTCTTTTTTGAAAGTCTGTGAAATAGCATCTTTGAAACAATCTGTGTATTAAACCGTGCCAGCGCCTTTACATCTGAGATACCAAGAACACATGCTTGGCAATCGACCACTTACATGTATGTGTACCCTGCTGCACCTCATCCTTAACATTTTCGATTTCCGAGTTAGGCGTAGGGTCGGTGCTTACGCAGAGCTACGCCAATGACACCTACCATCTTTTATGAAACTATATTAGTACCAATCAGTAAGGGATGGGCAGAACCCTGCAGTCTATAGGCTATATAGGCTCCCGAGGGTAATAACCCTAAACTTAGTATCCTTTTGCAGAATTTTTTTTCAATAAAATTCGGATGGGTTAGCGATGACCAAGACACTTTCCCTTAGTCTCGTCCGTCTATGGGGACGTAAACCGGCGGTCCCGTGTATCGGTTTATCCTCCGAGCACGTTAAAGAACCATAGGAATCTATTCGATAACAAGAGTAGGGCAGGTTTCCAGATTTCTATGTATTCCTTCCCCTCTCTCTGGGGCGGCTCTAAATAACCTATACTGTGTGTTGATGAGCCGTTAAACAACATTCAATTCAATTAAAACGTATATTGTCTCGTGGTCTAGCTTGTGTGTCGTCTCAACATGGGATAAATAAGAGCTATTAACATTATATATTTACTTATATATATTAGGCAAAAAAAATAATACCTGTGTTTCCGGTGGCCCGACCGACCCTATTTTTAAGGGGCCGACCCTAAAACTTTTTATGAAAAAAATAAAAATATATTTGGGCTGAACAATGATTTATCACAATATATCGAGGTAAACTGACATCACAGAGAAACTTTCAGCTGTATCATCAACTTGAATGGGGTTTATGATATAAATACACGTAGAATCTCACAATATCTTGTTCTAAAAAAAAAAGAAAAAAAATAAAGAAAAGAAAATGCCTACTGTGCAGCTTCTTCTATTTTTTAATTTTCTAACGTACTTAAAATTTTAAGATGGTCGCCAAAATGAGAAAAGCATGAAAAACAGCATCATGTATTATAACACACAAGTCTGTCATATGCTTTTGTCAGCAAGGACATTTATCATTTCTGATTTATTTTAAATGGATTGGAGGCGGTCTGGAAGACTATAGGCGTCTATTCAAATACGTAATGCGTTTCATTTTCATATTCAATGTACATAATATTATGCTCTAACCACAACTTTGCCAAAATAACATAGTTATTGGACATGTCAATAGCATTGAATAATTGCTAAGGAAGAACTTTATACATATTTTCATAGAGTAAGACGAAAATGTGTGTTTCATGAACATAGGTAATAGAGGATTTTACATGAGAGCTGACAGAGCTTAAAGTGATCCCTAAGTGTCTGCCATGTCCACTGGCACAGATATATATATTATAGGGAGGTCAAGTGTAGTTTAAATGTTGGATATACTCAGGTTTAATGAATTCAACTGAAAAAGTGATCATTTGTTTAATAGGCATGTCAAACATATAATACATACTGGTAATGGCTGTGAGTGAAATGTATAAGTTATTGGTGCAATATTATCAACAGTTTAGTAACATAATAATAACTATTAGCTTTGCATTATTCTAGTATTAATATTAATGATTGCAAAAATGTGAATTATGTAGAAAAACTTATGGGACGCTGCGAGTTGTCAGCTTTTCAACAAATCAAGATTGCTGTGTGTCCCTTTAAGGTCCATAATTAATATGTTAATAAAACAAGTTACAACCCTATGCTGTTTTTTTTTAAAGTTGTGTCACAGGTTTTGAACATAGTTCAGCATCAACATGTATTCTCCGTTATATGTACACGTAACAGTCAGTTCAATAAAACTGTGTACTTCAACGTCTCAAATGGAAAGATGAGTGTTTTTTTATTGAGTATTAAATAAGCAAAACTACTTTTCACATCACTCTCATTGGCATGGATGACATCGCTAAATGCATGTGGGAGGAAACCAGCATGCACAGATCCTTGTGAAAAACTTGAGTGTCAATTAGTGTTGAGAACAAGAACTGTAGATGTAGTTCAAGATAATCCATTCAGTTTATTGTTCAATACTTGGATCCATTACAGTTGTATACCGTAACCTTGTGTTGTGAAAATGGCAGCATCTTGTCTGAAAAATAAAGAAAATGCAAACACTGAGTATTACAACTTAAATATCTGCTGTACATGAAATACTAAAACTTGATCACCTTTAATAATATACAAAATATGTATTTTATATAGAACCTATACAGGCCAAATAAAATAAAAATTAAACCTGTGTTTACATATCATTGTCAATAAAAGTGGGCCAGTATATTTATTTGGTATCAAATATTTACTTGTTATCATATTTTTTACTCCATGAATTATATTTAGACCACAAGAACATTAAATAAAGAAAAATCTGACTGGCTGCAGGCTTAAACATATTAAAACAGATTATATTATTTTTTTACCTCAGAATAACTGATTATTATTTTATTCCCAATAAAAAGAGGAGTCAGCAGTGTATTAGTTTAATACAGTAAACACAGACCTGTATATTTAATTCGGTCTTAGTCAATATAAAATTTACTGAAAAAGATTACCAAATGTTTTTGTTTTTTAATACTGAGAACGTATGTATTGTTTAAGATCCTTTTCATGCTTTAATACTGTCTCTCAGTTCCACCTTTCAAGGTAAGGTTTCCAGGTGTTTTAACTAGATTTATCTAATTATTATTATTTTATTATTTTTTTGGCATTGATGTGAAATGCTTCCCCACCATACAAATAAGTTCTCCTTACAAACCTTTATGAAATCCATCTTGTTTTTGTAAGCTCCTCTAACCTCACCTCATCCAACCAAGAGTCGCATTTCAGATCAGAATATGTAAGATGCAGGAATCATGTCTGTGAGACTGATGTCTCCCTATGAAAAAAATAATGACACAGTGTATAAACGCAATTGCCAAATTTCATTTGGATCTGAACATTTCGCTGAAATTAAATAATAATCAGATAGATCTATGTATTCAATTCTTATTTATATGTACTGTTACTTAGAAAATGTGTTCATCAGGGCTTTTTTCCACAAAATTGGGAAGAGGCCCAGGCCTGTCCATTTTGGGAAAGATGTAAGATTTTACCAATTAAGTAAATTTGACAATACTAACGTTATGCTTTATTTATATGTTCAGCCAACAGTTATTATAATTACTGTTTCTCAGTCAGAACTGACTCCACAGACAAAAACACATTGCAGAATTAATGTTTTTTCTCAAATTCTGGGACACTGTTGCTTTCTGATTGGCAATATTTCTGCCACAATTGGGGAAAAAACAGTCAAGTTCTCAATTGGGAAAGAGGCCTTTTAAAGGTGTCTCTGTTAGATAAGGTAAAAAAGCCCTGTTCATGGTACACAGATCACTTTAGCGGAGTCAATCACATAAAATAGAACTGGGATGTAGTGTATATTTTGTTTTTAATTGAAAACCAAGTGTTGCAGTATTTAGCATTTCATTGAACACATTTTAAGTAGGGTTTGTAGAGAAAATATGCGGGAGGGACGTAGAAGAGAGGGGAAGGGGGTTGGGGATAGTGGTGGGGGCAGCAGGGCCTTTTTACCAGTTTTGGGGAAGAGACCTTTTGCGCTTAATTGGGGGGTGGAATACATAAATGGGGAATGAAATTTCCAAGGTAAGTTGAAAAAGTGGGGAAGTCTGCATGCTTTTAAAAGAAATGAGAGTGGGGAATGCGCCTTTTACAGGCCGCTTCAAAGAAGGGTAAAAATCCATGGGGAAGGTATGCGTCAGCTGCCTCTGGGTAAATGTAGAGAAGGGGGTGGCAGGGATGTGGTTTAGGAATTGCTGTGTCCCAATGCCATGCAGCATATGTGGGGTTTGACACCAGCCATTACAGGCATACCATAAGATACCCCTTCAGAGGGTTCAGGGCTGAGGGTCTCCCAGCGGTTTAGGGGAACAAGGGAACATATTTTTGGGGAACAAAGCAAAACGTTTTGGGGATCACCGGGTCGTATTGTCAGGGAACAAGGGAACATGGACCACCCCTGGAAGGGTCTCATGTCTATGGCTACAGGTCTTGTAATACAAACAAGAATGATTCTGAGAGAGGAATCATATAGGGTGTTCAGTCACGTGACATAAACGTAGCGTCAAAAATACATTGAATCGATAACGAGATTATGACGCACTTTCGGCGAATTGTTTCGTGTTACCTGTGCTGTTTATAGCGATTTCCGCGGGACCCCCTTATTTCATTGGTTGAAACTGACCAATCAACGTTTAGAAGACAAATCAAAGATCATTCTCGGAGTAACCCGAAAATTTTACGTCATTCGGCGGCGAAATTATGAATGTTTATAAAATGTTCTCTAAATTTTAACAGTTACGCTGCAAAAATTAAATGTTTGGGTAACCCCTATTTAAAAGGTATATATATCCCCCATGAAATGACAGTTTGACTTTTTCAATTATGTTTATCAGTAAAAGCGGCAAGCATCATAAACAAGGTGACCTTTTTGACATTCGCCCGATCATTTCCAAGATGGCGACGTGACGATATTCTAGTCGTCCGTTTTTAACAACAAAACGCAAAAATACGACGTTAGGGTTACCTACGGTATATTTCTTCGTATTTTTGATAGTGTTTGACTTCTTTTATTATATAACATGTTAAAATAGTGTGTTTCTGACTTTCCTCCCCGCACAAAGATGCGTTTTTGTTAAAAAAAGAATTTGAGAAGTGACAGTGTACACTTTTTCGGATGCAAATATTTTTGAACAATAAAATCACAACTTTAAATTTAAATACACTCCGTCACTCGCCATCAGAAATGTCTGAATGATGCTTTCTGCTTTTATATTATGTTATGTATATCAAGTTAAACACATTGTTTTTATTTTTATGCATTCTGCCAACAATTTGGGACAGTGACAGTGTAGCCGTTTGATTTTTATTTGCAATTCGAGATTTATTTTATTCGTTTTACAACGGTTATTTTATCGGTTACGTTTTATTTACAAGAACTTGAAGAAGTTGTCGTTGATTTTCTCTCGGCATAACTAGGTAAGTATTTGTTTATTACAAATTACTTAGCATATCTTTATTACGAGTAAGTGAGATTCCATGTTAAAATTATAAATGGAATCCGGCCAAGCTTGCTCTGTTTATAATTTCTGTCTTCTCCAAACTATCTTGGGAGGGTCTTGCAATTTGGAATTATATATCGGCATGGCCGTAGGGGAACCCCTGTCCGATTTTTAAATTTTGCCTTTCATGACTGGCAAAAACCGACCAAAGGGGATTTCTCCAAGTACTCCGACTTGCAATTTGAAACTGTAAACCGGCATGGCCGTAGGCGAACCCCTGTCCGATTTTTAAATTTTGCCTGTCATGACTGGCAAAAATCTACCAAAAGGGATTTCTCGGGGGTACTCGACTTGTAATTGACCAGTCTATTACCGTCTTGAAATTTGAAACTGTAAAACAGCATGGCCGTAGGGGAACCCCTGTCCGATTTTTAAATTTTGCCTTTCATGACTGGCAAAAACCGACCAAAGGGGATTTCTCCGAGTACTCCGACTTGCAATTTGAAACTGTAAACCGGCATGGCCGTAGGCGAACCCCTGTCCGATTTTTAAATTTTGCCTGTCATGACTGGCAAAAATCTACCAAAAGGGATTTCTCGGGGGTACTCGACTTGTAATTGACCAGTCTATTACCGTCTTGAAATTTGAAACTGTAAAACAGCATGGCCGTAGGGGAACCCCTGTCCGATTTTTAAATTTTGCCTTTCATGACTGGCAAAAACCGACCAAAGGGGATTTCTCCGAGTACTCCGACTTGCAATTTGAAACTGTAAACCGGCATGGCCGTAGGCGAACCCCTGTCCGATTTTTAAATTTTGCCTGTCATGACTGGCAAAAATCTACCAAAAGGGATTTCTCGGGGGTACTCGACTTGTAATTGACCAGTCTATTACCGTCTTGAAATTTGAAACTGTAAAACAGCATGGCCGTAGGGGAACCCCTGTCCGATTTTTAAATTTTGCCTTTCATGACTGGCAAAAACCGACCAAAGGGGATTTCTCCGAGTACTCCGACTTGCAATTTGAAACTGTAAACCGGCATGGCCGTAGGCGAACCCCTGTCCGATTTTTAAATTTTTCCTGTCATGACTGGCAAAAATCTACCAAAAGGGATTTCTCGGGGGTACTCGACTTGTAATTGACCAGTCTATTACCGTCTTGAAATTTGAAACTGTAAAACAGCATGGCTGTAGGCGCACCCCTGTCCGATTTTTAATTTTTGCCTGTCGTGACTGGCAAAAATCCACCGAAAGGGATTTCTGGGGAGTACTCCGACTAGTAATTGTTTGACCAGTCTAATACTTTTGCCACAACATAGTATTATTTTTAATTGAATGTACGCTATATATTACATTGAAAGCAAATGGACATTTTAGACTGTTCGGATACACTAAAAGAACGCCTTGTAAACCGAAGACCTATAATGGGTAAACTAGTGGTTTTGATTGGCGAACACTGTGTGGTTGACTGGTGTTCCTTCTGTAAAGCCACTATTCAAACTCGTTTAATCTACATTTGAGCAATCTTTAGTCTCAGAATGGTTTAAAATGAAGTTTGCTTTAAAAAAATAACACCAAGTATGTTGAATTTTGTCAATATAGCAGAATAATGCTTTTATTTATTTTAATTAAAACTGAATGTAAGCTTTTGCTGTTTTCTTGCAATTCATATTTATTTTATACATCCGATTTAAAAAAAATGAGTATGACATAGTTTGTCTTGTCTGACCGCTCATCTGTTAATTTGAACTTTTCCAGTTGTTGGTACTCGGTTTCTTGTCGGGCAGACTCTCGACAAATTAATTTAATTGATTTTATTGTATGCTGCTAAGGATTTGTCAGTTTAAACATACATGTGTTTATATTTGAAATTTTGTTTTTCAGTTTCTCCATGGCTGCAGCAAAAAATGTAACCTGCACTGGAGATAGTGGCATAACTACAGCATGTAACCCAAAATGTTCCGACTTGGTTAATGTGAACACGCTGCTTCAGTTGAGATCAACCTGCGCTAATGATGATGAGTGTGCCAAATTATTAATACATAAACACAATTACAATGTTACAAATGTTGACAGTCTGAGACGGAAAATAGGAACATGCTCCGAAAAAGTAAAGAAACTAAAGAAGAACAAATCTAAGCAATTAAATGCATACCTATCTTCAGCATTTGAGTCACCGGAAGACAAACTTGAAAAGTCTTTTGAACAATTTAACACTGATAGTCAGGAGCAAATAGCGAGAAAAGTACTAGATCAGACCAGGAATGTGTTTCAAGAAAATAGGACCTTAAAGAGAAACTGTGTTGACTTGGTTCAAGAAAACTTTGAATTAGAGACAGAAGTTAGTTGTACAAAGGAACTTCTTCAGGGTGCAATAAAGGCACTGGAGTCATCGAGTAACGATTATGGAAAATTATTATGTCGAGGAAATGAAAATGGTTTGACAATAGAAATTGAGAAGTGCAAACAAAAGTATGACAAAAAATCGGCAGAGGTCAATAAATTATCTGATCAACTTAACACTGCGCAGGAAAAGCTTGGCAGATACAACACAAGAAATGTGAATAAAAGGATGAAAAGAAAGGACTCGAATATTGCATCGCTTAAAGGACGGCTATCGGATATACAAGAGGAAAATGAGGAACTGAAAGATAAAATAACAACAACAAATAACATTAATGAACAAAGCAAACTTGAAAAAATAAGATTAAAGAATGCTCTTTCCAAGGCACAGAACCAAGTAAAAACTTTACAAGACAAGGCTAAACAACAAAAGGAAACATACGAACAAGACACATTTGACCTGAACCAAAATGTTAAATCTAAAGAAAAAGAAATTGATGAACTGAGAAGTGTGATTGAATTGATGGAAACGGATACAGTAACAACATTTTATAATGGCAGTTACTCCAATGAAATTCGCGAATGTTGCATGGCTTTACTAACAGAATGCAACGTGAGTATGAACAAACTTCCTGACATTGTAAGAACAGTTCTCCGAACATTCACAGGGAAAATACCAGACAGGCTACCCTCCAAAAGTTTACTAAGTTGGATGATGTCGGAGGCCAAAGTTGTTGCATCAAAACATGTTGCAACAGAAATGCTAAAAGATTTTGATGTAACTTCTGGTCAGGGAAGTGTACTGCACCAAGATGCTACAACAAAATTCCATGCACACTTTGAGGGAGCACAGGTCACTCTTCAGAGTGGAAAAAGTCTTACCATAGGTTTGAAAAATGTAGCCGGAGGAGATGGGCAGACATATTTCCAGGCATTTAAGGATATGGTCCAGGATTTAGCCTCGGCGTTGGGCACTCAAGATCTAGAACTGAACAAGGCAAAATTGATATGTTCAATAAAACATTTCATGAGCGACCAATGCGCAACAAATGGTGTATTTAACCAGGCGGTAGAGGAGTTGAGACGAGAGCTGATACCAGCCGTTTCTGAAAAATTTGAACAATTGAATGACGATGAAAAAACAGCGGTAAATGACATGGGAAAATTTGCATGCCGTTTGCACCTTCTTGCAAACTTTGGTACAGATGCGGATAAGGCAATGTCGTCATTTGAAGACAGTGTTACTGATGGAAAAAATCCGTATTCATTTAAAAATGGAGAGAGTGGGACATACAGACTTTGTCGGACTGGTGCAAAAGCGCTGACCAAGCGCGGGTCTGACAAAGCTGGAGTCCATGCCTATTGGCAGGCATACCTTCGTGGGAAGCAGAAGAAAAACACCCTTATTTCATTCCACGGCCATAGAATCAATGTTGCGTTTCATGAAGGTGCGGCAATATACCACCACCACAATGATATAGAAGACTTCTTGAAGGATTGGCCAGAGCCAAATGGACTGTTAAAGTCGCTGTTGTTCGATGTACGCGAACCTGCGTATTTTGCAGGATGTAGGGCGCTCGGGATCTTCGACAAACTAGTGACCGGACCCTTTTGGCGCATTCTGGAGCGAGAAGGCTCTATCCTGGATCTAAACGAGGACCTCCTGCAGATGCAGCTAACCCTAGCAAGATGGGCCGAAGATGGCAGCATTCCATTTTCTGGTGAGGGAATGTTTGGCAATATAGACATTGTAAAGGATGATCTATATGAGTCACTCTTTAAGGACTCCATTTCCCCATCAGAAGATGCCTTAACCATCATGGCACTGGAATTGCTGTCATCTCAGCTTCTCATTTTGCTAGAAAGGCAAGCCCGAACCCAACTGCCAGAAGGCCAGTACTGGAACCCAAGCACAGAGTTTAGAGAATCTGCAAAGAATGTGCCCAAAACAAACACAATATCGGAAAGAGATATGGCCGTCTTGGACAACCTGTTGAGAACGAAGCCAGCAGCCTCCGCACTTACTCTCGAGGTTATTGCCATGTGCTCCAAAAATAAACCGTTCCAATGGCTCAGGTCGTTATCAGATTCTGACAGAGCAAAAGTTTTAGAAGACGCTAAACGCCAGAGTAAATTTGTTAAAGAAGAATTTAAGGCAAAGAAAATTGAACTTGAGAAAAAAATGGAAAATAAACTGAAGGAGAAGAAAGCCAAGGTTGAAATTGCTGAACAGAAGGAAGTCAACAAAAACTTTAACTTAAGTAGGGAAATCATGAAATATGGGGGACCGTGGACCACACAGGAAGTTGATGACAAGGAGGAATCTTTAGGAAAAGAATACAAGAAAGGAATCTTGATCCAACTGAAATTTCACAAATCGGTTTTGAAATCAAAAGGAAACAAAGAACTCTTTCAGGAATCTACAAATAAAAGAAAATATTCTGTTGAAGAACTTAAGCATAATTTGAAAATAGTCATTGAACAAAACGAAATGTCAGACGAAACAGAAACACTCCCAACCGGCCTCACCTATAAAACGCCAGAAACATCCAGGAATGAAATTAATGAACGGAAACATAAACTAACTAAAGATCTCATGAAAGCGCGAGAAAGGAGAAAGGTTCAGCAACAAAAAAATGAACTTGAAACATATGTGGAATCTCCAGAATTATTGGTTGGCAAGAAGATTCAACAGAAATGTGTGCATGAAAATGAACATGTTTGGTTTCATGCAACTGTTAAGTCCATATATGCAGAGAAAGAAAACAAGATTAAAACAGAGTTTAATATTACATATGAGGAAGAACCGGATGAGCTCTGGCATTTTCCATTGCTGGTGGACATGAAAAATGGTGATTTGCTTGTGGAGTGATGATACCTGTTTGTAATTAAACCAGTGCTGAACAATTTAAAATTATTTTGCAAACAAAATAGGTCCAGTTCAGCTGCAACAGAATGCTGCATCTGATAAGGATATATGTTGTTTGCTATTCAACCAGAATGGTTAAATTATTATTATCATTATTATTTGAATAGCAAATAGCATAGCTCCTAATCAGACACCGCGTTCGGCTGCATCTGATTTGGATATATGCTATTTGCAAAAATGATTAAATCCGGTTTCATCACTTTAAGAGTTAAGAGAATAGTATAATAGTAAATTAGGGCTGTGAATATATTAGTTAACATGGTTAAAGAACTGCATATGCTAAAGTAGCTTTCTGTTTCATTATTTGCGTCCTAAAGCTGCTTAATTTTTATTTTGACTAGCTGTATCATTTGTAGTTTTGACTAGCTATATCATTTGTTGGGGCAACTGTTTTTTTACTTTGTTACTTTCATACTGAAGATTTTATATTGGGAGTTATGTAAATGTGTTCATTATTGAAAACCCTTTAAAATGATATATTACAAGCCTATATTCATAAAATAAAAGTTTTTCGTCGTTTAGTCGGACAAAATTCAAAATCGTCGTTATTTTAAAATGGCTGAAATCATTAAAATAGTCCACTTAAAGTTCACATTTGTTTATTTGTAGTATTTCATCATGGTTTATGCAATAAAATACATAAAAAATGAAAAATTGTTAGAAAATACATTTTTTTCATGCAAAATACAAAAGAAACGCAATATTGGCGGCCATATTGGCGGCCATATTGGCGGCCATATTGGCGGCCATTTTGAAAAATGTTTGTATTTTTTTCGCGCTTTTTAAATTAAACTTGTTGAATTATATTGTCAGCTTTAAGAAAATGTATACTTTTGTAGTCTTTCCTCGAGTAAAAATGATTTTAATTGATATTTTCTGTATAAAATACTTGTTTTTCTTGAAAATTCGGTGCCACTTTTACCATGTATTTACATAGAGAGAAAAAATGCCAAAATGTCGACAATATCCAACATTCAAAATGCTATAAAATGAAAAGTATTTTACATATCTTGATGAAATAAAAAGCAGTTTGTTAGTTTACCTTAGTTCTATCAGTTTCTTTATATTTTATCTTATTTTTGATGAGACAAAAAATTAGTCTGAACACCCTAAATCATATGAATAATTCAATGAAATCAACAACTGATCCAGTTATGTTTACTATTTACACAGTTTGTCAACATTAACACCATCGATGTGCTTGGCAAATTTCAAGAAAACACTGCAAAAACTTGAAAAAGAGTTGTACGTACACATTTGAACTCACGTGTTATTTGCCTGCAGAGTTCTAAGACAGTCAACTGTTTCCTTCATTATGTTAACCTGCGTATATTTCCAATTGTTTATCCCGGGCCAGTGTGAACACCCTGCATCAGATATCGATATCGAAACACATTGGATTCAACGTTTACCAACGTGTAAACACATTCTACGTATTGATGACGTAATCCAAAACTGACATATTACAAAAGTGTTCACTCCTGTAAACTAGGTACGCGTAAAATTGATAACTCCGGTCTGAATCGACGTTTTTACAAAAAGAAAATGGCGGCGTTTTGTGATTTTTTTAATGAAATAGTCCGGCAAACACTAAAAAAATAATCCCTTTCGCGGAGAATCAAAATGATCAAAAAAGCTGAATAATTAGTTCCTGGCGTTCCCACTGTTAAGTCGTGTTCTAATACTATTTCTTTTTCTAAATTTTGAATTTCATTTAGAAGAGTATGTTCTTTAATATTTTGAAGTTTTTTTTATATGAAGAGTATGCTATGGCTTTTCCCCTAATTTCCATTATCAAAACATCAAAAAAAAGGTGGTCATCTATATTAAATTGTAAATCTGCTGCATTAGTTAAGTTGACGTCCATATCAACTAACTGCTCCTCTTTTGCGTATTGAGTTTTTATTATTTTTATCAGTGTTTTTATCTCTTCAACATATTCTGGATCTTTTAACAGGGAGTTGTTCATTTTCCAGTATGAGTTGCCTTTATTAAAATTGTTAAAATCAAGTTTTAAAAGGATCATTGAGTGGTCAGTTTTATAGCCTTGCAGGATTTTTGCTTCATCGATATACGTATAAATATTATCTAATGTAAAAAAAATCTAGCTTAGCTCTTTTTTTAGATTTTTTCTAAATCAAGTAAATTCTCTATTTTCCAAATTGTGATCGCGCCAACAGTCTATTAAGCTACATTCAACAATTATTGCAATCACTACATATCTGGCATTTGGATTATTAATATTAACATAACCGAAACAATCTATTTCAGGATTTAATATCAAATTGAAGTCACCTGCTACTATTGAAGGATATTCACTGGACGTAATATTATTTTTAAGTGTACGATAAAAATATGGATCGTCTCTATTAGGACCATAAATGTTTATTATATTTAACCGTTTCCCATCGATTGAGACATCAAGAATTAGTTTATTTCCACCTTTATCTTTAATTTCTGAATGCACTTTCAGTTCAAAACTGTTGTTAAAAAGAATAGAACTCCTCTTGACTGGCTTGACAAATTAATAAAATAGCAGTCATATCCCCACTGAACTTGAATATAGTTATTTTCCGCATCAGTAAAGTGAGAGTCTTGTAAACGATAAACTGAATATTGTTTGCTTTTTAGAAAGTCGAAAGTGTCTTTTCTTTTGTTTTTGTCACCGAGACCCTGTACACTCATGGAGGCAAATGTGATTTTACTTAACATATGTAGTCAAGACAATGTTAAGGAGAGTAATTGAGAGATACTGGCTGTCCCACTGGATCTTAGAGCTTGATGAATATAAATGGAAATATATTGGAGAATTATCTGTTGTATTTGTATATACCTAGCAGTGACGTTGCCTTTGTGTTGTATTTGTATATACCAAGCAATGACGTTGCCTTTGTGCAATGCAAACTCCATTCGTTACACACATTCTTAAATCATAAACACAATTTTGATGATCCATAATTTTGGACGGAGGTAGAAAGATGTTTGTGCCTTAACCTTATGAAAAAAATAAATTAAAGGAACACACGACAATCTCGATAACCTCACGTCGTCCAACATAAAATGGAAAGAGAACTCAAACATTTATTTAATTATATGCAAGAACGCTTTAATATTAAAATTATAGTGGATAAATTAACGTTAAACTATATTGTGCTGAAGCTTATGACAACTATAGGAATAATATATGTTGGTCTATTAAAAATTCAGGCGACGTTCTTGATACAATTTGAAATAAACGTCAAGCTTCATCTACAGGTACTAATGATTTCTCTACATTATATATAACTTTACCACACAACCTTATCAAAGACAAGCTTATTGCTCTCATTCAAAACACTTTTGCTAGTGAAAATATTACATTTTTGGCGTGTAACAATAATAAAGCGTGTTTACTAACAACAGATTGGACAATTACACTATGTGGACTTGCCAGGAAGTTGTTGAATCACTTATTTTTCTATTAGATATTATTTTCGTCAGGTATGGAACTACCGTTTATAGACAAATTGTTGGTATCCCTAGGGGTACGAACTCTACAACCTTTGTCGCGGATTTGTATTTATATTGCTATGAAAGAGATTTCATGTTTAGTCTTTCACCAGTTACCCAGGCAGATGTTATGACAGCCTTTAATGACACCTCTCGGTATCTGGATGACATATTGAACATTGACAACCTTTTCTTTTCTACTATGGTTAATAATACATATCCTAAAGAACTAAAACTTAACAAAGCTAATATTTCCGATACTATACTAACGCTTCTTTTCTCGATTTACATCTCTCTATTGAAAATGGTGAAATAATTAGCAAAATCTATGACAAGAGAGATGATTTTTATTTTGATATTGTTAATTAACCCCATTTAGATGGGAATATTTCCGGAGCAACTTCTTATGGGGTCTATGTGTCTCAAATTATTCGATTTTCATGCGTTGTACTCGAGTTGAAGACTTTAATATTCATAATCTTTGTATAACTAAAAAGCTACTCCACCAGGGCTTCCGTTACCATAAACTGCGTTAAACTTTTGCAAAATTGTATTATCATAACCCTGACCTTCTTTCCCAATATAAAAGTAATTTAAGAACACTTCTGCGACAGGAACTATCAAAACCGGACTTATATTGTGACGTGATTTACAAACTTCGTAAGATCACTTTCATACTATCTTTGTTAAACTTGTTAAAAGGTTTATCAAAATAGGTTATGACCTATCATTTTGCAACGCACTAAATGCTTGGTGGTGGACTCATTTACAGTTCGCCTCTATGCTTTCCTCTTTTATTGTGCGATGACCGGACAGGCTGTGGACCCTATGAGGACGTCTACTTAAAGCCCAAAAGGACGGTGACGTTTGATGTTTGTCTGCAATTCTGTCTTGTTGTGCCCTCAGTGGTTTATTCTCTTGTTGCTCTGGCTTCTGCCTAGTCACTGAGTACCTTATTTGTGGCTTTCTAGGCTTTTCGTTTTTGTATTTATATATATACACGGGCATCCTTGTGTTTAACTTATATTGCCTACTAATGCTGCCTTGTTGGTAAGGGAATAGTTCATGGCTGGGATTTCTTTATTTACACTGTCCCGTTTTATTGGGATGACAGTAGGGTAAGTGTGAGGTTTGGTGCACCTTAGAACCTGGTTTAAACACGCAGAGGCCTGTTTTGCCACTGACCATTTCGAGACGGTAGCCCCATTGTTAACCCATTTTGTGTTTGTGACGTCATATGCCTTTATTCCTAATTAACATTGCCATTCATGTTTGTCTTTTTGCGTGTTTTTGGGTTTACTGCGTTCTGTAAAAGCACCATTTCCTATTCGACTTTTATATTTATTGTTATAGGAACCTCGTCAGAGAATCGGTTCCGATAAAAACAATTATACCTCGTGTTGGAATTCCCGATCTTCACCGAATACCAATGATTGATTATTATATTACATAAAATACGCAAAAACTAATATGTCAATGGCCGGTCACTTGAACAAATTCGTTGTAGTTCGAAAAAATACGATTTACGAGCTATGTTCACATTTAAAAAACAAAAACAATAAAACGACATTATTTTTTTAATTTCAGGAATTAATTTTTACGACTTCAATAAGTTTCTTGTTTGACTTTCACTGAATTAAAATCAGACATATATGCTTTTATGCTTAATATATGCTTTGATTACAAAAAGGGTACTTTTAAAAGTTTCAGTTATTATCTTAATCATGATTGTCTCTAATTAAACATAAAGAAACATCAAAATAAGCGTACTGGCATATAGAGATGTACCTGATAAAAACAAATTCATCGTTTTATGTTCTAGCTAGTGAAACAGTTCCAACGAAAGATGACTGACATAGAAACGAAAAATGTATGTTGAACTAGAAACGCTTCAAGTGTTTCGATTTTCGATGGGCCGATATTTTTATGCATTATCAGTGAGGGTGGTGGGAGGGTTTGTGGGGTGGTGGAGAGGGGGGTGGGGGGGGGATGAAGGGGGTAAACCCGGTATCAGCGCAAATGGATTCTCGACGAAAACCACAGTCACGGTTGCTCATCGAAAAGTCAATACTGCCTGTATTATGTAGTTATTCGACATAACATTGTCATTGTATAAATCTGTCACGGTGTCCTGGCCATTGCAGTTCTAATATCATGGTTTCGCCCTTACAGTGTCACGGATTTTCTGCGATAATTACAGGGTTATCTAATGGAGGGATTCGTAGCTACCAGTAGGTTGGAAAGTGTGATGGATGTTTCTTTTGAGAATGGATTTTTTCATATGCCTAAAGGAAGTAGATGATAGTATATCTATGGAAGATGAAAGTAACGAGTCCACGTTAAAGGGACACACAGCAATCGAGTTTAGACAAGCTTAGTTTTTCTACATAAAACATGCATTTGTGTAATCATAATATTATAAAAAGTATAAGGCAAATTGTTTTTTCATATTGCTAATTGTTGATTATATTTCATCAGTGATATATTTAAACCCATAGTATAATAACGAAGAAACGTTAAACAATCAACATTGTATTCAAATTTATGCAAGTAGGTTTAAAGTCAAAATGATACTGGATTAATAAATCGAAAGGCTTTAATGCTCAACTCGCGGTTAGAGGGCACAAACGGTAGCAAGCATTATTCACTACCGTTCATGAACAGTCTCAATTAAACCGAGACTGCAATATTTTTGTATTTATCGTGTTCGGCGATTTTCAAATTTCTCATTTCATGCTCTTTCTCCCTTTAACGAGTACACCAGTGAATACAAACTTGTAACATGTTATTTTCACTACAATAGTATACATATGGATTATTACTACTACTACTACTACTACTACTACTACTACTACCACTACTACTATTACTACTACTAGGATGGATATGACGGATATATGAACATTTAGTAGCGTCACAATAGTCTTTGACACTAGCCTACCCAAGCCGCATGAATTGATATATGGAAAGCCGTATTGGCTTTTATTAATAACATCATTTGGTGATATCACCTATTGGAATATGCGATAATAACAAATGGTGTTTACTTAAGCAATACGACACCTCATAATGATGGCTGTGTTCACAGCTTTAAATTGTTCTCCGACTAAACAGTGGGCAGCTAAGTGAACGCATGTAGACTCATGAAATTGATATGAATCACACTATGTATCGTTTCCGTGTATGTTAAATGGAATAGCTTTATGATTAATCCCGTAATTTGATTCAACTGTTTATATTATTGCTTTTTTCCCGTCCCTGAGACTTTCGATACACTGTCTATCCGCTTATTAACGTGGTGAAAACGACAGAGAATATTGTTTGCATCTGCTAGTTAGACTCGGAAAAGAGACAAATCATCGTTGAGTAAGCGGTATATTAAAAATGTTGTCGTCGAGACGCTGTGACACTTTCTGGGAGAAACCGTGACATACATTTTTTTAAACAGTTCTTTTTTACTCTTTGACACGTAATATGAACAAAACATTATTTGTACATGTTTGTATGCGTGTTTTGATAAAGAAAGAAGTATGTGTTGAAGAGCTATACGTTTTAAATTGTTTAAGAATTTTTCATTTTTCAAATCGATGATAACACTTTGCTTATAGAGAAACTATGAAAAGCACTTCTTTAAAACATAATTATTCAACTTTCATATTATCGTTTAATGATATATTTCAGAATGAAAACTAGCTATAATGCAAAATAGTTACCATTTTCATTCAAAATCTACGTTGGTAAACAGACATCGTTGAGAATCATTGACTATTCGTGGCGCAACTGAAACCCTATCGTTGCAAAACCGTGACTGGTTTTCGTCGAGAATCCATTTGCGCTGATACCGGGTTTACCCCCAGTGATTATTATAACTAAAGTTGACTTTCCAGATTCGGTTTAATGTAGTTGTCTCAAAGAAATGTTTAACATTTGACTTACGTTAAATGAAGAAGCCAAATTACAATTTCCGATGGCTGGATGATTGTTAAGGATAACTCTCATGAAATTAAAAATAGATGTGCTGTTCAATTTTCTCCTTGACCTCACACGTTTATATTTCAGAATATTTATGGATTCTTCGCAAGTAAAAAATAAAAAATAAAAACTATTTTTATTTATCCAAGGTTGAAAGTAAATGAAGGTTTATCATATCAGTTCAAGCGTATCTCACGAACACGAGTCGTTCGTTCCCTTACAGATTATAGCACTTTGTCCGACTTTAATACGCATCATCTAAATGTTTAATGTTTAAATGTCAAAGTCCTCAACTTGACTGCACACTCTTAAAGACAAAGAGTTAAGAAGCGTATACCACATTAGATATTGCGCGGGAAACATGTACATGCATACTAATGCCAGTTTAAAGTGATTTGTTTTGTTTCAGTTTGTATGATTCTTGTTTGCGTTTATACTCGTAGCCTCACACCACACAGTGATTACTTCGTACCAGTCAACTCATCGCTTAAACACCTAGTTTTATTTTAAACAATTGAAACATACCAATTTTAAGGTCAGCTGTTTACCTCATATTTTGTCCTTGTCACAGTTATTTCAAAGTTTGCAAATCTTGAATTTACAACGATTATGCTCTAGTTGCAGTCTAACCAGACGGCTGCATTTAGACGGCATCTCTAAAAAAACATTTGAAATATTCCCTAAAAAATTATGCAGTCTAAACATATTTAGATTAGTTTTTAATATTGACTTTCACAAACCAGGGCTAATCAAGGCTCTATATGACGGGGATATGAAACGGCAGTACAAACGCTGTATTGTACTGAAAGCACTTGTCGTCTAGGTAAGTTTATCGATTATACGCTGCGTTTATCGATTTTTACACGGCTTATCATGGCGATAGGCGAGAGACCTGAAGTAGTATTCCATCTACATTGCAAACAGACATTATCTATCCATATTTAACTGAATTGTTATATTGATCTTTTATTTTCCTCCCAATTGGAGAGCATACATATATATAACAGTACAGAAAGGATAATTACAAATACAAGATGAACACATACACACACACATATATACTAAGCATGATGCATAATTAAGATGAAATATGACACAATAGTGACTACATACTATGTACATTATGTACTCTAGTAAATTATTTCTGTAATTACTCCAGAGTAGGAGACTTACATAATAGATTTACCAGAAACACAAAATATTATAAAATGATGAAAAGTAATAGCGTAACATATATTATACATACACAATGATATTAATTATTAATGTACATATTATATAAAGTTAAATAACACAACTTTGATAAACTTTTCCATGTCACACACTCGTATGCATAATGTGAAAGATCATGGACCATAATCACAGTTTGTCTCACCTAAGACTATGACAATCACACCCTATAGCATTGAGTATATTTCGCATCACACATTGACTTCTTACAGAATGTATATTACTACTAATGTTGTGATGATCATACCATATAGTAATCAGTACAACCCACATCACACACTCTTGCAGAATGTGAAAGATAGTTGAATAGTACTGCCAATGTTGTGATGTTCACACCATATAGTACTCAGTACAACCCATTTCTCACACTCTTGTAGAATGATAAACCTATATCATATAATGTGAATATTAGTACAGATGTACATGCCTATTAATCCACCACGGATTTTTAATAGTTATTAATAGTTGAAATTTAATTGCTGACTACTTTAACTTAGTTTGTCTTCCACAGATTTTAAATAAATAATGACATAGATACCCTTTGTTGAATGAAGACAAATACAACCCAGTAAATGAAAATACTTCACTGACAGTCAAACTACAAAACACGCAGTCCCAGTGAATGAAACCACTTTACTGACGGTCCATATTACCAATGTGCTTGCATTCTTCAACAAATAACGTTTCTAAGTAAAATGGTCAATAAGCTTTTTATCATAATGATTAATACGTACATAAGTTTACAAACATGACATATAAGTTAATAACCATGACATATTACATACATTACATACATTATATTTAGAAATAGCTAATTTCTGCATAGTGTTCCGTTTCGTAATATAACATTTGCAGCATTCAGTGCTTGATCATCTAAAACTTCACAATTAGTAACACAATCTACTTTTTCTTTGAGTATTAAAACATGATCTATTAGACTTTCACCGTTGTGATACAATGTACTATTCGCGCCCTCTTAAAGGTCAAAAGTAGTACCTGAAGTCATATTAGTATCGCTCAACAAGCTATTCGTTCACACAGTGAAGTAATAAAATCTCTTATTATAGTACTTCACTGGTTCACACGCCTCTATCATCATTGCGTCCTTTTTTAAAGTTAAGTTCATCATAATTTTTGCTGTAAATAATAAATCATTATTAGATAAGAAATAAGGATTTATAACGACGTTGAGAAGTCGGTGCTAATCAGTACACTCCAGATCTGATCTGGGTTGTTATCTGATTTTTATATTTTTTTTAAGGTTTCAGTAGCTGTTGCGATTCTCTAACTCACATATTAATATTTCTATTTTATAAGTACGTTTTAGACAACATGTCAAGATAAGCACAATTATTACTATGTATATATGTGTTTGATAATAATATTCTCAGAAACTGATTTGATCAATTAAAACAGTGATATATGTATATGCATTGACTACTGGACCTACTGCTATGGCTTTTTGTGAGTCTTATGATACGGCTGTGGCAGTCGGTTCAGAATCAATTGCTCAATATTTTAACATTGTGAACAGTCATATGTATATTATATTGTATATTAGTATATTGTAATTCTAAAAAGAATGGCACAGTTGTATTTTATGAATTGTTGTTTTGTAGATAACATTGTACTGTGATGAGACTTAAATAAATTGTTAAATATATCATTGCATATAACGATTTTGATGTGCGCATGCGTCGTGCAACTAACAGCTGATTACTAGCTCTTAAATTTCACTATTTCTACTTAAAAACAGTGTTTGCACAACTGATTTTCTACAGAGGACTTGACAGAAAGACCTGTTTTTGATTTTTAGGCAAAATTTGAGCTACCAATGTGTTGTCTTTTTAAGACATTCACCAATATTGGAAATTTTCCATTGTAAAATTTTCCCGCTTGTGACCTTGACCCTGTTCCTTGAAATATACATGCACCGACCGTCATTTTGAAGGATTGTTTACAATTGCTGCAGTCATGATAACAAGTATTGTACTACCGTTGCTGTTGGTTTCAGTGCTTACAAGGGTTTTAAATGAACCAGGACCCTGTACTGACGTTAGAAACGACCTATCGTGCCTAAGTATTATTCCAAATGACTTCTCATCTAGTACAATATACTGTCTAGCTATTACAAGCGTTGTCAAACTCAATAAATTGCGCGTACCTGTCCAAAATAACAGTAAAAACTGTTCATTAGCGTACCTGAGCTTACTGCTGATAACAATATCTGCAGATGTTGAATGTACCCGAAGCCCAGAGCACCCCTGCGGCTCATGTGGTATCCAAGTAGAATACCAAGGCCCTGCAATCTCATGTGATAAATGTGAGCGATGGTTTCACATACACTTCCAAGATATGGATCAAGGAGCATACGATAACTTAATGGCTGATGAAACAACAGATATATTAGTTGGAACAAAGTCCTGGTTAACTCCGGATATATCTGACAGTGAATACTTTCCTACATATATTGGCTATACTCCATTCAGACAAGACAGACAAACAGGCACGAACGGGGTGTGTTTTTATCCCTGTTAAACATACTATAGTCGCTACAGAACAGAAGAATTTGAAAACTGATTGCGAAATTGTATGGGTAAAAATTGAACTCACAGATATTCAACCATTACACATTTGTGTATATTATAAACCAAAGGAAAATGACGAACACAGGGCTTCTGAACTTGCAAAATCGTTATAACTAGCAAACAAGACCAAACGCAAGATCTGGGTCTTTTGGAGACTTTAATTACCCCAAACTGTATTGTATAAAACCAGGCTGCAGATTCACAAAACTCTATGAAGACTCATCGAATTAATGAATGATTATAATTTAATTCAAATAGTAAGAGAACTCACCAGACTGGACAAAATTCTCGATTTGTTTCTCACAAACAATCGCACCTTAGTCAATGATATTACAGTTTCCCCAGGCCTAGCAGACCACGATATTGTAAAATGCATTATTGACGTTAAGCCGAGACCTTATAAAAACAAACCAAGACGAATACAGCTCTAGGCAATATATGGAGGAATCTCAGCAATCCTTCCTAACCAACCGAAATGACAAAATCGGTCGAACATCTCTGGACAGAGTCTAAACAATACATAAAATCAGGCATTTCCAAGTTTGTCCCCACTAACACTATAGGTACTAAACCAAACTTACCTTAGATCACTCAAGATATAGAAAGGCACATAAGAAAAAGGGACAGCTTATATAAAAAAAGAAAACTTCAAAGAAGCTAAAAGACAAAAACGAATTTACACAAAAATTAAAAACACAGTTAAACATAAGATCCAAAAAGCATACAACAACAACCTCCAAGATATTTCAGGGATAAACTCCAACAACACTGATGATAACACTAATAAGTCAACTGTTTTTAGGAAAAAACTATATTTTCTACTGAATAATTCAAAACAGGACTCACGAGGAATCGCCCCATTTGAGAAAAAAGGTACCCTTCCCAGTTCCAGTCCGTATTCTCCCCAACTGCACCACTTGATTAGAGCAATCTATGCCAAAAATTATACTCCGATGAATCCGACTATGGCAAAAATTGACCACAAAACAATTCCAAATGAAGATAAATAAAAATTCCCAAATATGCCCGTCTTAACTATCTCCACAAATGGTATACTGAAATTACTTGCTAACCTTAATCCATCTAAAGCAGCTGGCCCAGATGCCATCGAGCCAATTGTTCAAAAAGAACTGAGATGTGAAATAGTGCCAGTAATACAGGTCATTTTCCAACGGTCCTTGGACCAAGGCACTATCCCATCCGAGTGGTCAAAGGCAATGGTATGTCCCTTATTCAAAAAGGTAAACAAGGGCTGTGCTGCCTATAGACCAATATCATTGACATGCATTATTTGTAAACTTATGGAAGGCATAGTTGTTTCCAATATATCTAAACATTTTAAAGATAAAACTATACTTTATGACCTCCAGCATGGTTTCCGTGACCGTCGATCCTGCGACACCCAACTTGTGTAGTTGATCGATGACCTTGTCAAGAAACTCTCGCAAGGAAAGCAGACTGACCTCATATTACTAGATTTCAGTAAAGCGTTTGATAAGGTGACACGCTTGAAGTTACTGCACAAACTACTTATGCATGGAGTCAAGGGAAAGGCACTCGACTGGGTTAGAGCTTTTTTAATTGGAAGGACGTAGACGGTCATTGTTGATGGGGAATCCTCCACAGAAGTCCACGTGACATCTCGGGGTCGAGTGGGGGGCGGGGGGCGGGGGGGGGGGGACAGGAATCTGTATTAGGACCTCTCCTATTTCTTCTCTATATCAATGACCTCCCTGAAAATATCAAATCCCAGGTCCGTCTGTTTGCTGATGATACAGCCGTCCATATTACCATCTCTAACCCAAAAGATGGCGCCACTCTCCAAAGGGCCCTTGACACATTACACGTTTTGGAGAAAAAGCAGGATATGGAATTCAACCGTAACAAATGTCAAGTCATGCACATCACAAGGTCCAGAAACCCTATTCCAACCAAATACTCCCTATATGGTCAAACCCTTGAAGCCTTGATCACGCGAAATATCTCGGTGTCAAACTGTCCTCAAATATGAGTTTCAACCACCATATTGATAAAATCTCTACCATAGAGTGTTATTTCAGTGTTAGTGAAATGCAAAAATCACTAGGTTGGACAGCCCTCAAGCAGAGACGAACTGATACCAGGCTAATCATGTTGTTCAAAATCTATCACGGCTTAGTTGCAGTTAATGTCCCATCGTGCTTCAAGCAACCCTTCAGACCGACACGACACAGCCACCCACTATCGTACTGCGAAATCCACACCAACTTTAACTTCTACACGTATTCTTTCTTCCCACTGGCTGTAGTTCAATGGAACCGGCATCTATCCAGCATGGTTATGCTGTCAACCTTAGACAAATTCAAGGTGGCGGTAAGATCTCTAGATCATCCCATGCCGTAGACAGCAAACCCTGTTTTGTATCTTATTTCACACTACTAAACATGATAATTTTTATTATCTTTTACTCCAATACTTTGTCCTTTCCTTTCACACTTTTACTTTTATCTCACTAACATGCACTGACACGCACCTGCATATATTTCCCGAGAGGGGGTACTGCAGTATCTGAAGATAGATAGATAGATAATGTAATGCTTATATTGTAAATGCGCATTCATTTCCCCCATGATAATAACAACACCCTTTTTTTCATACAGACTAGACATATTTGCTAATTTTTCACAGTATTCTCTATACTTTGCAATACAGTGATTTTTGCTAGACACGTACACCTGAAAAATATAAGTGTACATGTTGACCCTATTTCATATTGAATACCTACAATTCTATCATCATCTATAGGTAAAATGAATATCTTAATGTCATGTTTGATATTCCATAGGATAGCCACTCTACCTTTGCCAAACCTTCGGTTACATGGGATCAATAAATCATTATCCGATACAGAATGGCTTTTGTATAAAGAATCAATTTTGTCCAAAATAATAAAATCTTTTTCAAATAATGGTCAGAAATACCACATATATCTATACACTTTCTTTCCATAACATCACACAATTACGAATAACTGGACATAATAGCAGTTGCATTCCATGATACAATATTTAATTTAGCCTTATCAGACATTGAAGAGAAGTGGTGTTACACCTTACACTTAGTAGCCTGTAACGTCACTGTCCAGTGCCATATATGGATTGTAATCAGTAATGTCTGATCGACCAGGGTACTCGGTTCTGCCATCAGATCGACCAGGGTACTCGGTTCTGTCATCAGATCGACCAGCGTACTCGGTTCTATCATGCATTTCTTTCAAGTCTCGTGCATTTTCATAACCATATCTTGGAATACGACCACCTCTATAATTGTCCCTCGCACCCCAACCGCCCATATTACGTGTAACTGAACAATCTGGTCTCATTTCACGTTCAGCCTGAGGCCCTGTATAACGGTCATTACGTTATATTCCTTTAGCCGGACCTATATTCATGTAATTATGTAAATGACCATACATATCCATTTTTTCTTTTCTTAAAGCGTGTACGCACATCACCAGTGTTGTAACCTTTCTATATGTGTCATTTTATTCCAAATAACGGTTAAATAAATAGGAAAAATCTCGAGTTGGAAAGGAAATTAATCGCTCTTTTTTGTTTTCTGAAAGCGTTTACGCATATCACCTTGTGTTTATTGTTTTGGTCATGGTACATGGTCATGTTGTTTAAGGAATATTTAAAACAAATTATATGGTGAGAAAGTCAAACGAATAAATCAATCTTTCTATTGATTTATGCTTCTATGACAATATAGGGCCCTGATGTATGTTATTTCGAATAACGGTATATTAAACGGGGTAGATCGCGAGAGTTTTGATTTCTCAAACATCGTGCTAGTTTTTCGTCTCGGTATCAACACATTAAAATTAAATGATTTATACGGTGAGAATACCAAAATATATAAAATTCATATTATTTTTATTATTATTTCTTTTATTTTAAACAGAGGTTAAATGAACGGGGAGAATCTCGGATCGGCAAACAAAAATAAAAGGCATTGACGCAATCATCAAGCGGTTCATTTTTTCAGTCTAGATAATGGTTGTGAGGATAACATTACAATATATTTAAATGATTTATTAATTGAGCAAAATTAAATTATCTTTCTATCTTTTCTATAGACGTTTTGTTAACAACAACTGGAAAAATATCGATTGCATTGTGTGAACAATTACGAATTGCATGATTAATGTATTCTATTGGTATAACAGTCGACTGAATAATTAACAAACTCACACTTATATTAATAATATCAATGAAAAGTAAAACCGCAAACGTGGTGATGATAATTCGAACAGCACATTATTATTGTTTGTTTGTTTTCGTCGCAGTTTTAAAGTCGGCTGATTTGGTCTTTTAATCAAAAAAAAAAGAAAGATATAAAAATCGGACAGGGAAAGTAGCATTCAATGACGACAGTCAACCACAAAACACAAAAACCAACACACAAACAGACAAACGAGAAGGCAAAAGTAATAAAAGTCTTTTGTTCATAAACTCGAAATGCAATGATTGTAAAATGCTCTCATTTCAAAGTTGCTCGTTCACATCAGGACCCTAAACACACTGACCAACCGGCTGCAACGAAGTCAGATGGTTGCAGAGAAGTCAGATTGGCGACATTGTTGGAAGTGAATGGTGAGTATATTCGCTTTCTGTTGCGTATTTGGCTAAATGTTTGGAAAATGATTATGCAGGTTTGAAAAGGAATGACAGAGGAAACTTTCACTTTAAAAATTCGGTAATAAAACGACGTTAGTGCGTATAGCACCCTGTATAGATGTCCAAAGATTTGTAAAAACAATGATTTTGTTTTAGAATAAACACAAATAACAAACTGATATTCGCAATTGTAATTCAATTTAAAACGCTTGTCAAGATCGTCAGTCCTTTCTGTGCAACACTACAAAGTATCTCATTGAAATAATGAAATCTTTCCGAGTCATAGCATTTTAAAGTCTACAGGGTAAAACAAAATAGCGAACCGGAATATCAGATGTGTTTTACAAGTGCGAACGGCGAAGTCAGAGTGAACAGTTCAGATGCAAACGGGAAGGTCAGTTTGCTTTAAGCAATTCTTTCGCGTTTTTGACGATTGCTGGGGTAACCACTGTACATTTTGGATTGAAACCTACTTGTAATTACCTATAGATGTTTTCAGTGCACGCATTTAGTAAACATTGTGTTACCTTTTGACATATTGGACATATATGTATTGCGGTAAATAGTAAAGGCAATGCAACCTCAGTTGTCAAGATATGAAGACTGAATTCAAATATTTTTGAACTGTTTGTGTGTATTTTATGCCACCGAAGGATGGGCATATAGCAATCGCACCGTCCGTCCGTCCTTCCGTCCGTCCGTCACACATTTTGTATCCGGTCAATAACTCTGACATTTATAGAAGGATTTTCACGTGCAAAATCCAGGTCCGTAGCTCCAAGGTCAAGGTCACCCTTAGACGTCAAATCAAGCCATAAGGCCCTATATTTGATTTTAAGTCAAGCCAAATAAAAAAAATACCTATGTTTCCGGTGGCCCGACCGACCCTATTTTTAAAAATTAAAAAAAAAATATCAGTTTGTTCTGAACAATGATTTATCATATAGCTTATATCATGGAAGTCAAACATAACACCATTATATATGTTCTGTAATCCACAGGGTACGGATATTATATGTAAATTATTACCAAATTACACAGCAAAAGTGGAAAATATTTAGGTGAGCCATATGATTTGCCTGGAATGTCATGATACATTCAGAGTTTAATGTTTTTCTTTCAGGTATACAATGCGATGCTAATTAACTAATTAGTAAATTGCATCTTAAACAAAGGTTTTCTGGTTTAAAGTGTCCTATTATTTTAACAGGAATGCGTAATTTTACTGGGCGGTCTTATATCTTGGGAAACTTTCAGTTGTATCATCAACTTGTATGGGGTTTATGAGATAAATAGAATCTCACAATATCTTGCTAAAAAAAAGAGAAAAGAAAAAAAAAGAAGAAAAAAATGCCCACCGACCTACCCTATTTTTTTTTAGAGCATGCAATAGGAAACACACCTATGTTTTTTGGCCTCATGTAGGTCGTGTCAGATCTATAACTGTCATACATGGAAGGATTTTCATATAACCTGGCACAAGTGTTCACCACAACAAGACGACGTGTCGTGCGCAAATCCAAGTCCGTAGCTCCAAGGTCAAGGTCACACTTAGAGGTCAATCATGCCATATGGCTCTATAGTTGATTTTAAGTAATGTAAGTCGTGTCCGATCTATAACTTTGTCATCCATTGAAGTATTGTCGTATACACATGGCACTCGTGTTCACCACAACAATGCAAAATCCAGGTCTGTACCTTCAAATTCAAGGTCACACCACCCCATGCTCACCCACAATTGTTTTTTGTATTTTCATCAATATAATATATATTATACATAAAACAAATTGCCCCCCTCCCCTCCATCACACACAAGGGTCACCAACACATGCCCCCCAACCTACACTGACATTCATACTATATACTGTCCATATACTAGTATACTGGTCCGGGATCTTGGAAATCTCTAAAAGTATGCCTGAAATATGTCGCGTTTTGCACGGTGATAACTTGACTTTCATAATCAAGATCATCAAAGTCGTAAATGGACCTCGAACCTTACCAAGATTCATCCATTCCTTCGGGGGCATAAAAACACACACCAACTGTTCAAAAAATATCTAAATTTAGTCTTCATATCATGACAATGTAAGTAATCCGAACCTTCTCTGACCCTAAAAGCATCATTTTCTTTTTCTCTTTTTTTTTTTGTGTGAGTCAGAGGAACTACTATAGCGAAAACCGGGGGATTACTAAAAACACACAGTCACGCACTTTCAACGATGTTTGCTGTGTCGGGTCGACATATTACGATAATTTAGCTTAACAGATCGATCAATTGATGTTTATTATACCAAGCTGCAATGATAAAACTGCAACTTTATCGATTGTAGAGACACAATAAAACATTTATGTTTTGAATTAACTTTTATTTACTATATCCGACATATTGTCATTTTGTATTATAATTAAATTCCCGTGATATTATCGCGCGAGATGATGGCATTAATATTCTCCTCATCAATAAGTCCACTATCAACTGAAAACATCGTGGGCTTTTTGAAGTGGAAGGAACACTTCTAGGAGCATAATTAGGGTCTAAACTATAAAGATAAACAATTGGATGTGCTCAGAGAATTGCGAGCGCCCAAAGGAAAAGTTGACCTGTATAATAACAAATGTTGGAAATTTATATTTTTTAACTTCGTCTGAAAAGGTTGACCGTTACAACTTTATTAAGAATAATATAACATATATTGGTTGAAACAGGTAAATAAATATATTGATAATTGCTTTAGATGCTTGAAATGTTAATTCAATGCATAATTTATTAGATATATTTACTTAAAACCAAGAGGGAAGCGCGAGGGAGAAGAGATCTATAGGAACCGCTCTCACCGCACACAGCCAGATGAAATATCAAAATCGTAAAAAGGGCTGGTAAGGTCAGAGAAGACTCGGATTACAATTGAGGTTGCATTGCCTTTACTATTTACCACAATACATATATGTCCAATATGTCAAAAGGTAACACAATGTTTAGTAAATGCGTGCAACAAAATGTACAGTGGTTAACCGAGTTATGTTCAAAAATGCGAAAGAATTGCTTGAAACAATCTGACCTTCCCGTTCGCATCTGAAATGTTCACTCTGACTTCACCGTTCGCTTGTAAAACACATCTAACATTCCGGTTCGCTTTTTTTTTACCCTTACGACTTTAAAATGCTACATATTTCATTATTTCAATGAGATACTGTGTACAGTTATACAGAAAGGATTGACGATATTGACAAGCGTTTTAAATTGAATTACAATTGCGAATATCAGTTCGTTATTTTGTTTATTTTGAAAAAATCATTGTTTTTACGAATCTTTGGACATTTATACAGGGTGCTATACGCACTAATTTTGTTTTATTACCGAATTTTTAAAGTGAAAGCTTCCTCTGTCATTCATCTTCAAACCTGCATTATCATGTACAAAACATTTTAGCAAAATACGCAACAGAAAGCAAAATTACTAACCCAACCATTCACTTTCAACAATTTCGACAATCTAAGTTCTCTGCAACGATCTGACTGCAGCCGGTTGATCAGTGTGCTAAATGTCAAGTTTCGTCCCAGGTTTACAGCAAGCGAAAAGAAGTTTACGCCATAAAAGTATATAATATTACATAACATTCTGTCATAAGGTTTGGTAATCCGTGCACTCACTAATTTACAATAAACACAAGCATACATAGCAGGATATATTACAATACCCCATGGTGCGAGATCGAGTCATGGGGATCCTTCATAACAAATTCAAGATTAAGATGTATAGGTCGCCATTTTTCCGATAAAACGTCTCAAAATGACAAGTTTAAACATTACTTTTTTCTTAACATGAAAGTCATAACCCACTTAAAATCTGCCGCAAGCAATATTTCAATGTCTTATTACTTGCAATCATCGATAGGTACTATTAAAGTTCAAAAAACTAAAGTTTACCACATATAAAATATGAACATGATTGTTCAGATTTTTTTTTTAAAAATGGCCAATTTAAATTTTTATTTCTGCTGAAACCAAAGTCATAACCCACTTAAAAACTACAGCAAACACTATATCAATATGTCTTTTATTACTTGCAATCATCGACAAGTACTTTTAAATTGCAAAAATTAAGTTTATCCCCGTACACAAATGAACATAATTATACAGGTGCATTATTTTCCACAACTGGACATGCGCAGTGAAGCAGTTGTCAAGTGAACGACAAGTGTGTGGTACACTTTTGTCCGAGACGGATCCCTTTCAAATTTCGTTTCAATTTTCGTCCCAGCATAAACGTACTACAAACTTATTTCACAATTGATGTTTAATAATGCACATGCATAACTTCACCTAAACATACAGTTGGCGGCCATGAGTAAATTGTTACGTTATTTTCGTCTTTGTTCCTATAACAATTTCCTCAAATGTACTCCATGTAGATTCAACTTTTGACAATATATGTTTTGCTATTTTTATAAAGAGATTGATGAATTTATTGATATGTAATTATTCTTACGTTTATCATCATTATTAATATCACTTTTCTTATTGTTTTGGTGCAAAATTAATTAGTAGTTTTATTATTGTAATGTTTTTGTAATAGTTTTATCCTTTTAAATACAATTTTAAAGGTACAGATCACAAAATAGATAGAAACAGCTTATTATAAGTACATCGAAATGTTCATGTATTAATATTAAGTTGGATGAAATAACCTAAATATCATTATATCAAAGAAGAAGATCTTTATTAGCCTCGCCATAGGTATATTTAGGTCATGGCCATTCCAAATAAACCTTACAAAGTACATACATATTATGCAATAAGTCGCATATGACTCCTTGAGGCCAATATTGAATAATATTACTAATATAGCAATGGCGTTATGGCAGTATTAAAGGGGTTGATGAATATTTTCAACAATGTTTATTTCAAACGGCTCTGAAAAACTTGAAAAAAGTTGAAATAATTATCAAAATGCCATGAAAAACGAAGGAGGTATGACCTATTGAAAACTTGAAGAGAAACACAATCTTTTAACGATGACGTCATCGCGCCTTTTTACCATATATGGCATACTGATTAAATGCCTTTTAAAGCAAAGGAAATCACTGGAAATGAAAACAAAAGCATACAATATATACATTTTACATTGTATATTTATTTTGAATCAATTTGCAGTGATTTTCTTTGCTTTATAATATATTTTGTCAATATGTCATCTATATTAAAAAGGCGCGATGACGTCATGGTTCTAAGATGGTCGCTTCCATTTATGTTCTTTGCACATTTTTAATAGGTCATATCTCATTTATTTGTCATGGCAATTTGATAATTCTTTCAGCTATTTTTAAGATTTAAGAGCCCTTTTAAATAAATCGTGTTTGAAAATAGTGCATCAACTCATAATATTATGATATGTTCATGGCAGGTTAGGAATAAATAGTTTCATTGCAAAGTTGTGCCAATGTGTATGTATATTAGACAATTTAGTTGTGCCGCAATAATACAAATCGAACACGGATATTTGAATCAGTTTAACGTATATTAGCAAGTGATTCAGACAGCACAATAACTATTGTGGAACATGGAGCCTAGAGGTAAATACAGATAAGACTAAAGTGGTGGTTTTTCGTGACGGAGGAACAACCAGAGTTACTGAAAATTGGTCTTATAAAGGTACCATTCTCGAAGTTGTCGATGACTTTAAATATTTAGGAGTTGTGTTCAACTATACAGGGTCGTTTACGCTTAACCATCAAACATTATGAGGTAAAGCGCTTAAAGCTGTGAACCTTCTATCAATAAATATAAAGAATTACGAATTAAAACCGAAAACAGCTTTACAATTTTTTGATGCTTTTGTAGGGTCTATTCCTAATTACGACAGTCAAATGTGTTTTTTTACTAAATCCAAGGAAATTGAAAAAAATCACTTAAAGTATTGTAAACAAGTTCTTGGTGTAAAATTATCGACAAGTAATGCAGGGGTATACGGGGAATTGGGCCGTTATCCGTTATATATAAATATACATGTTAGTATCATTAAATACTGACTAAGAGCAGTCAATACTGATAACGTTATTATAAAACACGTCTATGAAAGCGCAAACTCTGATTGTGAAAAGGAAATAAAACATTGGGTGTCAGAAGTCAAGCCATTATTAAATAGTAATGGTTTCATGTATACATGGCTTGACCCAAGTTCATTAAATCCAATACATTTTGTACCGATATAAAAACAACGACTAATAGATAATTATGTCCAAAACTGGTCAACCGACCTTGAAACTAATAGAGTGTTAACTCTGTACAAATCTGTTGTACACCATTTTGAATATGATAATTATCTAGATGTATTGCATACCAGGCGCGATCTCAGTGTTGTAACCAGAGTACGCTTGTCCTCTCATAGTTTAAGGATCGAGACAGGGAGGTATTTTTGTGAAAGGTTAGAAAGACATGAACGGATATGTCAAATATGTAACACTAATGATATAGAGGACGAGTTCCATTTTGCGTTAATATATCCTGTTTATAATTCAATCAGAGGTAAATATGTAAAACGATATTATAGCCATAGGCCTAGTATGTTTAAATCCATTGCTCTCCTTCAGTCAACAAACAAAAAAGATATTATCAATTTTAGCAAATACATCTTAGAAGCATTCTCTTGAAGACATATCATGATAAATAACTTATAATTTCGTTCATCCTCACTATAATACAATTGTTCTGTTGTACTGTATTAGATATTAGAATTTGATTCCTATATATTTTAAAAAAAAATCATGTTATATCTCTTTTCTTTCCTTCTTATTTTTCATATTATTTCATAAGTTTTTCCTGACACAATATATAACATATGTGCTCAAATATTGGCATTTTATGACACAAATCACTGATTTCTGTAATCTATTGGGGTATGTATTGGGTTAAAATTCAGAAAAAAATATTTAATACAATAGAATAAAGACATATGGTAATATTTTGAATAGACAAAGGTCCAATAATTAAGTAGAAAAAAGTCCTGAACCATATGATGATTAAAATATTGCCTTAAATTTCAGGCGAAAAATGTGTATTTCCGTCAAAAATCGACGGAATATGGAATTATCTTTTGAAAATAGTTTGAACATAAACTTATCAAATTGAAGCAATAAAATGTTGCACACTATACATATCAAAGTCACTTATTGTATCAGATGTAACATATATGCTCAGGTATTTATATTTTAGGGCAAAATGTTGAAAAAATGATTAAAATCGCTGATTTCTGTAATGCATTGAGGTATTGGGAAAAAATGAAAAGTGCATAGAAAGAACGGGGGATTTTTTTTTATAACATTTCTGCACAGTCCAATGTGCAATACTATACCAGAAAACCAATAAGAAGGTGGTAAATGCTGCTTTATTTTGCTGGAGGCAAATGTATTTTTAATAAAACATAAACGAAATCTGGATTTTTTTCTTCAAAAAGTAATTTAAACATACATGTTACAACGACATATCGCCAGATGAGTCTTTCTTCTTTGGAATATTCCTACTCTTCTCATGGCGATATTGCCATTGACCCATCATATGTTTCCAAGGAGTGCATGGCAAGTTGACATTTTATTTGTTTTTCAAGCAAACAAGCCTGCTCTAGCTGGTACATTATGGAAATTTGTTAAAAAATGACATGACAGAACCACCCGAACAAATACAACACATCATGTACTAATTCTTGAGCTGGCTGTAGACCCGCCTCCCCTATGGGGGATTTTGTAGGGTATTATTTTCAGAATGAACATACAATACGTTTCAAAATGAGACAGGTGTGCCATCAGTTCTGAGCGTTGGGCCTTAGTGAGTAACGTGCATGTAAACTATGTTACCTTACATTTCAATTAAAATTTCAATGTACATTAAAAACGTTGAATATAAATTAAATCAAAACCATGTAAAAAAACATAATACATGTACTTTTATTAATATACGCTGAGAAGCGCTTCAAACATAATGAAAGTATTCTGTAATTTACGTTACATCACATTCATTACCAAATAACTTATTTTTAGTGCAAATAGGTTGCTGGGACGAAACTTGACATTTAGCACACTGATTATACTGTGAGATAGTAGGAGAAACCCTCCCCCTCCCCAGGGGGAGTTTTGTAGGGTGTGACTTTCTGAAAGAACATACAACAATTTCAAAATTAGACAAGTGTGCCATCTGAGCGTTGGGGCTTTAGTGAGTTTTCGGGGAAAACATTGCGTTTTAAGACGAAAAAGAAGCTTACGCCATAAAAGTATTTGATATTATATAACATCCTGTCATAAAGTTTGATGATCTATGCACACACTAATTTACAAAAACACACACCCATACATAGCAGGATATAGTACAATACCCCATGGTGCGAGATCGCGTCCTGTGGATCCTTCATAACAAATTCAAGGTTAAGACGTATAGGTCGCCATTTTTCCGATAAAAAGTTTCAAAATGGCAAGTTTAAAAATTACTTTCTTCTTAACATAAAAGTTTAAAAATTTCTTTTTTCTCAACATAAAAGTCATAACCCATTGAAAATCTGCCGCAATCAATATGCCAATGTCTTATTACTTGCAATCATCGATAGGTACTATTAAAGTGCATGAAACTAAAGTTTACCACTATAAAAAATGAACATGATTTTTTTTTTAAAAATTGCCAAGTTAAATTTTTATTTCTGTTAAAACCAAACACTATATCAATATGTCTTTTATTACTTGCAATCATCGACATGTACGATTAAAGTGTAAAAAAAAAGAGTTTACCCCTGAAGAAAAATGAACATGACATATCCAGGATATTTATTTTAAATGGCCAAGTTAAAAGACGTTGTTTTTTTGTTGAAACCATAGATCTACATAACTTGTATATCCATGTTGAAACCAAATTCATAACCCACTTTAAGACTACCTCAAACACTATTCCGATATGTCTTTTATTACTTGCAATCATCGACAGGTACGATTAAAGTGCAAAACAAAAAGAGAGTTTACCCCTGTACAAAAACGAAGATGATTATCCAGGAGATTATTATAAGTACATCGAAATGTTCATGTATTACAACTAAGTTGGATGAAATACCCTAAATATCATTATATCAAAGAAGAAGACCTTTATTAGCCTCGCCATAGGTCTATTTGGGTCGTGGCCATTCCAAATAAACTTTACAAAGTACATACATATTATGCAATAAGTCACACATGACTCCTTGAGGCCCATATTAAATACTATTACTAATATAGCAATGCAGTTATGACAGTGTTAAAGGGGTTGATGCACTATGTTCAAAGGGCTCTGAAAAACTTGAAAATAAATGAAAGAATTATCAAAATGTCATGAAAAACAAAGGAGGTATGACCTATTGAAAATTTGAAAAGAAGCACAATCTTTTAACGATGACGTCATCGCGCCTTTTTACCATATATGGCATACTGATTAAATGGCTTTTAAAGCAAAGGAAATACTGGAAATCAAAACAAAAGCATACAATTTATAAATTTTACAATGATTATTTATTTTTAATCAGTTTGCAGTGATTTTCTTTGCTTTATAATATATTTTGTCAATAGCCATATCTATTAAAAAGGCGCAGTGACGTCATGGTTCCAAGATGATCGCCTCCATTTATGTTCTTAGCACATTTTTAATAGGTCATATCTCATTTATTTGTCATGGCATTTTGATAATTCTTTCAGTTATTTTTAAGATGTAAAAGCCCTTTTAAATAAATCGTGTTTGAAAATAGTGCATCAACTCATAATATTATGATATATTCTTGGATGGTTAGGAATAAATAGTTTCCATGCAAAGATGTGCCAATATGTACGTATATTAGACAATTTGGTTTTACCGCAATAATACAAATCGTACACGGATGATTCAGTGATTCAGATAGCATTTGTTAAATTAATCATTATTAAAGTGGTGGTTTTCGTAACAGAGGTACAACCAGAGTTACTGAAAAGTGGTCTTATAACGGTACCATTCTCGAAGTTGTCGATAAGATTAACTATTTAGGAATTGTGTTCAAATATACAGGGTCGTTTACGCTTAACCAACAAACATTATGTGGTAAAGCGCTTACAGCTATGAACCTTCTATCAATAAATAAAGAAATACGAGTTAAAACCGAAAACAGCTTTACAATTGTTTGATGTTTATGTAGGTTCTATTCTTAATTACGGCAGTCAAGTGTGGGGTTTTACTAAATTTAAGGAAATTGAAAGATCTCACTTAAAGTATTGTAAACTAGTTCTTGGTGTAAAATTATCGACAAGTAATGCAAGTGTATACGGGGAATTGGGTCGTTATCCGTTATATATAAATAGACATGTTAGTATCATTAAATACTGGCTAAGAGCGGTCAATACTGATAACGTTAATATAAAACACGTGTATAAAAGCTCAAAATCTGACTTTGAAAAGGGATTAAAAGTTTGGGTGTCAAAAGTCTAGTCATTACTAAATAGTAGTGGTGTCATGTATGCATGGCTTGACCCAAGCTCATTAAATCCAATACATTTTGTACCGATATACAAACAACGACTAATAGATAAATATGTCCAAAACTGGTCAACCGACCTTGAAACTAATAGCGTGTTAACTCTGTAAAAATCTGTTAAACACCATTTTGAATATGATAATTATCTGGATGTATTGCATACCAGCCGCGATCGCAGTGTTGTAACCAGATTACGCTTGTCCTCTCATAGTTTAAGGATCGAGACAGGGAGGTATTCTCGTGAAAGGTTAAAAAGACCTGAACGGATATGTCGAGGAGTTCCATTTTGCGTTAATATGTCCTGTTTATAATTCAATCAGAAGCAAATGTATAAAACGATATTATAGCCATAGGCCTAGTATATTTAAATTCATTGCTCTCTTTCAGTCAACAAACAAAAAAGATGTTATCAATTTTAGCAAATACATCTCAGAAGCATTGTCTTTAAGACATATCATGATAAATAACTTATAATCTCGTTCATCCTCAATATAATACATGTTCTATTGTTTCATAATTCATAAATTAATGAACCTGTACTAATATTGTTATTGTTTTTAATTAGATTTGTAAAATGTATGTTGATATGATGAAAAACTATGTAATAGTTTAAGTCAATACACTTTCTTTCTCTTCTTCTTCATAAAAATAATGTATTGTATGTAAAAATGACAGACAAAACAGTTGATAGAAAGTCAGGGTGTAAACGTAAATAAGCTAAAAATACAGTTTGTTTATTTCTTATTTTAAATTTTACCACATTTAGGTTAAAAATGGAAAACTTACAAGAATCACAATAAATAGTATTTGCATTATCAATTAATCAACATGTTTAGTTAACTGAATTGTTCGGAACGGTAAGGAAAGTTAGATTTGTCACAGAACGGTAAGGAAAGTTAGGTTTGTCACAGTAAGACAATATTAGGATTGTTGAGCAAGGATAGTTTCTAGTAATATACATCACAAACAATATGCAACATTTGACGGACATATAAAAATAAAGATAGTGAATAATTGATTCATGAAAAAACAATCGTTGTAATACCCTAAAAACAAATATTTGATTAGCTGTAATATAACATTTGTCAATAAATACGTGAGTAAAGTTATATCAAAATGTTACGTTATTTGCCAATAAGTCGCAACTATTGGTAATATTAAAAAAATAAGTTTTCTATATTCACATACATGTATATTTTCAGAGTGACGACAACAAACCAGTAAGATATTGATTACCATAGGGTCCGTAGTATTTTGTTCCAGGTTCCGAACTCAAACCGGCAGGTGTGGTGTACTTCTTCTTACAACCATAACACTTCGTTGCAGCACTTCGTTTGTGGAATACTCCTTTGCAACCCGGAGTTTGCCCACATAAAGCCGCGCACTGGAGAAGGCTCTCTACACCATCTTTTTCGAATTCTACTTCATCTCCGACACATTTCATATTGTCCAAAGATGAATCATAAACATAACGTGCATTCGCTGAAGACGAACATCGAAATAATAATGTGATAATCAGAGATGTAAGGAATTGTTCCATGTTCTTTGATTGTTCTTTTAAAAACGGCAAGTCTTCACTAAACTCCTAAATCCAATTTTAAAGGCAGCTAATCAAAGTGATATTTTAAAGGCAGCTAATCAAAGTGATATTAATGTTACTGACTAACGAACACGAATAAAACTACGTTTTACATCCAGATATTTTATAACAAATCTCCTCCGCACAATCGATGCGAGCCTTGAAAATGTGTAGGTGTGCGCATGTGCAAACCAATTGTGTGCGAGAATGCATACAATTAAACAATTAAAAAACAGAGTTGCTATTTTATGTGTCTAGTTACTTTTTATTAGCGAAATTGAATAACAATACAGAAACGTATTCTGACCCCACAAAAATATATATTGCTTCAAATAGATAAGTCAAGTAAAATTGAATGTGTTATACTTAAAGCAAGATATAAGAGAAGGTATTGAAATTATTTAATAGGCATATCTTTACGGCTTTAAATAGACATTGAACAAGACTGCGTGTGTTCTTTTAAAGTAATATATGTATGGTCATGTTGTATATGGTAGGGTTAGGCTTATACTGCCATACATAAACCCTTTAAAAATTGCACATCTAACCTGAAATATAACAGTCAGTTTGTAGCTCTACTATTCGAAGATTAAGAAAGCTTATGTTATTACCACGGCCTCGTCGTCAGCATCACACTACATCTCGAGTTTTGTGTGTAAGCTGTATTTACAGGTCTATAGCTCTTACATTTCTTGTTTTCGCTCAACCAAATTTAGCCATGAGCTTTCTTATAGTATTATCTAAAGAGTTGCATATTTTTGGTTCCTGTAATCCCAGGGCTCCCATGGAACTCAAATTGTGATTATCCCATTTCATATCGCAATTAGCATGTTAGCTTATTTTACAAGTCTATATCCTTTACATTTCTTGTCCTAGCTCAACCATATTAGTTGGGAATGAATCTCCTTTTAGTTCTAACTAGAGGACTGCATAAGGCATTATGTCCTCTATAAATTGTCCAAAAATGTGATGGCTTATAACATGTACAATAAAGTCAGATCAAGGTTGTATATATATCTTAAATTATTTATTTTAGCGCCAGGAGATTTCTTATAGCATTATGTAGATGGACACAAAGGTAATTAAGCTCAAATGAATCATGTGCTCCCTGGCCGTCCATAGAATCCAACTTAACATATCCTATTACGTGTGCAATGCTTTCGGTTAAGTTAAACTGCCATCTGTTATTACATGTACTAATCATTACGTGGTCCGAGCATTAACATTCATATCCCATCTAACCGCGTCTCCAAGAAGCAGAATCGGGGTTTGCTGGGGGTATGAAATAAAACCTTAATTTCAGCTTAAAACGTTTAAAAACTAAAATATTGTAAAATTAAAACATTTAATAGGTACTTTTTAACAGGTTATCGCATTGTTTCAGTAAACAATGTTTTTAAACGTATTTTATTGTCGAAATATCCGTTACAAAATCATGCTAATAGAAGCTTTCCCATCGCTTAATGGAATTAAGGCGCGGTCACGTAATGCTCATTCCTAGCTCAATCATATTTAGACATAGACTCTACTCAGCAACAACCCCATCTCACCCAAAAAACCAGATACATGTTTTTAAAATGTACATTGCGTCTGCGTTTTTGCGTTTATTATCACCTCATATAACTATGGAAAATGCTGCATACTTTTAGTTAATTGATATAAGTAAGTTTTTCAAATACGAATATGTTAATGTGTTTGAGTAAGATATAAGTGCAGTTCTATTAGTTAATGTATGTGTATATTTATATTCCTAGTTGTAAAAACAACTGTCAGAGAGTACCTCGACTATTCGCTGTGTCAGTAGATAATAACAATTAAACACCGCAGATATCAGGAAAAAGAGACATCTCTCCTCAATTAGCAATCTTTAAAGATGAAATAGCAAAGATATTTTCATGAATTGCATGTATGAAAAAATGAGAAAGACGACAGTTTAATAAAATTAACAGGGGAGGTTTTGTGGTGATGATTGCAATTGGAAAAGGCAGCGTACCTTGTGTTGTGTACCCTTAAAGAATATAAATAGAAAAGACAATTGTGAACATCGCTGGAGAGAAAGTGGGTTGATAATAGAGACGGTCAGATCCTTGCACTGTTTTTTGAGGGAATGGTTGTAGTGGGGACTGTGATTATTGAGATGGACAGAGCTAACAAAACAGCCATGTACATATTTCAAAAAAGGTATCACATCCGTCTGCCACTCCTCCCCCTCAAACTAGGATGAGAATCGATGTTATTTTGAAGAAACATATATGCTGATGCACACGCCTATGCTCTTGTAATTCCTATTAATGATGGATGGTTATTGTTCATTATCCCCACTTAGATGGGGATGTTCCCCGAGCTACTTCATATTGAGTTTATGTTTCTCAGCTTATTCTTTTTTCTAGAGCTTGTAGTCGAATTGAGGACTTTAATATTCGTCTTGTCGTACCCTTAACTGTTTTTTTTGTTACTCTGGCTTCTGCCAATGCATTGAGTACTTGCTGTGTGGCTTTTTAGGCTTTTGTTTTTATATTATATATACATGATAATAATATATTGCCTATTAATGCTGCCTTTTTTATTAGAGAATATATATTGGTAGATTGGTGGGGTTATCTTTATTTACACTGTCCCATTTTATTGGGATGACATAGGGGACGACAAAGGGTAAGAGTGATGTTTGGTGCACCCTAGAACCTGGTTAAACTACCAGCGGCCTTTCTTTTTGTGACAATGACCGTTCCAAGATGGTAGTCCTATTTCCAACCCTTATATGTTTGCGATGACATATCTTGCCTTTTATTCATCTTTGTAGTTGTTGTTTGTGTTTGTGCGTGTTGAATCCTACATTTCCTTTTCGACTTTTATATCAACATTTTGTGTAAGGCAAGAAACATGTAATTATGTTTAATAAAACATTGAATTGCATTGATTTGATCCCCATTAGTAGTAATTGGTTTCAAAACAATTAAAACGAGTATGAAAGGGGAAATGTGAAAATCTACGAAAGCGATACAAATTAAAATATTGCAGCCACGTTAGTTTAGCTGGAATTTTCCAATATGAATTATTTATTTTAAATTTGCATTTTACCATAACTACTTGGAACTAATTAAACCGCATTGTTAGACATAACATTACTCATTTACACAACAACGATTCCGAGATCCGAAAATGGACATCTACAAAAGCTGAATTCTGAAAAATTAAATATGTTGATGTGTAACAAACATTACCGTCTGCGACACTGTTACTGTTAGGTAGCTATGCATGAATTAATGTCTGCGTTAACAAATAACCTGTGATTAATTTGTTTTGTTAATAACCAATAAATAATTGCCTGGATGGAAACGCGTTTAACTAAAGAATGCTTATGTTATGCTGTATCAGTTTTATATTAATATATTTGTGCTTGCCTAAACCTGAGTTATACTGAGCACTATCTAGCTTCATCTATGCAGCTTGTTTTGACATTGGGAATTAAATAACACACAATTCCATGATAAGTGAAAATGTCATTTTATTTATAAAATGACTTAACATTATAATACATTACTGACTAGATTATAATGTTATATGTTTCGTGAAGTGTCATAATAACATAATATGATTAACCTTATAATTATTATAATGACTAGATTGAACATTTCACAAAATAACTTTTGCAAAATACATGGAAAACATTCCCATATAAAAAAGGTGGGCAACTTTCCGCCGTTCAAATGCCCACTCAAAGACGATGAAGCTAGATATAGTACAAAAAACCTTTAACTGATAACACACAAAGGAATGTGTCATAAAATAAGTAATAAGAAACAAACAGTTTCTTTCAGGCAACTACATCAATTACTCAATTCAACCCTAAATTACAACGAAAGCTGAGGCAATCTTATATAATTTTGTAAGGCGTCAGAATTCCAACGACTCATCTTTCGCACCAAACCATCAGAAAAAAATCCTAACTGAACAGCTGCAGATGCATCCCCTATGCGAAAAGAATGTGATTTACACCTATTAGAATCTAATCCCAAGATACATATGTAAATGAAAGACCAGTCTTACACTGACCCCTTCAAAGGCATATGTTCAATTACTCAATTCAAGAAAGATACAAATATCGGACAGGGAAAGCAGCAGTCAAGGACGACAGTCAACCACAAAACATAAAAGCAAACACGCAAACACTGAATTACAACGAAAGCTGAGGCAGTCTTATATAATTTTGTTAGTCGTCAGAATTCCAACTACCCATCTTTCGCACCAAATCATCAGCATATCCTAACTGAAACAGCTCCAGATGCTGCCCCTATGCGAAAAGAATGTGTGTGCCCTTTTGTGTTTGTGATGTCGTTTGCATTTATTATTACTTTTGCCTTCTTGTTTGTCTGTTTGCGTGTTTGTTTCTGTGTTTTGTGATTGACTGTCCTCCTTGAATGCTACTTTCCCTGTCCGATCTTTTTATATTTCTTTACACTGAGCCCTTCAAAACAATATGTTTTATTTCTCAATTCAACACTGAATTACAACGAAAGCTAAGGCAATGTTATATAATTTCGTAAGGCGTCAGAATTCCAACGACCCATCGTTCGCACCAAATCATCAGAATATCCTAACTGAACAGCTGCAGATGGGCAGCTGCCCATATGCGAAAATAATGTGATTTATACCTATTAGGATTTAATCCCAAGACACATATGTAAATGGAAGACCAGTCTTACACTAAGCCCTTCAAAAGCATACGTTTAATTAATCAATTCAACACTTAATTGTAACGAAAGCTGAGACCATCTTATATAGTTTTGTAAGGCGTCATAATTCCAACGACCCATCGTTCGCACCAAATCATCAGAATATCCTTACTGAACAGCTGCAGATGCTGCCCCTATGCAAAAAGAATGTGATATATACCTATTAGGATCTAATCCCAAGAATATTACAATGTATCTGAATTTCTCCGTCACATAACCATAGGATACCGGATTCCCAACTAGAAATTGAAAAGGGGGCCATCTATATGCGTATGTAAATCGAGATATTCTTGCAATGCCAACACGGGGCTTGATTCTGGGCTTTTAGAGTTATGCGCAACATATAATGAAACAAGACCCGCTTGCTTCTTATGTTTATAATGGGTCATAATCACGGACATGCCTACAGTTTTTGTACCCACTGAATGAAATGTTACGCCCTTTCTTCGTATTAAATGATCCGCTACTCCGCCTGATGTCAAGCTTACTTCATCTATTCTTAGAAACAAACTATAAACTGTTGTAAAAAGTGCCCGAATCGGAATATGTTCACACCGCCGCCTATTAATCGACGGTATCGCGTGTACCAACCTCTGAAATATAGACAAACTGAACGGAAGCCTCGTTTCAGGTTTACTCCCTATCCTGAAAGCACTTTAATAAAGGTTTTCACCAAGAACGACTGCATCGGGTCTGCGAAACGTAATAATTTGTGAACAAAACCAATTGCATATATGCATGCGTTGCAATAGTACTGGCCGAATAACCAGAATCAAATAGCATAGCTAAATAATTAACAATATGACACGATGCTATAGGCAACATTGAATGTAGCATGATCAAAGACATATAATTTGCAAATTTGTCCAATGCACGGTTATATGAATCTTTGAACTAGTTGCAAGTGACGCACTTATGACATTTGTGGATGTCGGCGTCAGATTCTTCAACAGGATTGCGGGCTTTTCGTCGGACATTGCTCTAACCATGGAGCCATTTTCCGCGCATCCTGAAATTGAAAACGTAAACGTAATATTGTGTTGTACCGTTCTGGTTGATGGTAAAACCAAGTAGCCCATAATAATCCGGATGAATAGGAAGTAGGCGAAATCTGTCTAAGCCATGAGATCACAATCCTGTCTACGAATAGAAAGCACAAAGCAACTCTGGAAGCAGATATAATATATCCAGTTGTCCCATTGTTTTCCATAGTTCGACCTATTCTGGGCATACTATACTGGGATCCACCAGATCAGATTTCAGTGACTGTGTTTACATTTTGTCAACATTAATGAAATCAGTTGGCAGCTGCGGAATAAATACCAGAGATTAAGCCGCAGGAACGAAACAATGCGAACGTGTAAACTCGATGATACACGGTGCGTTATCTGATAAACTTGAGTAACAGCAACAATGAATCAAATACATCACCATAATAAAAAACATGTTGATACGAGAAAGTTTCAAATATTATATTAAGTATTGATTGTCTCATACACCCAGTTGACTGAATGTACATTATCGCCTACTATTATTAAATAGTGTCTGACTGCATATGACTCGGTCTTTAATATAGCGTACGCCGCACTCCCATACCTTTATAAGCGGTGAAATCAAATGTACAGATCTACGATACAATATATGAATATATATACATAACTTAATAGCGTGGCTAGTGACCACAGCAGCACGGATGATGTCAAACAGCTTTCGGTTCTCCATGGCTATCAAATGAGTGCTATCGGCTGCAGAAAATGTATATGGACGTTGATCATACTGCCTACCTCCATCAGAACTGGCAGAAGCATGCATACTCTGTCGAGGCGAGGATGTCTTGATAAACCAATAGCAGTAAACCGGATAAAGAAACAAAAATGGCGGATTCACATCTTTGCCACTATGTCTAATATTCAGCGATCTGTAGGCAGATAATACACAGATGAATAGAACATAGAACATATCACACATGTATTCATTTAAAAATAGCTTTTCCAAAATAAACTGTATAAGACCGATGTCCCTAGATAAACCAAAGAGAAACTGAAATTGTGTAAACGTGCGACGTGTAGTCACAACATTACATATGATACACATACATTGCAATACCTTTACCAAGGTACACAACATCAAATGTGATATACATCATATAATACAAACACAGTACAATACCCATACCAAGGTACAACACGTCAAATATGATATATAGACTGTTTGGTACCTATATCAAGTAACAGACAACATCACAGATGATAAATGTGCAGTTCAATACATATGCCAAGGTACAACAACATGAAATATGGTATACCGACTGTTATGTACCTATACCATTGAACAAACATCACATATGATACATATATAGTTCCATACCTATACCAAGGTACAACAATATCAAATATGATATACATCACATACGATACATATACAGTACAATACCTATACAAAGGTACAACACATCACATATGATACATATGCCGTTCAATACCTATACCAAGGTACAACAAGTGTACCGACTGTTATGTACCTATACCAAGGTACACACATCAAATATGGTATAAATACTGTTTGATACCTAAACGTAAACGTGCGACGTGTAGTCACAACATGACATATGATACACATACATTGCAATACCTTTACCAAGGTACACAACATCAAATGTGATATACATCACATATGATACATACACAGTACAATACCTATACCAAGGTACACACATCAAATATGGTATAAATACTGTTTGATACCTAAACCAAGGTACAAACTACATCACATATGATGAATATGCCGTTCAATACCTAAACCAAGGTACAATAACATGAAATATGGTGTACCGACTGTTATGTACCTATACCAAGGTACAACACATATAATATGGTATAAAGACTGTTTGATACCTATACCAAGGAAAAAACTACATCACATATGATAAATATGCCGTTCAATATCTATACCAAGGTATAACATGTAATATGGTATACCGACTGTTATATACCTATACCAAGGTATAACACATCCAATATGGTATACAGACTGTTTGATACCTATAACCAAGAAACAAACTACATCACATATGATATGTCAACGGCACTGAATAATTGATAAAGAAGAACTGAAATGAAAGTCAGAGTTATTGATTATGGGTAACAACATTCTTTGGTGTAAGATGACTGTGCGTGTGAAGTTTCATAAAATAACATAGGTCACATACTTTTAAAGCTATGACCATTGAAATTGGTTAGGATGCAGGTTAAAATATTTGGAAAGGGGGCATAACTCTGCCGAAATGGAAGTCAGAGTTATTGGACATGTATAACGACATTAACTGTAGGTAAGATGAAGATGTGTGTGAAGTGTCATGAACACATGTCAAATACTTTTGACTTATATTCACTTTCTTTACCAAGTAGCAGAGATCTCGAGATAGAAAGAAGTATTTCTACGTAAAATAGCAAATAGTGTGACATTTATTTGTGTACAATTAATAAGTGACGCATCTTGTCAGCAATCCATGCCTCGTATGAGGTACCACCCATCATCTTGCCGAGACTGGCCAGTAGCACGATCTTCATGGTGACAGGAGAAATGTACTTCCAACAGACAATCCAATACCAGTTAGGACGTTGTACGGTCTTCAACTCAATGTCGTCAGCGAACCTAAAAAAGGGCAATAATTAGTTACGAATGAATCAATTAGGGACAGTGTCCTTGCATATGGATGATCTCAGCAAAGAAAACAAACGGACACCGCATGCATACTCATGATAATCCAACAACGATAATCAGCATGCGCAACATCTCGATTAACACCATGGAATTTATTAGTCTAGATCATCTGCGACGCTTGCTTGTTTTCAAAACAAACGTCTAGACTAGTTCTAAAGGTTTGACGCGGCAGCCATTTTACCGAGATTCTGGTGTCGTTTATGATTGGCTGATAAAGACGCACCTTCTATTCAAGATATCCAGACCGGATAAAAAACAATAAATTAAAAAATAAACAAAGAGGGAAACGCCATCATTATATCAAGGAAATAAATGCGGATGGTCCAAAAATACTTTAATGAAAAAATAATAATTATACGGTCATGTGCTTCCTGTTTCAAATTTGTTTCTGCACAATTAGTCAAAACGTTTGTATTTGCAATAAAGCGTCGAAGATGATTAAGATTAAGAATTTATTTCAAACGTAGTAGGAATTGCTCGAGTTACCCGAATGCGATGATCAAATCAGTAACCGTTAATGGATCCTATTCGCGTTACCGCTTGCTCAAAATTTAAACAGTATAGGAAATGCCCAAGACTTGAGATTGTGTTTGCTCACTGTTTGACGCCATAGACGTATGAAATGACGAAGACTTGAGACTGACTTTGCTCAATGGCCAAGACTTGAGACTGAGTTTGCTCATCGTTTGACGCCAGACGTAGGAAATGACCAAGAGTTGAGATTGGGTTTACCGTTTGACGCCACAGACGTAGGAAATTACCAAGATTTGAGACTGCTCATAGTTCGACGCCATAGACATAGAAATGGTCATGATTTGAGACTGAGTTTGCTCACAATTTGGCGCAATAGCCGTAGGAAATGTTCAAGACTTGAGACTGAGTTTGCTCACCGTTTGACGCCACAGACTTAAACAATGACCAATGCTTATGACCAAGACTTATGAAGGAGTTTATTCACAGTTTGTCGTCATAGACGTAGGAAATGGCCAAGATTTTAGACGGAGTTTACTCACAGTTGACGCCATATACGTAGGAAATGACCAATACTTGAGACTTTTTTTGATCAATGTTTAACGCCATAGACGTAGGCAATGGCCAAGAGTTGAGCCAAGCCAATGATTCGTAGTGGCAGATTACCACTGTACTCGTCAAACAACAATAATATGTAGGGTCCGCCTTGGTTGGAGTACGCCAAAGATAACAGGAACGAAATGAGACATAACGTACCTAAAATTAACCAAGTTAAACATATGTATTTACGAGACACATCAAACCTGAAATTCACAAAAGAGGACAAGTGTCATTAAATATAGTGAGTGTCATAAACAATTGTGTTTGAATATACGAGCTTTGTGATTCTGTTTATTACAAGGCCCTCCGCATAAATTGCATTTTGCAAAGCATGATACACGTCAATGCTTAGTAAAGTTGCACTTGGCGTGTTACATATTATCGGTATTGCACGACTTATTGAAATTGCGAGACAAAGGATTGCCTCACTGCCCATGTCCGTTTTTAAAACGTCGCATATCCGATGTCTGTTTAAAACTGCGCATTATACAAGGAACTTCTATCAATAATAGTGTTTCACAAAAATACTGTATTTTCATGTTTGTAGTGTTACTGTACCGGTCACGGGATATTTCTTAAGTCTAGTGGATAGCTGCATGTCCATGATGAAAGTTAAAACGCCCTCCAACGTCCCAAACATAGAGTCAATTCCGAGGGTGAGTAGCATCAGAAGAACAGCACGGACCACAGCTGCGCCACCGGAAATTGGTTGATGGCCTCCGTGAACGCGATGAAAGCAAGACCAGTCCCTGAACCCGACTGAAAAGAAGATTGTCAAAAACATTAATACCACAGTAGTGAAGCGTCCATGATCAAATAGGATGATAAGGTGCACGGACTGCACTGGGGATAATAAGGTGCACGGATCACAGCGAGCAGACGAACGAGAACGATGCAAACCATATTACGAGTGACTTATAGCATTGCGCGTATTGTATATGTTGTTTTATTTTGAATGTTGAAACACACATATTCGTTCTTATATGCAATAAGCAGATGTGGGAATATGGGCTCCTGGGTAGCCTTTTTTCAGATGCAGTTATTTGAGGCATTACAAACTTACCACCTACAAACAACACTCAGTCGAATTATGCTGTCACCGGACTGACCAGTTCAAGCATTACCCTAGTATTACCCTTTATCTGCTGAAAATAACGTCTCCGTGGCCGAATGGTTAACGACCATGCGTTGTAAACCTTCGCCTCTCATCGCTGCGGGTTCGAATCCCACTGGGAATTTACTTGTAAGTGAGGAAGTGTCGATTCTTACGGATGGCGGGAGGTGTACAGTACCCAGGAAAAATGGGTGGTCTGCCTCCATCACAAAAAATCGACCGTCATATATAACCTTACCTGTGTTGAAATTGACGTAAAACACCCTACAAACAAACAAACCAATTATATGCTGAACGTCCAGCACGTGAGCTACTGGTACCATGTTTATGAAGTGATGGATGTGACCCGGATGGGGCCTTCAGCATGCGAGGCGTGTCACAGGATGACCTTAGTGGTTGGGCTAACTCAGGAAAGAATCAATGACGGTGAATGCATTTACATAAGTTTAATGCAACTTTTAAAATATGTTTAATATATATACAATTATCTAAAAAAAACAAGCGAATACACAAATGAACTATGAAAAGAATGTTCTCCTGAACGTTTAAGACGTTCTTAGTATTGTTATAAATACTGAATGTCTAAGACACTAAAGTGTTGTTAAAGCTATAACAATGTTGATCTAGCGCGATAACTGTGATGCGCGAGAGCTCATGAAGATGATGATGCGCGAATTCAATGGATGATTGTCATCAAATGCCTTCTGTAAGGGTTGATGACGCGATGCAATGATAGTTAACCTCCACTGAGATTGTGAGTAATATTCCTCCAGTGAGGATTGGTAACGGGCCCACCTTGTGTCCCGGGGGTTGTCGTTAGTAAAACCTGGCTGCGCAGGTACGGGGACCGTCTCCACCGCTTGTAACGTTAGTCGTGGAAGCTTAGCTCCACTCCTGGATATCCAAACCTAGATGGCTTACTCCAACCCTGGATGGCTTATATCCTGGATGGCTTAGGCTGTAATTATACATACGTTTTAGATGTCGGTTGACAAACATAACAATCTTGTATAATTATCATTACCCAAACAAATCATTATTCAATCAATATATGCAAGCTGTACTAATGATGAGTAGCAATGTATACATATTCTACAACGCCATGTATACGCTATGTACGTCGCTGTTAATCAATGCCCCTACTACATGTAATATAAACATGATCAAATTACTCATATATTACACTGACTGAGTTATGCATGCACGCATTTATTCTTGTCACTCATCTCATTGTTAACTAATGTTGACAATCATGTATTACAATCACCGAGTTATACGCCAACGTTAACTAATGCACCTATTATCCACTGTTATCAAATTAATATTGTTTTACAATTAATGATCAATTACAATAATTACATCTAATAAAGTAACTTCAAAATCATATGCTAGTCTAAAGTTATATTTGAGAAGAAATCAATGCTAACCGGATGTCGTAACCGCCAAACAAGATGGCGCCGCCCGTTGAATACAAATGTACGATAAAAGTTTAATAAAATTACTAACCACATGTTGCCTATGAATTTTGCCGTCCAATCTCTGTTCCAACAAAGTACTATCGATGATCCCGGCGAGAGCTAGAAGACAATGGGTTTTATAGCAAACATTACGCCCAAATCATTATTTCCCCAGTTCAGTCCGTGACAAACGTGGCTAAATCTACAGTATTGAATCTACACGAGAGGCCCCTTATACAATTTTGCCGTTTAAGGAAAATATACCTATACGTTTACATGCATTAGCACAAAACTAAACTTATGACACGGCCTCTCTGGCGGCCACTTAAAATGTGCACGCTTTTACGTGTTACATGAATAGATCATGAATATGGTGAAATTGTTTCAACTCGAACAATAGATTTTGGGTGTAACCGATAACTTACAAGAGATATGTACGACCAGTACGCTCTACCCGTGACATTTTGTGACAACATCTCCCCACTTAAAGAAAGTGCTACACTTTTAAAATTCAACAAAATGATAATTAATATTTACACGTTAAGAAACTATTAATTCTTCTGAGCAAACGAGCGACAAAACGTACAAGCTGTTCGCTCAATCGCTTGAGTATGTTAACTATTACCACTGCATTTATAACCTAACTATAATATGTAATTACAATTTCAACACTATTCTACAATTGTACACTACCCTGTCGTAACATATACTACTAGTGTACAATACACTGCAATACACTATTGTATTAAACCGGTCATTATGTGCGGCGCCTTAAATAGTCTGCCCCAATATTGTCCTTTCCTCGGATCGCTTTAATTTTCATCCGGTAAGGCTGCAGAGTCAGTGCCCACCTCATTAACCTACTGTTAGCTACCTTTGCTTTATTCATATAAGCTAACGGTTGGTGGTCAGTCTCCAAGACAAATTCCTTACCAAAAACATATCGGTGGAATTTACTGACACCCCACACTACTGCAAGACACTCCCTTTCGATAACAGAGTAGTTACATTCCCGGGGTAATAGTTTCCGACTTGCGTAAGCCACGGGGAGACTACACCCATCTTGCTCTTGCAGTAGGACTGCACCCACCCCGATATCGGAGGCATCCGTTCTGAGGATAAACTCCTGGTCAAGTTCAGGTAATTTTAGTATTGGGGTTTTGACCAGACTCCCCTTTAAAGAGACAAAAGCTCGCTCCTGGCTTTCCCCCCAAGTTATCCTATTGGGTTGACCTTTCTTTGTCAAGTCTGACAAAGGTGCAGCTATAGCCGAAAAGTTTGGAATAAACTTCCTGTAAAAAACCGCCAACCCTAAAAATGACCTAACTTGTTTATTTGTCTCGGGTCTTGGTGCTTCCTGAATTGCCTTAACCTTGTCGGGGTTGTGTTTCAATTTCTGGTCCCTCCCGACAACATGACCCAGACACTCTATATCTGCGTAACCCATGTGACACTTGCTAGGTTTTGCAGTCAGTTTAAACCGGCGTAGCCGTTCCAACAGATTACGTAGAGCCTTAATATGGTCTTCAAATGTTGTTGTAAACACCAGGATGTCATCTACAAAACTGTCTGTGTTGGACAAATCCTTCAGGACTTTCCTCATTAACCTACAGAATGTTGCTGGGGCGTTTACGAGACCAAAGGGCATGACCTTGAACTTAAAAAGTCCTTGCGAAGTTTCGAAGGAGGTCATCTCTTTAGCTCGGTCTGAAAGTGGGACTTGCCAATAACCTTTACTGAGGTCTAACTTGGAGAAATACGAATATCCCGCAAGTTTAGAGAATACCTCCTCAATATTAGGCATTGGCTCTGCATCAAAGATGGTACGTTTATTGAGCTGCCTAAAATCGATGCAGAATCGAATTGAACCATCTTTCTTCTTTATAAGTACGACTGGGGATGAAAATGGAGCGTTTGAAGGTTCGATGACACCCAATTTCAACATGTCTTTCACCTCCTCATCAACAATTGATCGGGAGTGAAATGGAATGGGATACCCCTTAATTCTAATTGGTTCCCCTGATTTGAGTACAATATCATGTTGCACTCCATCTGTCTGCCCCGGGTTTTCGGACAAGACATCACTGAACTCCGAGAGTAAACTACCCATCTCTCGTTGCTGCTCTACACTAAGCATGCCCGATATGTCTACATCGGCTGCTCTCTCCCTACCTACACTAGTGGGAAAAGACATGGGACTAGTGTCCTCACTACTGTCTTCCTCACTATCCTCAATAACTGCAACATTAACGACGGTTAACACCCCTTGTTGCCCATTATCGGTTCTACTGATATACTCTTTCAGCATATTCGCATGAAAGGTCTTTAACTTTCCGTTTATCTCGATACGGTAATCCATAGTGTTCACTATCCCTCTAACGTAAAACGGACCTTTCCATTGTAATAACAACTTGTTATTGTCGGTCGGGAGTAACAGTAACACCTGGTCATCTATCTTAAACTTCCTAGCTCTAGCTTTCTGGTCATAGTACCGTTTGTACTTGGTACTTGCCTTAACTAACTGACTTTGAGCTATCTTACAAGTCTCCTCTAGTTTCTCCTTCAGATCTAAAACATACTGATATGTAGTCTTAACCTCATCACTATCTACTTCACCTGCCCACATCTCTCTAAGAATCCTCATGGGACCTCTAACTGACCTACCGTACAATAACTCAAACGGAGAAAATCCTAAACTCTCTTGTGGAACCTCTCTAAATGCAAACAATAAAGCATTGAGATACTTGTCCCAATCTTTGGGTCTCTCGGTACACATACGCCGTAACATTTGCTTTAACGTCCCGTTAAATCGTTCGACTAACCCGTTACACATAGGGTGATATGGTGTTGTCATGATTTGACGCAAAGACAATAACCTGCTTACTTCAGCCATAAGTTCTGACGTAAACTGTGACCCACAATCAGTCAGCATTTCCTCTGGTACACCTAGCCTACTGAACATATCAACTAATGCCTCAGCTACTCTCTCAGTTTCAATTGAGGGCAATGCTACTGCCTCCGGATACCTAGTTGCATAGTCTACCATGGTTAAAATGTACCTATTTTTCCTATCCGACACTGGAAAAATTGGTCCAACTATGTCTACGGCTACCCGCTTAAATGGTGTATCTATCAGTGGCATCTGACCTAAATGTACTTTGGTCACTCGACCTTTTGGTACTGTCCTTTGGCATACATCGCAGGACCTACAATACCTAGTAACATCTCCACTAACGCCTGGCCAATAAAATTCTGCCAATACTCTATTTGACGTTTTCTTTACGCCTAAATGACCTCCCATAATCGACTCATGAGCTACCTTAAGCACTGTCTTTCTATACTGGGTAGGAACCACTAATTGGTGAAATTGTCTACTACCACTATCTTCAAATTCTCTGTACAATAACATATTCTTATGTACAAACTTACAACTACCGGACCCTTTACACTTCTTCACTACACCATCCTTGGCCTTCACCTTACAAGGACCTAATGACTCGTCTTGAGTTTGTGCTTCTATAAACTCCGCTTTAGATATGTCACCTACGGCTGCAGGAACCTTTAATTTTCTATAAGCCTGAGCTTGCTTCTGAACCTGCGCTCTAGTCTCTACGGCATTACTTATGCTACTTCTAAAATCGGACATTACCGGAAGTGCTGAACCATCTATGTTCCCTATCGTTAAATCATACATCGGGTCATCCATACATAGTGCCTCTGTAGTCCCTTTAAAGAAAGGTGTATCTACATCTATTCTCGCTATTGGCACGTGCTCTACCGACTTATTTAACAACATATACGGTGACTGTTTACCTACCAACTGGTCATCCGTAACTAAACTACGCCTAACTACCACACCTGTACAACCTGTATCCCTCATTACAATTACGTCCGTGCCATTCACTCTACCATCTGCCGTTGGAAGATTTGCATACGGAAAGAGACATGTTCCGATCTTCGCCATTACACCATCCGCTTTAACACAACAGCTACTACTCTCGGTTTTAATAACCGGACTATTACTACCTCTGCCTCTACCTCTACCTCGGTTTTGACCACCTCTACTTCTACCGAAATTCCATGGGTTGTTAAAACCTTGGTTCTGACTCCCTACATTGTTGTCCACTCTACTATTTTCACTAAAATTGTCTACGACAGCGGACACTTTCACCGCTTGCCTACACTCATGTGAAGCATGATTCCCATTACAGTGACGACAACGAATAAAAGGTCTACCTATGTTACCACTATTGCTACCTCCTCTAGAACCCATCGAACTACCTCCACCTCTATAGTTTCCACTCTGGCCTTTCTGTTTATGATCGTCCCCTTGCCTATCTCTAAAAGTTCTGTCTTTCGACACTACATTATGAGCTCCACCTCTAGCCTCGGCAAACTGATCTGCTTGAGTTGCCATTTCATTTACACTAGTTAGTTTTCTTTCTTTAAGAAATAAGAACAGATCTCTACTACAAACATTGAATAGCTGGTCCCGCATCAAGAAATATATGAGGCCCTGATAAGTCTGCGCTACCTTCCCTAACTCTAACCACCTATCTAAGTAATTTCTAGACCTACTAACAAACTGAATAAATGACTCGCCTTTCTCAGGCAGACAAGCTCTAAACCGCTTTCTAAAACCTTCTTCAGTTAACTCAAATCTCTTTAAAAGAGCATCCTTTAACTTGTCATAGTCAAGAGCATCTACACTAGGTAATCTAGAAAATACATCTAAGGCCTTGCCTCTCAATAACGCACTTAAATGAACTGCCCACTTATCTTTGGTCCATTCCTGTAACTCAGCATAACGCTCGAACCGTAACAAGTAACTGTCCATGTTATCTTTGTCAGCATCAAAGTATGGTAACTTCGAACCTTTTAACTTCCCAGAATAACTATCTTTCCCTTCAGTTTTACTTTCCTTACTATGTGTCTTAGCTGCTTCCAACTCTAAAGCTAACTTATGCTCAAACTATTTTTGCTCCCTTTCCATTATCATCTTAGCCTTAGCTAGTCTACCATCTGTTTCGAACCTCTCATGTTCTAACTCTTGCTTCTCCCTTACTATTCTACTTTCTAATTCTACCTTCTCTTTATCATCATCTCGCTTCTCTTTAGCTAATCTACCTTCTAATTCTAGCTTCTCTTTAGCTAATCTACTTTCGAATTCTAACCTATCTTTCTCAGCATATAGCTTCTCTTTAGCTAGTCTACTTTCTTCATCTCTTTCCTGCTTTGCTAATTCTCTTTCCTTTAGTCTAAATTCCCTTTCCCTAGCCTGTTCGTCTTTAACAAAGGTTCTAAGCTCCTCTCCAGCATACCCTAACTCCTTACCCATTTCCGTAAGATCCTTTATGGACGTCATGGTTATAGACATTGTGAACTACACACTACAATAATTACAATACACACGTCACTAATAATTCTACTCAACTAACTACTAATGGTAAGTCACTGTGTCCTCAGTAAATACCTGGGCATCATCATAGGACAAGTTACATACACATTTGTACTAGCGCTAACTACTAACGGTTATGTATAGATAGTATCTAGCTTCCACAAAACATATACACTACATAAAATATCTTTATTTGATATTGGACATAAACCTTAAACAATCATCAAAATGTGTATAACATGTACATGTATATTTACTTCTCCCATCAATATAAGTATACTCGAGTGTCACAACATGAGTAGAACGTCTTGTTCGCCAACCTAATTGGATACTATGTGTATATCAAGGGAGGTTAAAACAAACCCCCAAATTATTGAGCAAAAGTGCCTCAGACCCACTCGTGTAGACCACTGCGACCTCGCGCCAAGGAAAGAACGGACAAAACAGTTTGGACTCACCCTACCCTTGTCGTGTCTTGACTTGTCTTCCAAGCTGTGGCCGTGATCGTCGACAGTCGCCTTGATGGATCAGAGGGTGGTACACAATTCTAAAATAATAAGTAGAGATTTAGTATATCATAATAAAGATCACTTATTGATTCTTTACCTCCGTAGTCGCCCAAAATCCCACTACTCTGAAAACCAGTTGTCACAGGATGACCTTAGTGGTTGGGCTAACTCAGGAAAGAATCAATGACGGTGAATGCATTTACATAAGTTTAATGCAACTTTTAAAATATGTTTAATATATATACAATTATCTAAAAAAAAACAAGCGAATACACAAATGAACTATGAAAAGAATGTTCTCCTGAACGTTTAAGACGTTCTTAGTATTGTTATAAATACTGAATGTCTAAGACACTAAAGTGTTGTTAAAGCTATAACAATGTTGATCTAGCGCGATAACTGTGATGCGCGAGAGCTCATGAAGATGATGATGCGCGAATTCAATGGATGATTGTCATCAAATGCCTTCTGTAAGGGTTGATGACGCGATGCAATGATAGTTAACCTCCACTGAGATTGTGAGTAATATTCCTCCAGTGAGGATTGGTAACGGGCCCACCTTGTGTCCCGGGGGTTGTCGTTAGTAAAACCTGGCTGCGCAGGTACGGGGACCGTCTCCACCGCTTGTAACGTTAGTCGTGGAAGCTTAGCTCCACTCCTGGATATCCAAACCTAGATGGCTTACTCCAACCCTGGATGGCTTATATCCTGGATGGCTTAGGCTGTAATTATACATACGTTTTAGATGTCGGTTGACAAACATAACAATCTTGTATAATTATCATTACCCAAACAAATCATTATTCAATCAATAAATGCAAGCTGTACTAATGATGAGTAGCAATGTATACATATTCTACAACGCCATGTATACGCTATGTACGTCGCTGTTAATCAGCCATCGGCACGGTCAGTTTAGTATAATAATATTTTATTGCAGATATGTTACAAGACATCTATTCAGCATCACAATATTCATAGCAACATGTGCAAATGGATTGAACTACAAGTTATTACCACATTAGTTACAGTTCTCTCAATTGTGGCTGAAAACGTGTACGTGATTATCGGTTTGAAATTGTAACAATACATTTAAATATGAACTTGATAAGGAAAAACGAAACAAATAATTCAAACATGTAAATCCTGCCGTGCCATTCTACCCCCACGCAATCTCCACCGAAATAACACCCCATCAGGCTGATAGAAACCTTTAGTGATACTATAGTATACTTAAAATGTAAACTAACTGACATATTGAGCGCGTGGCGCAGTGCCTAGTGGTCTGCAGTTGTAATCATTATACATTAAGCCGCACTGGTTCGAATCTCACATGGGGCTTTTTTTTTGTTGTCTTTTATGAAAGTTACACATGTTAATTGTTTTATTATTTATCTCTTTTCTCGTGCATGTGGACAGACACTGGCTTTGAATGTTAGGTTATACATGAATTAGACATATCATTATTATACTTCATATGCTTAATATTTTTTCATGAACTGTAGTGAAATTAGTGTACCAAGACTTGCGCTTATCTGTTTATTAAACAAAACAATAAAAAAAAAAGAAAAAAAAATATGTGAATATGTACAAAATGACAGATACATTGTACACATACACAAAAAAAGTGAAATGTACAAAATGACAGATACATTGTACACATACACAAAAAGAAGCGAAACATACATTGTATTCACAAAATGTTTTGTTTCCGTCATCTGATTTGAAACCTGCACACAAATGTATATGATTGAGAGTCCAAAAGCCTGACCACTACACCACGAGTCCGTATTTGCGTTTAGTAATGCAGTCTTGTTACTTAAATATTTAAACACCCTAACTCAATGATAATTTTCCGATAATTTTCCTGCACACCCAACTATTCCACTTTCAAATTTACCGTTAACACCAAGTTATCGAAACCGGACTGTACTTATATATCTCCTCCCTATTGTTGATGTCGGAGTATATTGACAATAAGTTATATTATAATACAGCTGCACATGCTTTATTACACTGTTTCACGTGCTATTGTTTGTCGGAGGTATAGTATTGGTTTGATTGGTTAACATCGATAAATGATTGACAACTGGCGACATGTTAATTAGGATTATCCCTAAAATGATTAAGATATAGATCAGCGTTTAAATTGCTGCAATTGTTTCGCTAACGCGCATGTAAAACTGAAAGGTATCTAACACCCAGTATGTAGTATTGGGGGTACCATCGGTAGTTTAGAGTAATTTTTAAAAGTAGATATAAAAATCGAAACGGAAAAAAGTAGCATTCAAGGACGACAGTCAACCACAAACACACACAGAAACAAAGAACAACTTTATAGATGAATAAAAGATGAACGTGAAGTTGGCAGTAGCAGTAACAGCAGTAGCAGTAGCAGTAGCAGTAGTTACTGCCAGCAGTAGCAGCAGTAGCAGTAGTTACTGCCAGCAGTAGCAGCAGTAGCAGTAGTTACTGCTAGCAGTAGAACACCATCTCTGTAGGTATATTCATCGCAAGTGTTTTCATTGCGCATTATGTTGTTTCTACTTTCCCACCATCATATTTAGCAGACAACCCCTTTCGCATATTTCGCAACAATCATATGTTTCCTACTGCTATTGCTACTGCTACTGCTAACTACTGCCAGCAGTAGCAGCAGTAGCAGTAGCTACTGCCAGCAGTAGCTACTGCCAGCAGTAGTAGCAGTAGCAGTAGTTACTGCCAGCAGTAGCAGCAGTAGAGTCAATAGTCATCTTAATTATGACGATATATGATCATCTATATATGATATTTCTTTGCGCAAGTATGTTGTTTCTACTTTCACACCATCATGTTTAGCAGACAACCTCTTTCGCATCTTTCGCAACCATCATACGTTTGCTTCTGCTACTGCTACTGCTACTGCTAACTACTGCCAGCAGTAGCAGCAGTAGAGTCAATATCATCTTAATTACGACGATATATGATCATCGGTTTCCTTTGCGCAAGTATGTTGTTTCTACTTTCCCACAATCATGATTAACAGACAACCCCTTTCGCAACCGTCTATTGCTACTGGAACTGCTGTTTGATTGAAAGTTCGAAAGTATTAAAACACGTCTGGTCGTCGGATAACGAATGTTGCCGGCGGGCAGATCAACATCATAGACACGCTGGCGCAGCGTTTTTTAAAAGCCTTTTGGTAGTGCTACTAAAATAACACTATTTCAGACCGTTTATCACAATTTTGATTCTACTGCTGTATGACTGAAAGTTCGAAAGTAGTCAAAAACACGTCTGGTCGTCGGGTTTCGGGTGTTGCCGGCGGGCAGATCAACCACATAGACACGCTGGCGCAGGGTTTTTAAAATCCTTTTGGTAGTGCTACTAAAATCACACCATTTGAGATTGTTTATCGTAGTTTTGGTTCTACTGCTGTAGTACTGAAGTATGTACAGCGGTACATTTGAACGTGCGTTTTCTGTCGGATAACGAGTGTTGCCGGCGGGAAGATCAACATCATAGACATGCTGGCGCAGTGTTTTTTTAAAGACTTTTGGTAGTGCTACTAGAATCAACCTTTTTGAAAATCTTTATCAACGTTTTAGTTCTACTGCTGTGTTACTGAAGTTAGCACTGAAATACACTCGAAATGACGTTTTTGTCGGGTTTCGGGTGTTGCCGGCGGGTAGATCAATATCATAGACACGCTGGCGCAGTGTTTTTTTTAAAGCCTTTTGGTAGTGCTACTAAAATCACACCATTTCAGACCGTTTATCACAGTTTTGGTTCTACTGATGTATGATTGAAAGTTCGACAGTAGTCAAAACACGTCTGGTCGTCGGATAACGAGTGTTGCCGGCGGGCAAATCAACATCATAGACACGCTGGCGGAGTTTTTTTATAAAAGCCTTTCGGTAGTGCTACTAAAATCACACCATTTGAGACAGTTTATCGCAGTTTTTGTTCTACTGCTGTAGTACTGAAGTCGAATAACGGTACATTTGAACGTGCGTTTTCTGTCGGATAACGAGTGTTGCCGGCGGGAAGATCAACATCATAGACATGCTGGCGCAGTGTTTTTTTAAAGACCTTTGGTAGTGCTACTAAAATCAACCTATTTGAAATTATTTATCAACCTTTTAGTTCTACTGCTGTGTTACTGAGGTTTGCACTCAAATAGACTCGAAATGGCGTTTTTGTCGGGTTTCGGGTGTTGCCGGCGGGCAGATCAATATCATAGACACGCTGGCGCAGTGTCTTTTTAAAGCCTTTTGGTAGTGCTACTAAAATCACACCATTTCAGACGGTTTATCGCAATTTTGGTTCTACTGCTGTATGATTGAAAGTTCGAAAGTAGTCAAAAACACGTCTGGTCGTCGGATAACGAGTGTTGCCGACGGGCAGATCAACATCATAGACACGCTGGCGCAGTTTTTTATAAAAGCCTTTTGGTAGTGCTACTAAAATCACACCATTTGAAATTGTTTCTCGCAGTTTTTGTTCTACTGCTGTAGTACTGAAATCGAATAACGGTACATTTGAACGTGCGTTTTCTGTCGGATAACGAGTGTTGCCGGCGGGCAGGTCAACGTCATAAACATGCTGGCGCAGTGCTTTTTTAAAGACCTTTGGTAGTGCTACTAAAATCAACCTATTTGAAATTCTTTGTCAACGTTTTAGTGCTACTGCTGTGTTACTGAAGTTTGCACTGAAATAGACTCGAAATGGCGTTTTTGTCGGGTTTCGGGTGTTGCCGGCGGGCAGATCAAGTCATAGACACGCTGGCGCAGTGTTTTTTAAAGGCTTTTGGCAGTGCTACTAAAATCACACCATTTCAGACCGTTTATCACAGTTTTGGTTCTACTGCTGTATGATTGAAAGTTCAAAAGTAGTCAAAAACATGTCTGGTCGTCGGATAACGAGTGTTGGCGACGGGCAGATCAACAACATAGACACGCTGCCGCAGTTTTTTATAAAAGCCTTTTGGTAGTGCTACAAAAATCACACCATTTGAGACAGTTTATCGCAGTTTTTGTTCTACTGCTGTAGTACTGAAGTCGAATAACGGTACATTTGAACGTGCGTTTTCTGTCGTTTACCGAGTGTTGCCGGCGGGCAGGTCAACATCATAGACATGCTGGCGTAGTGTTTTTAAAAGACCTTTGGTAGTGCTACTAGAATCAACCTTTTTGAAATTCTTTATCAACGTTTTAGTTCTACTGCTGTGTTACTGAAGTTTGCACTGAAATAGACTCGAAATGGCGTTTTTCTCGGGTTTCCGGTGTTGCCGGCGGGCAGATCAATACCATAGATACGCTGGCGCAGTGTTTTTTTAAAGCCTTTTGGTAGAGCTACTAAAATCACACCATTTCAGACCGTTTATCACAGTTTTGGTTCTACTGCTTTATGATTGAAAGTTCGAAAGTTGTCAAAAACACGTCTGGTCGTCGGATAACGAGTGTTGCCGGCTGGCAGATCAACATCATAGATACGCTGGCGCAGTTTTTTATCAAAGCCTTTTGGTAGTGCTACTAAAATCACACCATTTGAGATTGTTTATCTCAGTTTTTGTTCTACTGCTGTAGTACTGAAGTCGAACAACGGTACATTTGAACGTGCGTTTTCTGTCGGATACCAAGTGTTGCCGGCGGGCAGATCAACATCATAGACATGCTGGCGCAGTGTTTTTTAAAGACCGTTGGTGGTGCTACTAGAATCAACCTATTTGAAATTCTTTATCAACGTTTTAGTTATACTGCTGTGTTACTGAAGTTTGCACTGAAATAGACTCGGAATGGCGTTTTTGTCGGGTTTCGGGAGTTGCCGGCGGGCAGATCAAAGAACACACCGACGGAACTCAGTGGCACCACGGAGGATTGAACCAACAGAACGAAGCACGGTATACACTAATAAGACCGAAGTATAATGATGTGAACGCCGAGCGAAGGGAGGCGTAAAAACAATAAAACCCAATGTGTACCTCTCTTCGAGACCTGTATTGTACGGCTTTGTTTTGCCCTACTTTTTCATCCAATCAGACGGTGAGGAATTTTTAAAAAATGGCGAACTTATTGATGTAAATTTCTAACGATCACCAATTATAACCATTTAATCATTAAGTAATCACTTACTAAATGGCACGCGCTTGTTTTTGGCGCGAACGTGTTAAGACGCATGGTTTCGTAGAAGCGCGGGGGGAAAAGTAGGGCAAACACTAAGTCAGTTAGTAGTCTCGTCCAGCTCGACCGTATCATGCATATGTCTTACTTGCAGATATCGGTCTGGGCAGATTAGGCCAATTAAAGCGCCCACTAGCGATTAGTCGAATTTATTTACGTGCATAAAGTTGACGTTTGCGTGACGTCATGTTGTAAATAACGTACAACGTCAATTGTTGATGCACCTGTTACAATTTTTGACGTCACATGCTGCTTCTCATAAGTTTAAAGTAAGAATTTTTTATGAAATTAATTTAGAAATAAGTGATTGAAAGTCTCGTTGAATCTCTCAAAATCTCGCCAAAATCGCCCAAAACGAGAGGGCGATTTTAAACGTCGTAGTTTCCCCAGGCCCTAGTCTCGATCATCCAGACCTCTCGCGAGACTTCTCTCAAAGAAGTCCAAACGATGGTCTGGAGTAAAGCTTCTTTAAAAATTTTGACATCAAAACGAGGTGTGGACAAAAAAAAATCACCGGCCTCTGATTGGTCAACTTCAGTTTGTTATGGAAATCCGTGGGAATCACCCCCTACGTCACGACGGCGTCAAAAAATACGTGACGTTACGCGCAATGTTGTGCAATAAAATTACTCCAAATATAGTCATCGGATCACGATTATTGCTAAAAATTAAATTTTAAACATCATTTTGTAAGATTATATTATGTTTTTAGAGAAACTACAATAAAACGAAGTTTATTGTATATTTAATAAGGACGTACACACATCCCATTGGAACTAATGTTGCGCGTAATTCAACGTGCACTTTGATTTTGCAATCAAAATGACGTCACGTCGCAGTCAGTTTTGACGGTTGGCGCCGTCTATCGGTCAACTTTTTTAAAGAACAGTGAGTCCAGACGCTCGCTAGCGCTCGCAGTCAGCTTGAGTGTGTCTGGATGATAGAGACTACCCAGGCCCTGGTTCTGGATCCGTGTAGCATAGCGTAACGAAGAAATCAGAAGCGGGCCGGGTGACCGAGGCTAGTCAGTTAGAGGCTGCGCTCCTTCCCTTAGGGTTTCTTAATTGTTAAACTTTTACTTCATAGCCTCTACTGAAATCTCATCAAACTTACGAAAACAATCGTGACGTGCCGTCAATATTGTGACGTCATCTGACAGTTGTGACGTTGTTTTGGGACCCGCATTTGACGGATTTGTCTTAATCAATTTCGTAAGTAGTTGTTTTGGGACCCGCATTTGACGGATTTGTCTTAATCAATCTCCGCATACTTACGGAATTATTTGAAAAGTAGATTATTCTTATCTTTAGCTGATTCAGTCTAGATCATTCAATGCTTTGCTTGTTTATCTTATTCATAATATTCTACTGCCAAAATGTTGATATTTTACCTTAATCTCAGTAGTCTAGGTTATAAAAGTGACTCGGTTTTTATCCTTTAAAGGTTCTATAGTAAACTAAAAAAGATCTTTGTTAGAGTAATATTACAACAGTATTCAAGATTTGATTTTGAAAGATACATATAGTGAAACAATATGCATGCATGCATAAATGTGCATAAAATATGCAGTATTTCAAAAGTTGTATATACCTTGAATTTTAACGGTAAACTTAGTTAAACATTCACGATAATTCAGAGTTATGAACAACTTCGGAAAAGGTGAAACCATTATCAAAATCGGATCATAAACCTAGAAGATATGACCATTTAAAGTTCTTTTAAAAGGGTTATGGGAGCCACCATCTTAAGAAATAAGACGTCATAGTTCCAAATAACCATATGTCATGTAGATACATATCATTTAAAGCATAGACAATCACTGCAAATGAATGAAAAATCCCCTTTGATGCACTGTTTCACTTCAGTATTTTTAATTTTCATATAGTAATGTGTATTGTTGTTGTTTTCATGTAAATAAATAAATTGTCATATTTATAAATATTCCATATATGGTCAATTAGAACTATGATGGCATAGCTCTCAAAAGGGCGGCTTCCATATCCATCTCAACAGAACCGTCAAATGATCATATTTTCTTTGTTTATTACCTGATTTTGATAATTCTTTCAACCTTTTTCATTTTTTTTCTTCACAATTCTCAGTAATAATATCGTTTGGTTGTAGCGCTACATTCCCTTTAAGATTAACATCACAAGATACTAACATTTTAATGTGTACATTTCTTTTTTTTTCTATATATCCATGTCAAAATGAATGAGCCGTATTTATAGTAGTCTCGTGAATGCTGGCATTTGTGCAGTTCATAGAACTTATAACTGTATTCACACATTCAACATTCTTCATTTTAACATTTGTACAATGATGAGACTCAAATAAACAATTCCAACTGGGAAAAAAAATTAAAATGTTGCGGTGCCTACAAGTGACCTCTAAAAAATATTACAATAACTACACTTTTAAAATGTAAAATATATTATATATATCACGTTTCTGTATATCACATGCTATTTTCAAACAGGTTTATTTTAAACGGCTCTGAAAAACTTGAAAAAAGCTGAAAGAAGGATCAAAATGCAATGTGCAATGAAAAATAAAGGAGATATGACCTATTGAAAATTGCAAAGAAACATAACTGGAGGTGGCCATCTTAAAACGATGACGTCATCGCGCATTTTTACCATATATGGTATATTGACAAAGTGTCTTTTAAAGCAAAGAAAATCACTGCAGATGTAGTATATTTATTTTTAATCAATTTGCAGTGATTTTCTTTTCTTTAAAATATATTTTGACAATATTTTGACAATATGCCATATATGGTAACATTATGGTCATTAGGACTAAGGACCACTAATGACAAATAAATGACCACTAATGACGACTAAGACATTACTAAGAAGGAATTAGTTTGTTAAATATATATTTTATCGATATTAAATAGATATTTTATCGATGAAGTGAAGTACTCGCGCACAAAAACGCTCGCACAATAACGCCAACGGCAGGCGGACGGCCACAAAGGAACCACTAAGGACCACTAAGTGACCACTAAGGACAACTAAATGACCACGAAGGACAAGTAAGACACTTCTAAAAAGGAATAAGTATAATATTTCATGATATCTGTTAAGGTAAGTACACGCGCAAAATGAAAAAGTGGTGTGTTATGAAAGCATCTGCTACATGCATAAACAATGATAAATCAGCACATAAATTCAGGGTGTAAATTCATGACATCTGATGCTTGTACCCAGGACTCTGGACGTTGACCCTGCTTTCTATGAGTCCCATTTTTTTTTTGTTGTAACTTTTTTCATTGTATTTTTGTTTTTGTTTTTAATAACCCCGCAAAACCACCAAACCGTAACAGTGTGCATACAATTATAAGATATTAGGATAAAAGCATCTACCTATAGTCACTCGGCTATCCTAAACAGCACAATAATATAGTGGAACTTTATGAAGGTTTTGGTTTTTCTTTTTTATTATTTATTATTTTATTTTATTTTATTTTTTCATTCTTTTCCTTTCATTTTTTTTCAACCATTATTTTTTTGTAAAACTAAATCAATTTGTATTTAAACGGCAACACTCGTTATCCGACAAAAAACGCACGTTCAAATGTACCGTTATTCGACTTCAGTACTACAGCAGTAGAACAAAAACTGCGATAAACAATCTCAAATGGTGTGATTTTAGTAGCACTACCAAAAGGCTTTGATAAAAAACTGCGACAGCGTTTCTATGATGTTGATCTGCCCGCCGGCAACACTCGTTATCCGACCACCAGACGTGTTTTTGACTACTTTCGAACTTTCAATCATACAGCAGTAGAACCAAAACTGTGATAAACGGTCTAAAATGGTATGATTTTAGTAGCACTACCAAAGGGCTTTAAAAAAACACTGCGCCAGCGTGTCTATGATATTGATCTGCCCGCCGGCAACACCCGAAACCCGACAAAAACGCCATTTCGAGTCTATTTCAGTGCAAACTTCAGTAACACAGCAGTAGAACTAAAACGTTGATAAAGAATTTCAAATAGGTTGATTCTAGTAGCACTACCAAAGGTCTTTAAAAAAACACTGCGCCAGCATGTCTATGATGTTGACCTGCCCGCCGGCAACACTCGTTATCCGACAGAAAACGCACGTTCATATGTACCGTTATTCGACTTCAGTACTACAGCAGTAGAACAAAAACTGCGATAAACAATCTTAAATGGTGTGATTTTAGTAGCACTACCAAAAGGCTTTGATAAAAAACTGCGCCAGCGTGTCTATGATGTTGATCTGCCCGCCGGCAACACTCGTTATCCGACGACCAGACGTGTTTTTGACTACGTTCGAACATTCAATCATACAGCAGTAGAACCAAAACTGTGGTAAACTGTCTGAAATGGTGTGATTTTAGTAGCACTACCAAAAGGCTTTAAAAAAACACTGCGCCAGCGTGTCTATGATATTGATCTGCCCGCCGGCAACACCCGAAACCCGACAAAAACGCAATTTCGAGTCTATTTCAGTGCAAACTTCAGTAACACAGCAGTAGAACTAAAACATTGATAAAGAATTTCAAATAGGTTGATTCTAGTAGCACTACCAAAGGTCTTTAAAAAAACACTGCGCCAGCATGTCAATGATGTTGATCTGCCCGCCGGCAACACTCGTTATCCGACAGTAAACGCACGTTCAAATGTACCGTTATTCGACTTCAGTACTACAGCAGTAGAACAAAAACTGCGATAAACAATCTCAAATGGTGTGATTTTCGTAGCACTACCAAAAGGCTTTTATAAAAAACTGCGCCAGCTTGTCTATGTTGTTGATCTGCCCGCCGGCAACACTCGTTATCCGACGACCAGACGTGTTTTTGACTACTTTCGAACTTTCAATCATACAGCAGTAGAACCAAAACTGTGATAAACGGTCTGAAGTTGTGTGATTTTAGTAGCACTACCAAAAGGCTTTAAAAAAAACACTGCGCCAGCGTGTCTATGATATTGATCTGCCCGCCGGCAACACCCGAAACCCGACAAAAACGCCATTTCGAGTCTATTTCAGTGCAAACTTCAGTAACACAGCAGTAGAACTAAAACGTTGATAAAGAATTTCAAATAGGTTGATTCTATTAGCACTACCAAATGTCTTTAAAAAACACTGCGCCAGCATGTCTATGATGTTGACCTGCCCGCCGGCAACACTCGTTATCCGACAGAAAACGCACGTTCAAATGTACCGTTATTCGACTTCAGTACTACAGCAGTAGAACAAAAATTGCGATAACAATCTCAAATGGTGTGATTTTAATAGCACTACCAAAAGGCTTTGTTAAAAAAACTGCGACAGCGTGTCTATGATGTTGATCTGCCCGCCGGCAACACTCGTTATCCGACGACCAGACGTGTTTTTGACTACTTTCGAACTTTCAATCATACAACAGTAGAACCAAAACTGTGATAAACGGTCTGAAATGGTGTGATTTTAGTGGCACTACCAAAAGGCTTTAAAAAAATACTGCGCCAGCGTGTCTATGATATTGATCTGCCCGCCGGCAACACCCGAAACCCGACAAAAACGCCATTTCGAGTCTATTTCAGTGCAAACTTCAGTAACACAGCAGTAGAACTAAAACGTTGATAAAGAATTTCAAATAGGTTGATTCTAGTAGCACTACCAAAGGTCTTTAAAAAAACACTGCGCCATCATGTCTATGATGTTGACCTGCCCGCCGGCAATACTCGTTATCCGACAGAAAACGCACGTTCAAATGTACCGTTATTCGACTTCAGTACTATAGCAGTAGAACAAAAACTGCGATAAACAATCTCAAATGGTGTGATTTTAGTAGCACTACCAAAAGGCTTTAAAAAAACACTGCGCCAGCGTGTCTATGTGGTTGATCTGCCCGCCGGCAACACCCGAAACCCGACTACCAGACGTGTTTTTGACTACTTTCGAACTTTCAATCATACAGCAGTAGAACCAAAAGTGTGATAAACGGTCTGAAATGGTGTGATTTTAGTAGCACTACCAAAAGGCTTTTAAAAAACGCTGCGCCAGCGTGTCTATGATGTTGATCTGCCCGCCGGCAACACTCGTTATCCGACGACCAGACGTGTTTTAATACTTTCGAACTTTCAATCAAACAGCAGTAGCAGTAGCAATAGCAGTAGAAAACATATGACGGTTGCGAAAGGGGTTGTCTGTTAAACATGATTGTGGGAAAGTAGAAACAACATACTTGCGCAAAGAAAACCGATGATCATATATCGTCGTAATTAAGATGATATTGACTCTACTGCTGCTACTGCTGGCAGTAGCTACTGCTACTGCTGCTACTGCTGGCAGTAGTTAGGAGTAGCAGTAGCAGTAGCAATAGCAGAAGCAAAATTATGATGGTTGCGAAAGATGCGAAAGGGGTTGTCTGCTAAACATGATGGTGGGAAAGTAGAAACAACATACTTGCGCAAAGAAATATCATATATAGATGATCATATATGGTCGTAATTAAGATGACTATATTGACTCTACTGCTGCTACTGCTGACAGTGGCTACTGCTACTGCTGCTACTGCTGGCAGTAGCTACTGCTACTGCTACTACTGCTAGCAGTATCAGTAGCAATAGCAGTAGGAACGTATGATTGTTGCGAAATATGCGAAAGGGGTTGTCTGCTAAATATGATGGTGGAAAGTAGAAACAACATAATGCGCAAAGAAAACACTTGCGATGAATATACCTACAGAGATGGTACTCTACTGCTAGCAGTAACTACTGCTACTGCTGCTACTGCTGGCAGTAACTACTGCTACTGCTGCTACTGCTGGCAGTAACAGCAGTAGCAGTAGCAGTAGTTACTGCTACTGCTGCTACTGCTACTGCCAACTTCACGTTCATGAATAAAAGGTCAAATAAGACATCACAAACACAAAAGGGTTGACAATAGGGCTACCGCCTTGTAACGGTCAGTGGCAAAAAAAAAACGGACAGTGTAAATATTAGAAATCCCCACCATGAACTATTCTCTAAACAACAAGGCAGCATTAAGTCTAGTTTTAAAACTCGAAGGGATGGTGCTTCGCGAATATTAATATCAAGTTCGTTCCAAAGTTTTAAAGATGACGGTTAGTTAGACTGATCTCGAAAACGAATCTGTTCTTTTAGGTAAAGCAACGAAGTTGGAACTGTTTCTCAAGTTATAAGGATTCGATTTCGAAGTAGTTGCAGGGAATATTTCATTCAAGTAACTAGGTAAATCTCCATTTTTAAACTTATATGTAAATATCAACTTTTGGATGTGTTTTTAAATCGCCGCGGTCACAATACTGAACAGACCATACATACCTAGTATGGAAACTACGACGACGCCAGCAAAAACGGAAGTGCCGCAGTTTACGACAGCAACCAAGATGGCGTACTTGTTGCAGTTATTGCGCACGGGCATGTATGACGCGAAGGCAAGAAGTCCACCAAACGACAAACTGAGACTGAAGAAAATCTGGGTTGCCGCATCTATTCACACTTGCGGGTCTGCTAGACGTGAAAACTGAAACATGTGAAATAAATATTTAGATATCTGTAATGTTGATGTAGTAATTCGCACCAGGCTGAATTTCATCATGCTTTGTAAATTTCTAAATATTAAAACGAATTATATTCAAACAAAGCCCACAGAAGAAGCAAGGAGGAAGAGAGAATGTATAATGATTTCAGATTATGATGCTTTTTGTTTTTAATCAGAGACAACAGCACGTAGAGTGTATAAATACATAACGTACATCTGGTACAAAGAAACGGTAGACCCCATGGTGAAATCCTTCAAGAGTCACCCCACGAAAGAAAAATATTACGAGCACCAGATACGGGAACGTGGATGTGAAGTTGACCACCTGGGAAGAAGGGCTGTTGACATTAAATCACAACTAATGAAGGTAGGATGCAAATGTTAATCTTGTAGTACCACCTAATGTGTATAGTATATATTGTAATGTAGTCAAACTAAAAGTAAATCAGTTTTCATATTATAACTCGATTCCATGAATAACAGTTAGTTTAAACTTATTTATTTTACATCGATTGTAACGAAAGCTCTATGAACTTATTTGAATTACTCTCGATGTCTTCCTGGGTAGAACCAGTACTAAGCAATGCAGATAAAGTGTCTTGCTCAGGGACACAACGCATATTGCAATGGCGGGAATCGAACTCACGACTTTTGGATCATGGGTCCAACGCTCTAACACTAGACCACAGCGCTCCACAGTTAGTGTTCGAAACATGAAGCTTTTAATCAACACAGAAGGTTTACATTAACGTATGTCTATGTCAAACCTCTTATTTATTTTTTAAAACAGCTGCTTTGCTTTGCTTGATATTATAAAATAATGTACATGTCTCTTTGTTTTTAAATTGCACTTTAAAATGACAATGTAATTGTTTGTCTTTTTTCCTTCTTTTTGTTTCTGTGAAAACTCGATTCCTATCTCTACTAATAATAATGTACAATTTCATATTAATTAACTTCGCATTGTACAATTAAGATATACAAAACTAGAACAGGGGAGGAACTCAATAAGAGTTTGCTTTCTTTTCGATTTTTGTATATGTTCATTTGTCATGCTTTAAACAAATTTAATAATAAAAAGAAAGTAATCCAAGTTACGTGCCTTTCCACTAGAGTTAATTCCCTTGATCATACACAGGAAGACGTTGACCCAGGAGACCAGCAGCGCAACTACGATCCCCCAGTTGATTTGACCACCAATGTTTACATCCGGGGATATATTCAGCGTCTCATGTATCAGAAGTAAGTCGTTGTACTGCTCAACTATTTATAAAAAAGAATATGCATGAGTAAAATAACGTGTTGATATATATGTTGTAATGTTTTTTGTTGCATATATGATAGTATCTTTAAATGAAGTTTTTTTGTAATTTAATTCAGACACAATTGCTCTTCAACTGTTCAGCACAAAGGTTATATACATACAGTCAGGCGCCTGAGTTGTTTACTGGTCTAGCATATGCTACGTGTTTCTTTCAAATCACTAACCTCACACTCATTAACCGTAGTAGTGCTGTTTCACGTCACAGTTGTTGCACACTGGGCAGCGGAGACCGAAAACGTTCCTCCATATAGACTAGACACCATGCTATGATCGTGTTGTAGTATAAGACCACCCAAAACGAGACTACGCAAGACGCGATTCCAATTCCCCCGAGATATGGCGAGATGTCATTCCATGCGCCAATGGCGCCCTTCCGCAGATGTTGTCCCACCGCCAACTCCAGGGAGAACTTCGGGAGTCCTACGATTGACAACATAAGCGTGTATTGCACGAGGAATGCTCCTGAAAGGGAACGATTGCATCTGAGTTTAATAATTTGTCGATAGAAACTCTTTAATATTCTGTAGTTGGTTGGTTGTTTGGTTGGTTGAATGAATTACGTCATTTTCATTACATTCTATGCTATTGTTTAGTGGTTGTGGCAGACCATCCACTTGTTCCTGGGTAGAATATGTACTGCATACATCCTTAAAAGTTTAATATTATCTGAAGAAGATCATTGTGCACCAACTATTATAAATGCAACAATCTCGAACGTCCTGTCAGACAGTACATAGCCACTTTAAATCTACATTCTCAGAGTTAAAAGTAACGATGAGAAGGTTTTCTTTTGCTATTCAGTGAATCAACCGACCATATCATTTTATGTTGAGGAAAAAACAGATTAAAGAAAACAATGTGTCCGATGGTGTTTTTCCCCAGCCTATCAGCCTACTTATGTTCAATTTACTCATTCCAGCTGCATGGAATCGCCGCGTTTAGACAGAGGATTACGATAGAGGCACGTGCTATAAAACACCACGCCGTAGACACATGGCAAGATACCCCACCGACCAGTCCTAAAACAAAAACTAACCTAATATATACTGAGTGTCACGCAAGGAGCTACTAGTACCCGTAGGTATTTGATAAGACGCGGCCGGGGATTGAACCCACGACGTTTCAAATGCTAGATGGACTATCATTACACCAGCGTGCGAGTTATGTATGTGGAAGTGGCATCGTATCTCCACTACAAGGTAAAGTCAAAGATTCTCGCCTCCGCCATTTTTCTGAGCTAGATACGGGAATCTCCAGACATTTCCAAATCCGACGGCAAATCCGACAACGGCGAGGATGTATTGTACTTTATTGTCCATGGTCTCTTGTTTCTCTAATGATTCACTGGATCCTGCAATTAAAAGAAGTAACTACATTTTGAAGTATTTAAGCTCAATGTAGCCGTGAAAGTTGACTGTCGGCACACAAATCGCTATCTTTTTGTCTGCACAGAAATTACGGGATATTTGCTGTTGACAATCGACTGTCGGCGCAAAATAAATCTAGGGGTTTTAGCTCGTGACAATCGACTGTCAGAACACAATCCATGAGCTTTTTGCTGACGGCAGTAGATTGTTTGCACGCAAATTACTGGATATTTACTGGTGACAATCGACTGTCGGTTTAAAAGATCGCGGGGTTATAGCTGGTGGCAATCGTCTGTCAGCACACAATTCACGAACTTTTTACTGGTGGCAGTCGATTGTCTGCACACAAATTACGGGATATTTACTAGTGACAATCGGCTGTAGGCGCAAAAAATTGAACTGACAGTCGAATCTCACTAACTAAAAACGCGATTTGTGAACCGACAGTCGAATGCCACCAACTAATAATGCTATTTGTGAACCGACATTCGGATGCCACCAACTATATACGCGATTTGCGAGCCGACAGTCGAATGCCACCAACTATATACGCGATTTGTGAGCCGACAGTCGAATGCCACCAACTAAAAATCCAATTTGTGAGCCGACAGTCGAATGCCACCAACTAAGAATGCTATTTGTGAACCGACATTCGAATGCCACCAACTATATACGCGATTTGTGAGCCGACAGTCGAATGCCACCAACTATATAAGCGATTTGTGAGCCGACAGTCGAATGCCACCAACTATATACGCGATTTGTGAGCCGACAGTCGAATGCCACCAACTAAAAATGCAATTTGTGAGCCGACAGTCGACTGCCACCAACAAAATACGCGATTTGTGAGCCGACAGTCGAATGCCATCGACTAAATACGTGATTTGTGAGCAGACAGTCGAGTGTTACAGTCTAAATACTCGATTTGAGAGCGGACAGTCGAATTTCGCCAACTAAAAGAGTAGAAGTTGTACAGAATACGGCATAACAAATACTAATGCAAACAGTAGAACTTACTATCAATAACATAGACTTAGCCTTCATCTATTGGTTTTAATAAAGTTTGAAGAAATATTGGAATGCGCTAATGTTGGAACTTGTGCTGCGTCAATTTATCTATACGTTTGTAGGAGAAAAAAATAGTAAACTATTTTACAGACCTAATAACATAACGATAGCGTAATAACACAGAGATTGAAATATTTTTCTTTCGGATACGAAATCCGCGAATTTCACGTATGCTCTTTCAAATGTAACCGTTCAGAATTTGTCATTTTGGTCTCAAATTAAAGACAATAATAACTGATATCCTGTCTGCATTGATACCATTAGTATTTCTGTCTTAAATATAAGAAGAAAAATTAAGAACGAGGTTTTGAAGTTTTATGTTGCGTGACTGTCATATGAGATAATGTGAGATTTGATTAAGTTCCGATTCCCTGTGTTATTACGTCTTAGGTGTATACATAGTAAATATGTAAATATACTCTACAGTATACGTGATTAACACTGAATATATACGGAAGCCACGGCCGCAAGGGGACATTCTAACGAACTCAAACAACTAAAGTTAAGTAAGTATGTCACCTTACGACGTCCGTATGTGATAAAAGAAAAATAAAAGGAACAAATTAAAGAAAAGATAACACTTCTTGGCATCATATTAGTATTAGTATAAGCCAGGTTTACCTGCCTTTCTGTTTGATAAGTCCATCTGTAGAATCAGCGACTAGTTCTACTTTGGATTTATCCGTCTTTATTATTTTGGTTTTATCCATGTTTATTTGAGTCCTGTTTCAATCTCTTAAAACAATGAATTTCTGAGCGGACTATTTGAAAGTTAGTCTGCCTACTGACCGTCCAAAAATTTAAAACAAAATCAATTGTAACACTCTGCTCACGTGAACCTCGCTGATTAGCATGTTCGATTTTTAAATAAGCTATTTCGCCACCTCGGTGATCTGGATAGATCTGGATAGCAATCCATACATTTATTATGATAGTTACCATGCAGCTATTCTATTGGTCGATTTTTAAAAATCGAACATGCTAATCAGCGGTGTTCACGTGATCAAACTGTTACAATTGTTTTTGTTTTAATTTTTTGGACGGTCAGTAGGCAGACTAACTTTCAAATAGTCCGCTCAGAAATTCATTGTTTTAAGAGATTGAAACAGGACTCAAATAATCATGGATAAAACCAAAATAATAATCCAAAGTAGAAGTAGTCGCTGATTCTACATACGGACTTATCAAACAGAAAGGTAGGTAAACTTGGCTTATACTAATAATAATATGATGCCATGGAGTGTACTTTTTTCTTTAATTCGTTCCTTTTAATTTTCTTTTATCACATACGGAAGTCGTAAGAAGACATTCTTACTTAGTTGTTTTAGTTCGTTAGAAATATCCCCGTGGGGCCGTGGCTTCCGTACATATTCAGTGTTAATCACGTATACTGTAAAATATATTTATTATTGCAGAGTATATTTACTATGTATACACCTAAGACGTAATAACACAGGGATTCGGAACTTAATCAAATCTCACATTGTCTCATATGACAGTCACGCAACATAGATAGATAGATTTATTTTTTTATTGATTTAAACTTTACAAGTTTATCATCATATACAATATGCAAACATTTATACGTGACAGAATAAACAAAACAAACAAACAACAAAAACATAATTTTGCACACTAGTTTCAAATAAATTGTATTATTGAATAATTTGAAATATTAAATAATTGAATAAAAATGTGGAAATGACACTGAACTTTAACTTACGCAAATTAAATTAAATATTAAATTAAAAAAAAAAAAAAAAATTATTTTTTCTCATTATCACAAAAGCAATAACATAAATAATTAATTGATAATAGTTTTCATTCGAGGACAAACCTAGTTTTGATAAAACAAAAAATCATTACGAGAATCAAATGCTTCTTTTATAAACCAAGATAAATTAAACAACTCTTTCTTATTACTTGTTTTCATTAGCTCTATGAATTTTAAAACACTTGGACGTTTATAATAGTACTTTTTAATGTATTTTCTTCTTATATTAACATATACAGAACAAATCAAAACAAAATGGTATTCATCTTCAATGTCATTAGAATTACAAATGGTACAATAACGTTGGTTTCTTTCTAATCTGTTCTGTGCGTATCGCCCAGTTTCAATTCGCAGTGAATGCGACGATAGTCTTAGCTTTGATAAAACAATTCGCAACTTATATGGCAAAATATCGAGATATGGTTCATATTCAAAATTGCCGTTAAAATGTAAATACATTGACAAAACTCTATTATTTACAACATCGCTGTTCCACTTTTGAACAAACAATCGACTAAACGCTGTTTAAAAACAGTATGAAATGTTTTCAAAGGAACACTATTTGGATTATTCCAAACATAGCCAAAACCATACTCGTTTAGAAGCTTTTTAATATTCCCAGCCCAACTATTACGCCAATTTTCTATGTTATTGACGGAATTATTGTAAATACTAGAAATTATAATATTGTCAGAGTTAACTGTTTTGCACCAATATTTAACGATTCTAACATAGCGCAATATATACAATGGATACCGCCCAAGTTCCCCGTAAATACCCGCATTGCTAGTAGAAGTCTTAACATTTAAAATATATTTACAAAATGTTAAGTGAATCCTTTCAATTTCTTTCGACTTAGAAAACCCCCAGGCTTCGCAACCATAATTCAGAATGGATCCAACAAAGGAGTCGAATAATTGACACATTGTCTTCGGTTTAAAATTAAACTTCTAAGTATTAGCAATTAATATATGTAAAGCCTTTAAACCCTTCCCTGCTAAACTTACTTGATTTAAAACAAATGTTCCGGTAAAATTAAAAATAACTCCCAGATAATTAAAATCGTTAACTATTTCTAAGAAGTTGTCATTATATGTCAATGACTCATTTTGTCTTAATTGGCCCCTTTTCCTAAAAACCATAATTTTGGTTTTGACGGAATTTACTTCTAATCCCCATTTATTACAATAAGCTAGTAATAAATCTAAATTTTGCTGCAAATCATCAGGTGATTTTCCTACTAAAACCATATCATCTGCAAATAGTAGAAGAATAAGAGTAATATCGTCGATAGTAAGACCTGAACTAATATCATATTGTAAATATAACTCTAAATCTTCAACGAAAAGGGAGAAAATTATCGGGGAAATTACCTCCCCTTGCCTTAGACCGATTGAACATTCGAAAAAATCTGAATAACTATTGCAACTTTTAACACAAGATTTTACTTTAGAGTACATGTCTCTTATTATTCTAAGTAGCTTTCCATTTATGCCTATTTTATAAAGTTTTAGCCATAAGGCATTCCTATAAACGCTATCAAAAGCTTTTTTCAAATCAACAAATGCACAATACAATCGACCTTTCTCATTTAATATCTTGTGAATAACAGATTGTAATACAAAAATTGCATCGATAGTTGAACGACATAAAACTGCAAAATCTCGTTCTTCATTTTTCTTCTTATATTCAGGACCCGTTTATATTACGTCTATCTACAGTCCCTGGTATATTTAAGACAGAAATAATAATGGTATCAATGCAAATAGAATATCAGTTATTATTCTCTTTAATTTGAGTCCACTTGCAGACTTTTGCTTTAAGAAATGACAAATTCTGAACGGTTACATTTGAAAGAGCATACGTGAAATTTCGAGGATTTCGTATCCGAAAGAAGAATATTCCAATCGCTGTGTTATTACGTCTCTGAATACACAAACTAACCCAAAGAAGTAGGCACGCATCTAATAACAGCTATCGTTATGTAATTAGGTCTGTAAAATAGGTTACTATTTTTTTCTTCTACAAACGTATAGATAAATTGACGCCGCACGAGTTTCAACATTAGAGCATTCCAATCATTTCTTCAAACTTTATTAAAACCAATAGATGAAGGCTAAGTCTATGTGATTGATAGTAAGTTCTACTGTTTGCATTAGTATTTGCTATGCCGTATTCTGTACAACTTATACTCTTTAGAGGGTGAAATCACAAATCGCGTATTTAGACTGTAACATTCGACTGTCGGCTCACAAATCGCGTATTTAGTCGATGACATTCGACTGTCGGCTCACAAATCGCGTATTTAGTTAGTGGCATTCGACTGTCGGCTCACAAATTGCGTTTTTAGTTGGTGGCATTCGACTGTCGGCTCGCAAATCGCGTATTTAGTCGATGGCATTCGACTGTCGTCTCTCACACGTTGCGTTTTAGTTGGTGGCATTCGACTGTCGGCTCACAAATTGCGTATATAGTTGGTGGCATTCGATTGTAGGCTCACAAATCGCGTTTTTAGTTAGTGAGATTCGACTGTCAGGCGCAGTCGGTAGCGCGGTGGATTTGTAAAAGAACCATAGGAATCTATTCGATAATAAGAGTAGGGCAGGTTCCCGGATTCCTATGTATCCTTCCCCTCTCTCTGGGGCGGCTCTAAATAACCTATACTGTGTTGATGAGCCGTTAAACAACATTCAATTCAATTCAATTCGACTGTCAACCCAATTTTTTGCGCCTACAGCCGATTCCAGTAATTTGTGTGCAGACAATCGACATATAGGTTAGTTTTTGTTTTAGGACTGGTCGATGGGGTATCATGCCATGTGCCATGTGTCTACGGCGTGGTTTTCCAATCTGGCAGCATTATACAGTTGAGCATAGAGCTCACGGTTACATGTAGACACCGTCGTGATATAACTGAAAGGCAGTTAAAAACGACGTTAAACCACATCCACACATACACATACATGAACATATGCGTCAAATTGATCGTTGGGTAGCACGTGTTTTATAGCACGTGCCTCCATCCTCTGTCTAAACGCGGCGATTCCATGCAGCTGGAATGAGTAAATTGAACATAAGTAGGCTGATAGGCTGGGGGGAAAACACCATCGGACACATTGTTTTCTTTAATCTTGTTTTTCCTTTTTCCTCCACACAAACTAATATGGTCGATTGATTCACAAAATAAAAAAAGGAAAACCATTCTCATCGTTACTGTCAGTATACTTACTCCCAGTTACTGTCAATTCTGAGAATGTAGACTTAGAGTGGCTATGTACTGTCTGGCAGGAAGTTCGAGATTGTGACATTTATAATAGTTGGTGCACAATGATCCTCTTCACATAATATTAAACTTTTAAGGATACGGGAGGTATACAGTCCTTATTCTACCCAGGAACAAGTGGGTGGTCTGCCTCCACCACTAAACACACATCATATAGCATAGAATGTGTTGAATTCATTCATTCAACCAACCAACCAACCAACCAACCAACTACAGAATATTAAACAGTTTCTATCGCCATATTATTAAACTCATATGCAATCGTTCCCTTTCAGGAGCATTCCTCGTTCCATACACGCTTATGCTGGCAATCGTAGGACTCCCGATGTTCTACCTGGAATTAGCGGTGGGACAACGTCTGCGGAAGGGCGCCACTGGCGCGTGGAATGACATCTCGCCATATCTCGGGGGGAATTGAAATCGCGTCTTGTTGGAATCGTGTCTTGCGTAGTCTCGTTTTGGGTGGCCTTAGGAACTCAGGCGCTTGACTCCAACTGTATGTATATAACATGTGTCTGAATTAAATTACAAAAAAAAACTTCATTTAAAGATACTGTCATATATGCAACCAACAACATTAAAACATATATATCTACACGTTATTTTACTCATGTTATTTTTTTTGGCTGTAACTGTAATTCTAGACATGTTGATGATATTTGAAAAAGGAGCTCATCATGTTTTTGACAGTTTTTGATATAAATTTCAGAAGTGAAAGTAGACAGGGTACGAAATTGCAAGGGGTAAATATAGCTTTGACATTTTACCCGGTGTTAGTATACAACTGAAGAAATGTTTCTTAGAAGGTATTAAACCCCCTATTTCCTTGTTGATGTTTAATAGCACACATGTCTATTTGCATGATAAAGTAAGGTTCCCAGAATTCTAATCAGGTTTGAGTTTTTAACAGGTTTCAACATTCTAACTTTACTATGGAAGGGGCATGGAGACTTATTTACGCTATTATAACCTTCTATCTGTTTTTGATATTTCTGGGTCTCTGAAGGTTTACCACCACTAATTACATGTAAACCTCCGAGGTGTAGTCGAATGTAGTTCCTATAATAAAAAGTAATCGCTCCTTTTTTGATGGAAATGGGCGTTATAAGTAGGGGAAAACTGCCCATTTCTATTCGATTTTGTGGTTATATGTATAAGAAGCGTATTAATAGGTTTTACTGGATCACTGATGAACAATTTCAAAATGTCGACTCTATGCTTACACTTTGTGAGCAGTGAAAATAGTCGATCAATAAAAACTTGACCTGTTCAGTAAACAAACAAGAACTTTCTTACATGTCTTGTGAGCCCACGTTTTCTGGTGATTTTTCAAGTGGAAAAATAGTTTTCTATATGAACATTACACTGCTGCATTATCCATACTTGAGTTGAATTTGCAGCAAATCATTAATATGTGACACTTTAACATTGGTGTCTATGGGGAAAATAATTAGTGCTTTCATACTTGAAGCGCTTAAGCGTTTTACGGCAAGTTAAGCGTCCAGTGAAGCGTTGTCATAAAAACAAATGGAAAACAATAAGAACCAAGTGTGTACCCCTCGCGAAAAATACACATCGATACCTGTTTTTGTTCGGATGAAATCTCCAATCTCTACCCAGAGTACACTCGTTCCTCATTTGACTCTGTCAACGTCAAAGGAAGTAGGGCGAACGGTTAGGTCACGTGATTATTCAAAAAAGTTATGACGATGTTTATAATAAATCCTTTTGCGTGATCTGCAAAGATAAAATATAGACCTATATTAAAAAATTTCAATTTTTATTTCTATGAGTTAATTTTTTTTAGTAATTTTCTGCTATCGAGCTTCGGTTTGAAATGTTTACATATGGGTTTCGTTTGAGGAGACCTACGTACGTTTTTTTTATAGTAAAATAGACCCGATTAAAACTAAGTTGTTTTCATGCATTATTTCAAATCTTGCCTCATCTAATTTGTAGATATTCTGAAAATTATATTTACACAAGAAATAAATAAGTTTCAGGCAAACATATTCCAATTTAACAGGTTTTACCAAACTCTGGTAATTTAGTAGTTAGCAGAGATATATGTGAGTGCAAGGAACGATAACTCTGCGTGGAGATTGTGAAATCTCATCCAACTTACGAAAACAAACGTGACGTGATGTCAATATTGTGACGTTATCTGACAGTTATTACGTTGTTTTAGGACCTGCATTTGACGGATTTGTCCTATTGAATCTCCGCCTACTTACGGAATTTTTGAAAATGAGAATTTTTCTTATCTTTTGCTGATTCACTCTAGATCATTCAATGTATTAATGCTGCTTTGCAGCAGGTTTCTTGTTTTATTGTTAAATTTGTTTAAAGCATGACAAATGAACATATACACAAATCGACAAGAAAGCAAACTCTTATTGAGTTCGTCCCAACTTTTATTGAGTTCATCCCCTATTCCAGTTTTGTATAACATATAATCTAGTCTTAATTGTACAATACGAAATTAATAAAAATATGAAATTGTATATTATTATTATTATTATTATAGATAGGAATCGAGTTTCACAGAAACAAAAAAGAAACAAAAAGAAACAAAAAGAGGAAAAAACAAACAATTGGTTTAAACGTATTTATTTTGCATCGATTGCGAAACAAGTTCTTACAACTTATATTAATCACTCTCGATGGCTTCTTGGGTAGAACCAGTACTAAGCAATGTGGATTAATTATCTTGCTCAAGGATAAATAACGTGGCCCCGACGGAGGATCGAACCCACGACCTCTCGATTAGGAGTTCGGCGCTCTACCACTGGACCACGCACTCCAACAAACAATTAAATTTTCATTTTAAAGTGGGATTTAAAAACAAAGACATGTACATTATTTTATAATATCAAGAAAAGCAGTTGTTTTAAAAAATAAATAAAGGTAGACATGCGTTAATGTGAGGCTTCTGTGTTGATTAAAAGCTTCATGTTTCGACCACGAACTGTTATTCATGGAATCGAGTTAGAATATGAAAACCGATTTACCCTTAGTTTGACTACATTACAATATATACTATACACATTATGTGTACTACATTTGCATCCTACCTCAATTAGTTTAATGTCAACAACCCTTCATTACAGGTGGTATATTTTATATCCACGTTCCCGTATCTGGTGCTCGTAATATTTTTCTTTCGTGGGGTGACGCTTGAAGGTTTTCACCATGGGCTCTACCGTTTCGTCATACCAGATGTACGTACTGTATTTATATACTCTGCGTGCTGTTGTCTCTGATTAAAAAAAAGCATCATAATCTGAAATCATTATACATTCTCTCTTCCTCCTTGCTTCTTCTGTGGGCTTTGTTTGAATATAATTCGTTTTAATATTCAGAAATTTACAAAGCATGATGAAATTCAGCCTGATGCGAATTACTACACCAACATGACAGATATCTAAATATTTATTTTTCATGTTTCAGTTTTTACGTCTGGCAGACCCGCATGTGTGGCTAGATGCGGCGACCCAGATTTTCTTCAGCCTCAGTTTGTCGTTTGGTGGACTTCTTGCCTTCGCGTCATACATGCCCGTGCGCAATAACTGCTACAAGGACGCCATCTTGGTTTATGTCGTAAACTGCGGCACTTCCGTTTTTGTTGGCGTCATCGTATTTTCCATACTAGGTATGTATGGTCAGTTCCGTATTATGACCGTGGCGATTTAAAGACACATCCAAAAGTTGATATTTACTTATAAGTTTAAAAATGGAGATTAACCGAGTTACTTGAATGAAAAATATCCTGCAACTTTTTCTGGAATCGAATCCTTATAATTTGAGAAACAGTTCCAACTTCGTACTTTACCTAGAAGAACAGAATTGTTTCGAGATCAGTCTTACCGTCAACTCTAAAACTTTGGAACGAACTTGATATTAATATGCGCGAAGCACCATCCCTTCGAGTTTTAAAACTAGACTTAATGTTGCCTTGTTGGTTAGAGAATAATTCATGGCGGGGATTTCTAATATTTACACTGTCCCGTTTTATTGGGATGACAGTAGGGTAAGTGTGAGGTTTGGTGCACCCTAGAACCTGATTTAAACAACCCGAGGCCTTTTTGCCACTGACCGTTCCAAGGCGCAACTCTTTTGTGTTTGTGATGTCTTTTTGGGCCTTTTATTCATCTTCAAAGTTGTTCTTTGTTTCTGTGTGTGTTTATGATTGACTGTCGTCCTTAAATACTACATTTCCTGTTCGATTTTTATATCTACTTTTAAAAATTACTCTAAACTACCGATAGTACCCCAATACTACATACTGGGTGATAGATACCTTTCAGTTTTACATGCGCGTTTGCAAAACAATTGCAGCAATTTAAACGCTGATCTATATCTTAATCATTTGAGGGATAATCCTAATTAACATGTCGCCAGTTGTCGGCTTCGCCTCGGTTGACATTATTAAGAAAAGAAATTGTTGTTGTCGTTGAAAATATCTATTTTTAGAACTGAGCTCTTCAAAAAGCTAGCCGGATGATATTTTGCACTATCACCCGCTTCGACGCGTTGGGGTGTGATAGCGCGAAATATTTACCCGGCAGGGTATGGGGATTTTACACGGAGTGTTTACAGTGAGGTATAATAATATAATATAACCTATTGTCAATATACTCCGACATCAACATTAGGGCGGAGATATCTAAGTACTGGCGACATGTTAATTGCATCCTTTAAGTACTCGCATACCTTTATTCTCTTAACACTCACCCTTCTCATAGGATAACACGACAACAACACATACGTTATAAATGTATATTTATTATTTATTGGTATAAGCCATTGGACGACCGACTGAATGGCAAAAACTGGCGTTCTACACGCCACGTGCACTCCACTGAGAGTGCACCCCCTGTGCGAATCACTCACACCAAGAGAATCAATTATCGTCTAATTCGCTTCTCTCACAATAATGTCATAACGGCATCGACCAACTAACGGTCGAGGAAAATCATATTCTATTTACTCAAGTTCAAAACTATATTAAAAACACTAAACGATTTCCAAAATCCTTAAAATTGTACCGGTATACCGTTGTATTTTGTCTATATCAACTGTCGCTATGTTTCTATCAGCCTGATAGGGTGTTATTTCGGTAGAGATTGCGTGGGGGTAGAATGCCACGGCAGAGTTTAATTTGTTTGAATATTTTTTTTCGTTTTTCCTTATCAAGCTCATATTTAAATGTTTTGTTACAATTTCAAAACGATAATCACGTCCACTTTTTCAGCCGCAATGGAGAGAACTGTAACTAATGTTGTTATACCTTGTAGTTCAATCCACTTGCATATGTTGCTATGAATATTGTGATGCTGAATTGATGTATTGTAACATATCTGCAATAAAATATTATTATACTAACTGACCGTGGCGATGGTTGAACGGTAGAGCGTCCGACTCGCATGCTGAAGGCCCCGCCCGGGTCACATCTATCACTTCATAAACATGGTACCAGTAGCTCACGAGCTGGACGTGGTACCAGTAGCTCACGTGCTGGACGTTCAGCATATAACTTGTTTCGTTTCTTTGTATGGTGTTTTACGTCATTTTCAACACATGTAATGTTATAGATAGATAGATATTTTATTCAAACATAAGGCATTACGCCCAACAGTTCACATGCAAATAGTACATACATATAAACATGTATATGAAATACACACACTGTTTTCCAGTTAATGACAATTTGTATAATTTCATAGGTGAGTTTCAAGATCATCTGTATATGTTACTAGTTAAAAATTATTTGACAACTATTAAGTATATAAGTGTTTAATATATTTTTTTAAATTAGTATTCCTAAGTACTGATCAGAACACAGTTATATCTGTGGACAAAAATGGAGAAAACTGATATTTATTTATAAAACATGTCGTCTCTTCTTTTAAAACTTTTACAAATGAAAACGGACAGTTTCTTTAATAAACTCTTGTTTTCTGTTGTCAAAAGTTCAATAAATTTTGGTATGTTTGGCCGTTTCCAAAAATATTTGTTAACATATTCTTTTCTAATATCTTGATATTATAGTGAACACTCCAATACAAAGTGAAATTCGTCTTCTAGTATATTACATAGCTGGCATTTTCTTTCGGATCTTGGTGTTTTATTTGGTCTATGCCATCGACCAGTTTCTATTTCTAACCTGTGACTAGAGACTCTTAGTTTTGTAAAAAAAAAAGCTCTAAATTTCTTTATATTTAGTACATCTAGATAATACTTAAACCTGAAATCTGATATTATTCGGTAGGTACTAGCTCTAGCGGAAGCCAATAATTCAGAATTCCAATTTTATATAAACATATCTTTAATTCGTTGTTTAAATGTATTAATGAAATACGTTATGTTTTCTACTCCTTGAGAATACCAAACTTCATTAAATCCTGTTCGTTCCAATAACCCTTTAACTTGAGATGCCCAGTTTAATTTTTTTGTGTTTACGATCAGATCATCTAACATAACATTATACATATTTTTTATATATTTGCGATCACTCGTACGTGTACTTTTTAACCAGAACCGGATAATATAGGCCATACGTTGAATTTTTAAAGGGACTCTCCCGAGTTCTCCACATATGAAATTGTTTTGAGTTTGTGTTTTAACACATAAAAGTTTTTTACAAAATTGAAGGTGTACTTTCTCTAACTTTTCCGCATTTGAGAATCCCCATATCTCTGCGCCATAATTTAATATTGGCAAAATGAGTTTGTCAAAAATGTCTAAAGTGTGACTGACCGATAAGTCAGTAATTGCTTTATATATGACTTCATTTTGAAGATTGCCTTTAATGCCTGGCCACTTAATGATATGAACGTTTGATCAAAAGAACCGCCTGTGGTAAAGACAATTCCCAAATAGGTAAACTTATTTACAATTTCAATTACAGTATTATTACATGTGAACAATAGGTTCCTTTTTATCTGACCGCCTTTTTTAAAAGCATGACCTTCGTTTTATTTTCATTTACGACCAATTTCCATTTCTGGCAATAACTGTACAGTATATCTAACCCATCTTGTAGCCCCTTTTCAGTATCCGAAAATATCACTTTGTCATCAGCGTATAATAGTAACAGCAACTTTAACATTCCAGTATCGATACCTTTAAAACCATTTAGTGTAAAATATTCTTCTAAATCATTTACATACATAGAAAATATCAAAAGGTGACAAACAATCGCCCTGCGGCGCTCCAAGAAAACAGCTAAAACTGTCACTTAGCTGGTTTTGATAATTTACACTTGATATTATATTCGTATACAATGATTTAATAATATTAAGGATTTTACCTCTCACTCCATATTGCATAAGTTTATAGAATATGTTTTGTCTAACCAACAAATCAAAAGCTTTAGTGAAATCTATGAAAGTTATATATATGACGGTCGATTTTTTTGTGGTGGAGGCAGATCACCCACTTTGACTGGGTATAACCAGTACTCTACACCTCCCGCAATCCGTAAGAATCGACACTTCCTCAGTGATCGTCACAGTGACGCTATTTTCAGCTTATAAAGGGTAATGCTAGGGTAATGCTAGAACTGGTCCGTCCGGTGACAGCATAATTCGATTGGGTGTTGTTTGCAGGTGGTACTTTTATTATGCCTCACCACGAAAGAAGAGCGGTAATACTGTGTTACCCTTGTCCGTCCGTCCGTCCGTACGATCATTGAATACACGTATATATTTTCAAGATAAAATAAAAAATCGTACGTTATTAAGTTTATCATATAACTTGCGGGATTCAAACTTTGTTAATTACACCACGTATGTTGGTTACTCAGTGAAATTTGAATTAATACAAAATTAAAATATATTTTATTATTGACTATTGCCCAATTCAGATTTAAGTAATCATGCAACATGCCCCAGGAGTGTATGTCAGAATAATATCAAATTAAAAAAGTACAGTATCTGTATTAGACAATATTTATATGCTACCCCTGCGAAATGGACCTCGGTCAACCATGCTTATTAACCATGGTCAACCATTGTTAACCATGGTTTGTATACCTTGGTTTAACCATGGTTGACCATGGTTTGTCATTTTTGTTAAATGGAACTACCATGGTCAACCATGGTGTTAATGTAACCATGGTCGACCAAGGTGACAAGCCATGGTCGACCAAGGTGACAAACCATGGTCGACCAAGGTCAAACCATGGTCGACCAAAGTCAAACCATGGTCGACCACGCTCATACCATGGTTGACCAAGGTTAAACCATGAATAAGAAAGGTCACCATGCTTATAAACCATGGTCGACCAGGGTTATAAAACATGTTCGACAAGGGTATAATAACTAAGCAAAAAAACAAGGTTTTCTGACAACACGATAACTAGCACTAATATTGCACCATCTACTTTTTGCAGTTGTTACTTTTGCACAGAAGCAATTTTAGTGGTCAATTCCGATTTTTAAGTGAACTCCCAAGTGAAAATGTACACTGAAATTTAGGCGAATTACAGTGAAATTTACTGAAAGAATTGGGCAAATTAACAGTGAAATAACAGTGAAATCTCGGTGAAATGTCACTGGAATTTTACTGAAATTGTAGTGAAATTTCACTGAAAGAATTGGGCAAAATAAAAGTGAGTTTCAGTGAAATCTTTTGAAATTACAGCAGTATTGGTCAATTTTAATATCAGTGAAATCTCAGTGAAATTTCACCAAGAATACAACAGTTCAAGAACAGTTCACAAATATATAACCTTCAATCTACATCACTTAGAAGACCTGATCATACTTGGTGAAATGATGCATATGATACTGAAATCTCCGCTGAACACCATTTTTCTATCAACAACAAAAAAACAAGGTCAAATCCGCGAAAACATATGACAATAGGGGTTTGGTTTTAAAATACTGTTTCCACTGTCTACATTTAGAAATTTCCTCTTTCAAATACAACTATTACATGTATAAGATGCTTTGATACAATAAGTAATGTAAGTATAGTCACAAAACACTTACTTTTAATCATTAAATGGTGCAAGGAAAAACTGTAGTTGTTGCAAGGTCTAATTACACTAAATCAACAGGATGTGCTTGCCTGGTGCAGTCGAAAGTAGTTCTGTATTAAAGAGTGCTAATCTTTTTTTCTTTAAAAACTTTTTTTAGTGCTGGTTCCTGTTATTTTTTGGCTATAACTGTATTCTGGACATGTTGTTGATATTTGAAAATGCAGCTCATCATGTTTTTGACAGTTTTTTATATAAATTTGAGAAGTGAAAGTAGACAGGGTATGAAATTGCAAGGGGTAAAAATAGTGTTGACCTTTGACCCGGTGTTAGTATACAACTGAAGAAATGTTTCTTAGAAGGTATTAAAGCCCCTATTTCCTTGTTGATGTTTAATAGCAGACATGTTTATTTGCATGATAAAATAAGTTTCCCAGAATTCTAACGAGGTTTGAGTTTTTAACAGGTTGTCAACATTCTAACTTTACTATGGAAGGGCAATGGAGACTCATTTACGCTATTATAACCTGCAATCTCCTGCCAAAATGCAAAAGGGTGTACATTTTATTTGCACTTTTGTCAGAATCACTTTGCATTTTATTTGCACTTTTGTCACAATCACACTCCTAAACCAATCAATTTATCTTCATATAAAACTTGCTACACATATCAAGGTAGCGGTCCTGTGGTGTATTTTGATATAAAACAACACAATTTTCCAATTATACATTCGAAAAATCTTTAAAATTGAGGTTTTTTTTCCAGGCTTTAATTATCTATATATATCATTTCCCCCGGGATCCCAGCTGCATTTTCAGTAGGGTGAGTTATATGATGTACTATGTGAGCATATATCTGTCTGTCTTCTGTCTAAATGAATAAATGTGGAGAGAGAGAGAGAGAGAGAGAGAGACAGAGACAGAGACAGAGACAGAGACAGAGACAGAGACAGAGACAGAGACAGAGAGATATGTCATTGAAATTTCAGTCAATTATTTTAAGTGAAATTTCACTACTGAAATTTCACTGAAATTTGGTACTGAGATTTGTTAATATTTTCAAATGTCACTGTATTTTGGTGAAATTTCACTGCTTTTTTCACTGGGGTACATGCTGAATGATTATGGTTGACCAAGGTCCAACAATCTTTGACCATGGTCATGTCGTTAAACCATGGTCAACCATGGTCTTTTAAGCATTTCAATGTTATCAAAAGCATGGTTGATCTTTGCCAACCATGGTTCAGCCATGGTTGTCAGGGCTTGACCGTGGTTGACCATGGTTGACCAGGGTCACGTTTCGCAGGGGTATCTTACCTATTTTATTGGTTAATGTTTATTAAAAATAATTCATTTCAAGGATGTATAGCCACTCAAACTTCCAACGCATGTACTGAGATGCGAAACAACGAGTTACTGCGCCTCTTTAACACCACTGACGTAGTTATCTCCCCTGTCGGAAAGCTGACCAACTTCACGATGTATAACCAAGGTATCAAGTGCTCGGAGAAATGCCGGAGAGGCGGACATGCGACATACACAAAGAAATTGAAAAGGTGAGTTGTCACGTTGAGAGATGGGTTAAACAATTTTACTCAACGATTCTGTAAATCAGTTTTTAAAATAAATTCATCATTATTTTTTTTTATTATTATTCTATCTAGATCGTAGAACACACGTACTCCATAATAAACGCCCTCTCCGTATTTTTTAAATAGAGTGGAGGCGTTTATATAAGATCTTAAAACATACTGTGAAGTCTAGTTTAGAGAAAATATACTTGTCAGTAGCCTGACTTGAGGTACAGTTTAGAAAAATACCTCCCTACAAACATAGAGATATAGATGCAATGTGTATTGTTTTTATGCTGACATCTAAGGTCACCATACGAATAAGATAATTAAAACTGCATCTGAATAAAGCGCTACCCAAGAGCTCATATTCCCACATCTACTTATTGCATATAACAGCGAATATGTGTGTTTCAACATTCAAAATAAAACAACATATACATTCAATTCTATAAGTCACTTGTAATATGGTTTACATCGTTCTCGTTCGTCTTCTCGTTATGATCCGTGCACTTATCATCCCAGTGCAGTCCGTGCACCTTATCACACCCAGAGCAGTCCGTGCATCTTATCATCCCCAGTGCAGTCCGTGCACCTTATCGTCCCCAGTGCAGTCCGTGCACCTTATCATTTCCAGTGCGATCCGCGCACCTTATCATCCCTATTGATGATGGACGCCTCACTGTGGTATTAAATGTTTTGACATTCTTCTTTTCAGTCGGGTTCAGGGTCTGGTCTTGCGTTCATCGCGTTCACGGAGGCCATAAACCAAATTCCGGTGGCGCAGCTGTGGTCCGTGATGTTCTTTATGATGCTACTCACCCTCGGGATTGACACTGTTTGGGACGTTAGAGGGCGTTTTAACTTCCATCATGGACACGCAGCTCTCCCCTAGATTAAGAAATATCACGTGACCGGTACAGTAACATAATCAACATAAAAATACAGTATTGTTTGTATATAAAACACTGTTATTGATAGAAGTTCCTTGTATAATGTGCTGTTTTAAACAGATATCGGATAGGCGACGTTTTAAAAACGGACATGCGCAGTGAGATAGTCCTTTTTTTGTGCAATTTCTACAAGTCTTGCAATACCGATAATAAGTAACACGCCAAGTGCAACTTTATTAAGCGTTGACGTGTATTATGCTTTGCAAAAAGCAATTGATGCGGAGGGCCTTGCAATAAACAGAATCACAAAGCTCGTATATTCAAACACATATAGAATATTATGTCAGTGCCTTTTACTATCAATTTTATTAGGCGAGGCTTAGAAAACGAAGAATGGCGAGGCTCTGTTGTTGTTTTTTGTTTGTTTTATGACGTCAGCCAAAATTACGTGCATGAAGTCAGATAACGTTACGTACAATAAAGGCCGAGGGATTCCGCATTGATTTGCTTTATTGGTCAGTGACTAATTAAAGCAAAATTTAATAGGTCACCGCTTTATTAGGCAGAAAAGTGCATATCTGCATGATAAAATTGTTTATGACACTCACTATATCTAATGACACTTGTCCTCTGCTTGATGTATCTCGTAAATACATATGTTTAACTTGGTTAATTTTAGGTACGTTATGTCTCATTTCGTTCCTGTTATCTTTGGCGTACGCCAACCAAGGCGGACCCTACATAATATTGTTATTTGACGAGTACAGTGGTAATCTGCCACTACTAATCATTGGTTTGGCTCAAGTCTAGGCCATTTCCTACGTCTATGGCGTCAAACGGTGAGAAAACCCAGTCTCAAGTCTTGGCCATTTCCTACGTCTATGACGACAAACTGTGAATAAACTCCTTCATAAGTATTGGTCATAAGCATTGGTCATTTCGTGGCGTCAAACGGTGAGCAAACACAGTCTCAAGTCTTGAACATTTCCTACGGCTATGGCGCCAAACTGTGAGCAAACTCAGTCTCAAATCATGACCATTTCTATGTCTATGGCGTCAAACTATGAGCAGTCTCAAATCTTGGTAATTTCCTACGTCTATGGCGTCAAACGGTAGGTAAACTCAGTCTCAACTCTTGGTCATTTCCTACGTCTATGTCGTCAAACGATGAGCAAACTCAGTCTCAAGTATTGGCCATTTCCTACGTCTATGGCGTCAAGCGGTGCATGACTTCAAACGGTGAGCAAAGTCAGTCTCAAGTCTTCGTCATTTCCTACGTCTATGGCGCCAAACAGTTGGCAAACACAATCTCGTCTTGGGCATTTCCTGTACAGTTTAAATCTTGAACAAGCGGTAACGCGAATAGGTATTCATATCAGAACTTTGAACAACTGTTGACATGTTGAAGACGAACATGAGCAAAAAAGGAGCAGCAAACGTCACACGAAACAGGATTTTCGTCAAAACCAAAACTTGGTGGCAAGGCGAGATTAGTATAATGCTTAAAAAATATTTGTAATAAAACGCTTCAAGGCAATATGTTTCTATGTGTGCAATGATAACGAGTATTTAGTGAAGTGTCCCATTCTATTGCAAATATTGTCGTTCAAACCGTTAACCATTAACGGTTACTGATTTGATCATCGCATTCGGGCAACTCGAGCAATTCTGACTACGTTTGAAATAAATTCTTAGTTGTGATCATCTTCGCTTTGTTGTAAATACTAACGTCTTGACCCTTTGTGCAGAAACAAATTTGAAATAGGAAGCACATGACCGTATATATATATATATACTTATTTTTTCATTAAAATATTTTGGACCTTCCGCATTTAGTTCTTTGATATAGTGATGGCGTTTCTCTCTTTGTTTATTTTTGAATTTCTTGTTTTTCAGGCGTTCTGGATATATTGAATAGAAGGTGCGTCTGTATCAGCCAATCATAAACGACACCAGTATCTCGGTGTCCGTTTGTTTTCTTTGCTGAGGTCATCCATTTACAAGGACACTGCCCTTAATTGATTAATTTGTGACTAATCATTGCCCTTTTTTAGGTTCGCTGACGACATTGAGTTGATGACCGGACAACGTCCTAGCTGGTATTGGATGGTCTGTTGGAAGTACATTTCCCCTGTCACCATTGGGATCGTGCTACTGACCAGTCTCGGCAAGATGATGGGTGGTACCTCATACGAGGCATGGTTTGCTGACAAGCTGCGTCACTTATTACAGAATTGTACACAAATAAATGTCGCATTATTTGCTATTTTAATTGGAAATACTTTTATCTGGAGATCTCTGCTACTCGGTAAAGAAAGTGAATATGTCAAAACATCTTCATCTTACCTCCAATGAATGTCGTTACTCATGTCGAATAACTCTGTTTTGGCAGAGTTATGCCCCCTTTCCAAAATGTTTAACCTGCAACCTAACCAATCTCAATGGTCATAACTTAAAACGTATGTGGCCTATGCTATTTTATGCAACTTCACACACACATTCATCTTACACCAAAGAATGTTGTTACCCATGATCAATAAGTAATAGTTGTAGCATGGTCGGTGACATTTCCTTTGATGAATGCAGAGCATTAAATCGTTTAATTCAGGTTAACTAAAGGGGCGTGGCTTTACCGTACTACAACTACCGGATATTGGAATTTAGAGTACGGTCACTATGACGTCACAGTGTTACTCAGTACACCATGCTACAAAAAAGATAGAGTCTGTCTCAGCTCGTTGGTTATTTAAACACCTCGATGGGGCTACGCCCATCTCGGTGTTTAAATAAGCCAACTCGCTGAGACCAGACTCTATCTATTACTTATTGATCATGGGTAACAACATTCTTTGGTGTAAGATGAATGTGTGTGTAAAGTTGCATAAAATAGCATATAAATGTTGCATTATTTGCTATTTTAATTGGAAATACTTCTATCTCGAGATCTCTGCTACTCGGTAAAGAAAGTGAATATGTCAAAACATCTTCATCTTACCTCCAATGAATGTCGTTACTCATGTCGAATAACTCTATTTTGGCAGAGTTATGCCCCCTTTCCAAAATGTTTAACCTGCAACCTAACCAATCTCAATGGTCATAACTTAAAACGTATGTGGCCTATGCTATTTTATGCAACTTCACACACACATTCATCTTACACCAAAGAATGTTGTTACCCATGATCAATAAGTAATAGTTGTAGCATGGTCGGTGACATTTCCTTTGATGAATGCAGAGCATTAAATCGTTTAATTCAGGTTAACTAAAGGGGCGTGGCTTTACCGTACTACAACTACCGGATATTGGAATTTAGAGTACGGTCACTATGACGTCACAGTGTTACTCAGTACACCATGCTACAAAAAAGATAGAGTCTGTCTCAGCTCGTTGGTTATTTAAACACCTCGATGGGCTACGCCCATCTCGGTATTTAAATAAGCCAACTCGCTGAGACCAGACTCTATCTATTACATAGAGTATGGTTTCATTGAGTTGGTTCATTTAAACATCGAGATGGGCGTAGCATGTCCATTTCAGCTCTATTTCAGTTATTCTAATTGTTATTCTCACTGTTATTCTCACAGTTATTCTGACAGGTCTTATTTTCAATTAAACGATTTACACCTGTGTCTGAACAAAGAGAATTGTCTGTGACCATGCTACAACTCTGGCTTACAGTAAGGTAAGTGTGAGGTTTGGTGCACCCTAGAACCGGTTTAAACCCCCAATGGCCTACTTTGCCACTGACCGTTTGTTTCTGTGTTTTGTGGTTGACTGTCCTCCTTGAATGCTACTTTCCCTGTCCGATCTGTTTATATTTCTTTCATTTCAAGCCCTTCTATGTATGCCCATTTTCATAAAACTGTAACCTGCAATCTAACCTGGCTCATAACTTGGCAAAATATTGACCTATGTTCGTAAAACTTTATACAGTTCTTCTTTATCAATTAATCAGTGCCTTTGACATGACCAATAACTATGACTCTCATTTCGGCAAAGTTATACCCCTTTTATAAAACTTGAACTATCACAACCTGACTTCTATGGTAATGTGATTTATAAACTTCGTAAGATTCTTGGTCATGATCACTTTCATACTATCTTTGTTAAACTTGTTAAAAAGTTTATCAAAAGAGGTTATGACCCTATCATTTTGCAACGTACTGCATGCTTGGTGGTGGACCCTTTTACAGTTCGCCACTATGCTTTCCTCTTTAATTGTACGATGACCGGACAGGCTGTGGACCCTATGATGACGCCTACCTAAAGCCCATTGGGACGGTGGCGTTTGATGTTTGTCTATGATCTTTCTTGTCGTGCCCTTAATGGTTTATTCTCTTGTTGCTCTGGCTTCTGCAAAGATTTCATGAGATAAAACATTGACGTAATGGAGGCGTCAAACAATAATTAAATTATTAGCTGCTTTATCAGAAGGAACTCAAACAAACTTATTGTTGCTCTGGCTTCTGCCAAGTCATAGAGTACCTTCATTGTGGCTTTCTAGGTTATTGATTTTTTGTATTATATTTACACGTGCATATTTATGTTTTACTTATATTGCCTATTGATGCTGCCTTGTTGGTTAGAGATTAGATCATGGCGGGGATTTCTTTATTTACACTGTCCTGTTTTAATGGGATGACAGTAGTGTAAGTGTGAGGTTTGGTGCACCCTAGAACCGGTCTAACCCCCCAGTGGCCTTTGTTGCCACTGACCGTTCCAAGGCGGTAGCCCTATTGTCAACCCTTTTGTGTTTGTGACGTCGTTTGCATTTGTTATTACTTTTGCCTTCTCGTTTGTCTGTTTGCGTGTTTGTTTTGGTGTTTTGTGGTTGACTGTCGTCCTTGAATGCTGCTTTCCCTGTCCGATATTTTTATCTTTCTTGAATATGCAACCTAACCTAGCTCATAACGTGGCAAAATATTGACCTGTGGTCATAACTATTTTTACAGTTCTACCTTATCCAATGCAGATTTATGCATATTTTCACAAACTTTAACACTTTAAAAAAGTCTGCTCCATAATTCATGAAAGACTGCACCCCCTGTATTCAACCTTAATAGTTAGATTGTCCTTTCTGAAATAAACATATGACAGGCGACACAAGTGTTCCATGGGACACCATTCTAGAATTACGTTAAAAAAAGGGTATGATAATGGACCTTTGGAAACGGCCGAAAACGACACAAACGAAATATTGCAGTCTCGGTTTGATTGAGACTGTTCATGAGCGGTATTGAAATTTACTAGGTATCGCCCAGGCCCTCTATCTCCGGGTTGAGCAGAACTCAATATTAATAAAATCAATAGTACAAAATGTTAACCATCCCGAAGATGGCATGCATATGGCGGTGGAATGGGGATTAATCTCCCCCATGTCGTACGGCGTATGATCCCAGTATCTAATAAAATTCTATGCCCCGAAGAGCGAAATAAATATAATGGAATTTAGTTGGGAGCAGCGGTTATGAAGCCTGCATATCACAAGTAACAGTCAAAAGACAATTAACAAGCAGACAACATCCTATAAGTGGTTAAACAATACCCAGAGCCTTTAATCGGCCGGAGTAGTGGAACCACTTAATCGAAAATTAAGTAAGAAAAAAAAATGAAAAAATACCACTAATAATTAAATATAAGTATCGGGCTCAGCGATCTCAAAAAGATCGAATTAATAACAGTACTGATTGCAAGCGGGGGAGACGTTTTACTGCCGCCACACTGCACAAGCAACGCCACTGTGCTATAAAAAAAAAGAATATGATAATGGACCTTTGGAAAATACTTATTTCCTTTTAAATGTGGTCCCTCGTCAGATGGCTGGAGGGGACACACATATTACATGACTGTTAATGGGTGTGCTTTGATATGATTGCTTTGATTTATCTCGTCGTAACATTGCCTTCGCCTTCGTCATATCATACCATGTTGCATTTGTTGTCGTATTTGTACATGAAAACAACTTCTGTGCTTTGTCATTGTTTGTCCATTTTAGAGTGATAACGCGATTTTAGAGTGGCCCGGTTGGAGTAAGTTTCTAGCAGCGTTCCTCGTCATCACCCCAACCATGTGTATTCCTAGTGTCGCGATCCTAAAGTACTTCAGGTAGGCCTATGTACATTTATTTCATTAGTTTAAAGGGACACACGGCAATTTTGATGTATTGATCAAGCGTTACAATTAGAACTTCTATTTATTAATCAATACGATTTTGACTTTGTACTCGGCCGTTTCCAAAGGTCTATTATCATACCCTTTTGTATGTCTTCTTCGTCTATCACCCACTTTTTTATAATTATTTTCCTTTTTTTCTCATCAGAACTCTCAATGATACAGATTGCCTTTAAATATCAGTTCAGTGGTTGCAGTTTCTGTTCATTTACACATACAGAAGACACCTGCAAATATGACACATTGAGTATACGTTTTGATATGTGTATATCGCCTTCTACTAATCGTTCTTTATTTTAAGACTGTACAACTGGCAGCAGGAGGAACCATCATTTATTTCAGCTGAAGAACTCCAAATGGAGCTGAGTACCAGACGACGTGATTCTATCCAGCCAATCACGACGTGGGAGAAACGTCTGTTTTAATGGATGCCCAACTGCAGCATCTCCAACGAGCTGGACGATACTGACATTGACGAAAAAAAACGGAAAGGCGACGAATGACGAAGAGGGGATTGACGTTACTAAATACGGAACGGTTGACGGTTCTCGGTGCTGACGGACAGTAGAGCAGACATCATATATGGTTTTACTTTAATAATACCTATATGGACGGATGCATTTTTTTATTATAAAGAGTGGCCTGATCTATCGACTGCTTTTAAAACATCTCTAACTAATTACAACGTTACCCCTTTTTATTGCTGTTCATGTCGACATAACTGTGTTGTGAATTCTCATTTTCTCCAAAATGGGAAAACGTAGAATTTTTAGCATACCTTTTGCAAAATAAACTATTCATCTTGTATGGGGAACTGGATTGATGCAGCGAAGGAGAGTTTCTTGTACTTGCATCATTTTAACACCGAGTTTTATCTGTGATTATATACTGAATCTTACACTGCATTGTCTTATTGTATGTAATAGTTTTATATTAAACTAGTAAAATGAAGAAAAGTTTGTGTTTGTACAATAAGTCAAGTTATTGGAGTTTAAGTCTATATTGACCAGCATAATATCCCCATATAAAGTTCCAGTCAGTCTGATAACTTGTAAACGATTTCAAGAAAACCGTATCAATGACGGTTGAGATAAACTACAATATGTAACCTATGTATTTCTGGTATATATACTGAAGCGAAAAAGAAATGCAACTCGGGAATTTCCTCTATATATTGTATGTACAGTATATGCTGCTGTTAATCGATAGGTACATGGCTGCGTTAGTCCTTTCCTTTCGGAAAAAAACAACAACTAAAACAACACATAACACAGCAAATATTATTCCTTCAAAGTTTCATTATTGACAGAGTACGCGTTTAGCTCAAGCATGTGAGCTAACTTAGGATGCAACATTTTGCAAACTGTTTACGTTAAATACAGGACTGAAATGGCTCATTTTTGCAAAGAAGAACTTCTTGTTATAAAGTGTACTGTGATTAAAAGGTCTACAGCATCACAGTTATGTCCTTTCTCTAACTGCAACTTTTGTTTTTACAAAACATCTTGGGATTTCTTTGTAATATTATTTGGAATTGAGTGTGCAGTATCAGGGAGTACGTATACTTGCAGAATATACAATTTATAGCGGAAATTCCCGAGTTGCGTTTTTTTTCGCTTCAGTATATATATTCACGGTCAATGAAAACGCACCACAAAACACATAGTTTTAAAAGTTAGAATTTGTTTCATTTTGGACAAAATATGATATAATCCATATAACGAGTGGGCATTTAACTTTTTTTACCTGCATATCTGGATTTAGTGCATAAACATTGGTGTACTGAAATGAATATGGGTTCCCTAGCTACAGAAATGGGTTCCGTACGTTGCAGACAAATGCTATCAACACTTCAAAGATCTAAGAGACGGTTACGTTCAGCCCGATCTATACGGGGCGTTATATCGTGGGCAGCGGGAGATAGGAGATTGAAAGAAGTAGAAGAAAAAGATATTCAACGGCCAGTAGTCAATCTCATGACACCCATGGCTCAAACGATCGAGATTGCTAAATCGGAAATGAGGAGAAATGAGAAAGCCAAGGAGAGAGTAAAGAGTGAAAGCAGACTCAAAAAAGAGAGGAGTAAACGCCCTAGGAAACTTACTGGAACTCTTTATGACCAAAGCTTGATGTAACGCTGAAGCTGTAGATATATGAGAACACTAAATAATCAGACAAGACGGGGATGCCTAAACCATTTAAATACAGTGGAAAGCAAAATGAGGAAACTTATAATGAGTTTGTAAAGTGGTATGCCGCATAGAAAACAGAGACAAAGCTACTAACAACGGTTTATTTATTGTTAAAGGTTGCGCATACAAAGTTAATACAATATTGTAAACATAAATTTATGAATTTTTCATCATTTATAATCCTGTTTGCAAACTGTTTTATTAGTTTGTCATTTTTCCTCCGATTATTTACGGAACAGTTATCGAGTAACGCGACTTATCTAAGCTCGAGGTTATCAAAAAGTGTCGTTTATAAACGAAAATAGTTCATTGGTCTTTGAATCCTATAATCTTATTGGTCAGTCTTATCACTATCAATAGAGAACATGTCAAATTGTCTCAAACCGCCTCTGATCGGATATTGGTCGGTTATTGTCTTATCATCTCTGATTTTGTGACATAAACATCCTTTAACGTCTTCACGCTTGTATTAGATTAGCTCGAATGTATTCGTCCAATAAATGTTTCATGATGATTTCGTCAAAAAGGATGTCACGCATCCACTCTTGAAATGTAAAACATTGCTTTTTATATATTTTCAAGAGCTTGCGAAAGTATCGTAAGTTTTCCATCGACTCAATGAAGCTTAAACCGAATATTTGGTCGGAGAGGGATAATACAGCTATTGTCTTATAAACGTGAGATTAAATGCTATCCACAGAGGGATGTTGTATACTTGTATAAACTGTCGAGGATCCATTGAACTAACTGTAAAAATAAAACTGCAACTCTCTTTTATAACCTATGTATCGACCAATCAAAACGAACCTCAAATCAAAACGGACACTAAGGCATGATGTGTCTCACTGCTGTAAATTTATGAACAACATATAAAGACCAGTGAAAACATTACATCTTATAAAACAGTGTGTGCGTGGCGTGCGTGTGTGTGTGTGTGTGTGTATGTTTTTCAGTTTGCCACTTTACTTGTGTATGATGACAGGACAGATTGTGGACCCTATGATGTTTCTCTTCAATCTTGTCTTGTCATACCCTAAACAGTTTAGTCTGTTGTTTCTCCGGCTTTTACCTTGCTTTTTGATTAACCGATTTTATTCACGGATTTTTTTACACGCATACATGATGTCAAAATGTTAACGACTTCTAAGCGTACAACATCGTCGCACTAGATAAACTTGTTGACGTCACTTGTTAAAAGTAATACATTGACAAACAGTTAATCAATACAACCTTAAAGTTACTGTCGCCATATACATTTTTGAAAGACTCATATAGTCTCTTAAAGTCTCGTGAGTGGAGATCTTAAGCCTCCATATCTGCCCAGGCTTTGGTTCTGATTACTCGGGCGGGAAGCGACCTGGAAGAGTTATCGATACCAATTAAAATATTATGTTTTAAAAAAATAGTATAAAATACTCAATGCTGAATGGTTATTGAGCGAGTTTTAACATTTATATCAAAACCTCTAACCTCACATCCTTCACCCGTCAGGACGTCATTTTAAACGATTTTAAACGTCAGAAAACATCCAAAACAACGATAACGTTATTTTAAATATTGTTCAAACAACAAGTGGAACTTGTTAAAAGCAGGATAGAGCTGTATATTTTCTTCGTTTGGTGTTGAGATGTGCATACAGTGTAGGTTGTGAGAATGTGTTTGTATTATGTTAAATCTCTCGAAAATGTGTGTATTACATTCCATAGAATCCATGAGAGATAAGAAATAAAATATTTCTACTGGGTTTATATTGTACGAGATCAAAACCTGGTGTTTGGGTCTTGAAACACACAGAAACCGCAGGCCTGCGGTACTTACTACCGATGCTGTTCAAGACCCACCCACCGAGTATTGATCAACTGCTGGGAATGTTTTGTTTCTTATGATACATAGATCGCCTTCAATCCTTTTAAAACAAAATCAGATTAGTGTACATCTGAATGAAAATTAATACATATTTCAATATAAAACAAATAAAACAATAGACACACATTTTTTAATACGTTTGACTTGAAAACAAACACTAACTAATACATCAATTTAGGAAGCAAAACAATGCATTTGGTTTCGGAAACATGGAAAACATGACTTATATAAAAATGATTGTGGAGTCAATCACGCTCTTGTTTCATACACATTTGGCATTCACGTAATACCGAATAACAACTGTTTTCTATAAACGATAATACGTTGAGTTAAGCAGCAAAATAAAGTCAATAAATGCGTGACATCCGGCGGCGACAGATCCTGTCCCTTGTGCTATACTCTATTTATTTTGTTATTATATTTTTACATAGAGTGGGCAGGTGCATATGTGGCGCAAATAGAACAAAATACATTGATTATATTAAATACATTCAAATATGCAACAGCATATACTACAATTAAAAAGAAACAAATGTCTCGCATAAACTCAAATCCGTGTCTGATAGTTCTGAATAATTGAAGTTTGCATGTCATGACATAGAAGTACGACATATATAGGCTGGTTGAAGAAGAAGAAGTGTGATAATGGTATAAAATACAATATAATATGTTTTTCTATATTGACTGTTAATTATTTACGTTTCTAAGAAAACCCATGTACAGAAATCTTATCGAAACAAAAAGTCAGATGATCTTGGAATGAAAAGATACCACACTTCTATACATTGGTTTGATTCTACGTACATGATTAAACACTATATTGTGCATGTGTGTACATCTGTTAAAGTCCCTATCTCGCCATCAACAGGCACATTTTACAACAGATGTACACCGGTTCTAGACCTACTAACGACGAGGTATTTAACTTATATATTTTGAAATTACAAACTCTATGGATACAATATAAACGGTTTTACCCAGCCAGACCAAACCCCAAAACTGGAGAGTCGAATTAAGAGTTACCAACTCATAATTCATTTTACGCGTATGTTAAGACCCCATGAATAAATATATGCTTTTAATCGGCACACATACATAATTATATGACCCGAACACCTGGATAGAGTTTTGATAAACGTGTATTGTAATGTTGCCGTTATTTGGTGGGTTAGTTTCTTCTTCAAAAAAAAAAAGATGCATATTTCAAATTACCATTCGTTGTATCTGATACCGAATTAGAACTGTGAAGTATAGTATAAAGTTTTTACTGGAGTTAATTAAGTATCACTATCGATATCTATAATCTTCAAATATCATGTTCAGTCTGATTAAGCGCTGTCAATACCTCACATTGGGTATGTACCATACACAAATGAAGACGCTTCGACTTGTAAGCATTGACAGCTGCCATAATCATATCTTTAGGGTGAACATTCTTATATATCAACCTATCATGAATTTAATATGTGTACACAATTACTGGGACGGCGGACACATATTCCATTTCCTGCCGTCGTAAGTGTTGGACGGATAGTTGTGCAGGAAAACATTTCAATAAATGACAATATTCAGATGTTTATATTATTCATAATGCTGTAACATTATAACATTAAAAATACATAAATGATGCATAATTTAGGTGAAAAAGGACGCAAACAATAACTAATCACTCTAAACACACCAAAACAATAACTAATCACTCTAAACCGACCCAAAAAAACAACTTATGACTCTAAACAGACCCAAACAATACCTAATCACTCTAAACACTCGTACATAACAGTATAGACGTAAACAATAACTAATCGCACTAAACAGACCCAAACAATAACTAATCACTCTAAACACTCGTACATAATAGTATAGACGCAAACAATAACTAATCACTCTAAACACTCGTACATAACAGTATAGACGTAAACAATAACTAATCGCACTAAACAGACCCAAACAATAACTAATCACTCTAAACACTCGTACATAACAGTATAGACGCAAACAATAACTAATCACCCTAAACACTCGTACATAACAGTATAGACGCAAACAATAATTAAACACTCTAAACACTCGTACATAACAGTATAGACGCAAACAATAACTAATAACACTAAACACACGTACATAACAATATAGACGCAAACAATAACTAATCACTCTAAACAGACCCAACTAATCACTCTAAACACTCGTACATAACAGTATAGACGCAAACAATAACTAATCACCCTAAACACTCGTACATAACAGTATAGACGCAAACAATAATTAAACACTCTAAACACTCGTACATAACAGTATAGACGCAAACAATAACTAATAACACTAAACACACGTACATAACAATATAGACGCAAACAATAACTAATCACTCTAAACAGACCCAACTAATCAATCTAAACACTCGTACATAACAGTATAGACACAAACAATAACTAATCACACTAAACACACGTACATAACAATATAGACGCAAACAATAACTAATCACTCTAAACAGACCCAACTAATCACTCTAAACACTCGTACATAACAGTATATACCCAAACAATAACTAATCACCCTAAACACTCGTACATAACAATATGGACCCAAACAATAACTAATCACTGTAAACACTAATACATAAAAATATAGACGCAAACAATAACTAATCACTCTAAACACTCGTACATAACAATATATACCCAAACAATAACTAATCACTCGTAAATAACAGTATAGACGCAAACAATAACTAATCACTCTAAACACTCGTACATAACAGTATATACCCAAACAATAACTAATCACCCTAAACACTCGTACATAACAATATGGACCCAGACAATAACTAATCACTGTAAACACTAAAACATAACAATATAGACGCAAACAATAACTAATCACTCTAAACACTCGTACATAACAATATATACCCAAACAATAACTAATCACTCTAAACACTAATACATAACAATATAGACGCAAACAATAACTAATCACTCTAAACGCTCGTACATAACAATATATACGCAAACAATAACTAATCACTCTAAACACTCGTACATAACAATATAGACGCAAACAATAACTAATCACTCTAAACACTCGTACATAACAATATATACCCAAACAATAACTAATCACTGTAATACATAACAATATAAACGCAAACAATAACTAATCACTCTAAACACTAATACAGAACAGTATAGACGCAAACAATAACTAATCACTCTAAACACTCGTACATAACAGTATATACCCAAACAATAACTAATCACCCTAAACACTCGTACATAACAATATGGACCCAAACAATAACAAATCACTGTAAACACTAATACATAACAATATAGACGCAAACAATAACTAATCACTCTAAACACTCGTACATAACAATATATACCCAAACAATAACTAATCACTCTAAACACTAATACATAACAATATAGACGCAAACAATAACTAATCACTCTAAACGCTCGTACATAACAATATATACCCAAACAATAACAAATCACTCTAAACACTCGTACATAACAATATAGACGCAAACAATAACTAATCACTCTAAACACTCGTACATAACAATATATACCCAAACAATAACTAATCACTCTAAACACTAATACATAACAATATAGACGCAAACAATAACTAATCACTCTAAACGCTCGTACATAACAATATATACCCAAACAATAACAAATCACTCTAAACACTCGTACATAACAATATAGACGCAAACAATAACTAATCACTCTAAACACTCGTACATAACAATATATACCCAAACAATAACTAATCACTCTAAACACTAATACATAACAATATAGACGCAAACAATAACTAATCACTCTAAACACTCGTACATAACAATATATACCCAAACAATAACTAATCACTCTAAACACTAATACATAACAATATAGACGCAAACAATAACTAATCACTCTAAACGCTCGTACATAACAATATATACCCAAACAATAACTAATCAATCTAAACACTCGTACATAACAATATAGACGCAAACAATAACTAATCACTCTAAACGCTCGTACATAACAATATATACCCAAACATAATCTAACTACGAAGTAATTGGATATTTATGCAAAGCGTTTGTCGTCTGTACGTACGGCCTGGTCCCAGGTTTATACACCAATTACGTGCTTCAGTGTTTATAACACAACACGAATACCATTGGCTTATTAAAACACCGGGGGCGGGTCCCCATCATCACCAGGGTTATCTGTAACATATTCCATTCAGGCTCTGTGTTTTACAACAGCCAGTCAGAGTGGAAAATTCTAAAATGTTTAAAGGGATATTATAGCTTTGCGGAATAGTCTATATCAGGCAAGTGCACGCTATATCTTATTCACTACAAATATATTAGTATTTTGTTAAAATGCTATTGAACGCCATGATATTGGGACATACGATCCCAAGGCGTCTCGATGTTTACATGAAGGACGGCATATATAATCGGCTGAGACAGGATTTCAAATTAAACAATCCTGGAATATAAGTTTTTATAGAACAGTGTTTAGTCCCCTATGTGTCATAAATTGAGGCGTGAAGTGCCCTAGTTCAGAGTAATGTTTAGTCAGCATATAGTTCCCACTCATATACAGAGGCGTACATAGAGTCCTTATTGTAGAGCAGTGACTAGACTATTGTAAGATATAGAGGCGTCAAGTGCCCTATTACAGCGCAGCAATGTGTCATAAATATAGGCGTCAAATGCCCTATTACAGTGCGGCAATTAATGCTCTGTCATAAATAGAGACGTCAAGTGCCCTATAACAGTACTGCAATTTGTCATAAATAGAGGCGTCGAGTGCCATATTACAACGCGGCGAATAATGCTCCGTCATAAATAAGTCTTGCAGTTCTATTTAAACATATTTCCATTTACTGAATATACCACTTTAAATGCATTTTTACTCGTAAATATTGTATATATCGTATTGTTGAGGGCCTCATGGTAGATTGACTAGTTTCAAAGGAGTTCTCTCGTTAAATAAAGTCTTTATTATTATTATTATTATTATTATTATTATTATAAATAGAGGAGTCAAGAGCCCTATTGCAATAACAGTGCAGCTACGTCTAAATAGAGGCGTTTATGTTATGTTATAGTCTTAACGGTGTTAATGTAGGTCTATAAATAACTAAGAACGAACAACGTGTTCTAACTAATAATCTGTAATTACGATGTTATTCAGGGAACTGACCAGCAGTAGTCAGTGTTCCAGACGGGAGTGCATGATAAGAGTGTGTCTGTTATAAGACGACATACGGTAATACAACAATCCCCTTTTTAAATTCAAAGTTATAAGTTCTTTCATAATATAAGAATGCGTATAACAAGTTCATAGATATAAATGATTTCTTGACATTAATGTTCATACTCAAATGCTTCGTTCGTGGTCAGTTTTGCAGCTGGTGATTAATCTCCAGTATCGCAGGCTGCGATGATCTTTGGTCCATTAAAACGTCATTTAGACCTGACTTTATAGAGAGTCAGTTTATAGCTGATTATCTTACATCTCCAAGTGGCACACTGAGGTTGATTAATGGGCATGTAATCCAACATGTTTCCAAGTTTATGATAGTTCCATGATGATTGCACCGTTTACGTGGCCGCCTTGACCGGGCTAATGAGCATTCACCAGGAAGGGGTTAACTTGACAGTTTAGTTAGACAAAATAACTTTGCTTAAATGCGTCTGCCATATCGCGAGATGCGCTTATCAGTACTTTTATTTATGAAAGTGGTTTGTTTTAACACATGTGTGGCATTTAAAGAGGCATTTTCTCTTTGCGGCACTTTGGCGGAAAGTGAACCTTCACTTTGACACCGTGAGATATTTTCCTTCGTTTTTAAGAAGGCGTCTTCTGTTCCTACGGTAAATAACATTATCATCTTTCGTCATAACCGATTAGTATCGCTCATTATGCTATTTAACTACGACAGCAGGTTTCCACAATTTGTTAGATTGTTGAATTCTTACTGTGTCTCCAATCGACAAAGGGCTCAGAGGTTTTTGCATCCCTGTCATAAATGTCATAAATAGAGGGGTTAATTGCCCTATTACTGTACAGCAATTTTCATAAAAAGAGGCGTTAAGTCCCCTATTATAGTGCAGCAATTTGTCATCAATAAGAGGCGTTAAGTGCCCTATTATAGTGCAGCAATTTGTCATAAATAGAGGCGTCAGGTGCCCTATTATTGTACAGCAATTTGTCATAAATGGAGGCGTCAAGTGCCCTATTACTGTACAACAATTTGTCATAAATAGAGGCGTTAAGTGCCCTATTACTGTACAGCAATTTGTCATAAATAGAGGCGTTAAGTGCCCTATTACTGTACAGCAAATTGTAAAAAAATAGAGGCGTTAAGTGCCCTATTACTGTACAGCAATTTGTCAAAAACAGAGGCGTTAAGTGCCCTATTACCGTACAGCAATGTGTCATAAATAGAGGAGTTAAGTGCCCTATTATAGTTCAGCAATTTGTCAAAAATAGAGGCGTTAAGTGCCCTATTACTGTACAGCAATTTGTCATAAATAGAGGCGTTAAGTGCCCTATTACTGTACAGCACTTTGTCATAAATAAAGGCGTTAAGTGCCCTATTATAGTTCAGCAATTTGTCATAAACAGAGGCTCTAGGTGCCCTATTACTGTACAGCAATTTGCCATAAATAGAGGCGTTAAGTGCCCTATTACTGTACAGCAATTTGTCATAAATAGAGGGCGTTAAATGCCCTATTACCGTACAGCAATTTGTCATAAATAGAGGCGTTAAGTGCCGTATTACCGTACAGCAATTTGTCATAAATAGAGGGCGTTAAGTGCCCTTTTACCGTACATCAATGTGTCATAAATAGAGGCGTTAAGTGCCTTATCATAGTGCAACAATTTGTCATAAATAGAGGCGTTAAGTGTCTTATTATAGTGCAGCAATTTGTCATAAACAAGGGCTTCAAGTGCCCTATTACTGTACAGCAATTTGTCATAAATAGAGGCGTCAAGAGCCCTATTGTACACCGCTCAATTATTATCAATACACATACGCACCGAGGGCCGTCTTCAGCACGGACACGACGTAGATATATATTATATATTATTAACACTCAGAAGCATCGTGTCTCTCGCTGTATTCACTATTCCAGGAGGTGCCCCCAAAGAAAAGAGTGCCCGACGGTTACAAGATCAACAGAGAAAATCAAGGGAAGTATCAATTTTACCTGGTAATTTAAAGGGGGTATCTCTAGAACATCTTAAATTATAAAATTGTTCTAAGTTCATGATAAAACACTTATATCAATCAGATTATGATGTTAGAATCATTTCGTTAATGTCTAAATTCTCAAAACACCATATAGTTAGGACGGAATCGGGAGTAAAATGCTGAAATTAACCCGGGCGCGTCACCTAGGATAGCATGTATTACTGTGCAGAAGGAATTTCTTTGCAAATAAGAGATAATGTGTAGGATCATTCATTATGTCTTGGTCATACGGAAAAGAAAATAATTAATCTTTGTCAGTTTTAAGTCGGACACCTAGACTCCCATGAAAAGCCTGACGTACTCCCTTTAATACGGGAAATAGCAGATAATGTCACTCAAAGAGTCACGGCCTCACTGTCCGAAATAGTAGAAAAGGCTTTGGCTCCGAAGGCAAAACAACTGAAAGCGTCATCATGAATGACAGTGTTAACTCATTAGCCGGCAAAATAACAGGTGGGTCTAATGCACACAAATCGTTTACAAACGTATGAATGCCAGACGACTCCATGATATCAGAAAAGATATTATCAAAGAGTTTGTAGATCTAAGTCATTTAAGACACGTCCTTTTAGACACAATCCCCAAAATATATGTCATATTTGAAAATATTAAATATCAATTTCATTGATAATCGTCTCAAAGTTCTCTGAATCTTTCCAAAATTCAATATCTCATACAGTCTGTGGTCTTATCAACTGGTGTCAGTTAATAGCCATTTATCTTTGTCTGTGAGCGGCAGCAGACAGTTCAATGTTCAAAGACGTCCGTGGGAATCGTTAACCTCCACCTAATTCAGTTAATGGTACAATTAATGGTCATTAGAGGATATTAGCATTACCGTATCTTTGATTAAGAATGTCATTACAGTTCACACTTTCTAGTAATTTACACACGAAACCGAGACGTCTCAACACAAGTCAAAGATCAGTGTCCATTAGAATCGTTTGCTGTGTTAATTAAATAAATAAAATAAATAAATAAAATAAATAAAACATATATATAAACACAACTTTCACACCCGGTCAACTTCCGGTAGGTCGAAATATTCAGTAGGTAAAAATAAAGAGAAAATCTTTTTTTCATTAACATTATTTATACAGGGATTTAGAAGTCGCATGTACAGGGTCCTGACTCATAATTCCCAAAAAATTACCCATGTCGGAACACTCGGTAAATTTGGGAGCCATTGAATAACTATTTCTAAAACACATGTTTGCATCATATCCATTCTGTGTCATACATAACTTAGGACGCAATGTTCATTAAAATTAATTATTTCTTGCTGTTTATAATGGTTCATTACCTGAATTGAATTGAATCGGGTTTTAAGGCGCATCAACACATGAAAGGTTATATGGCGCCTAACAGGCATGAACATGCCAGGCTCATCCTCCATGTACATTGAGACAAAATATGGAGAATGGGCCTAGGACCTTCTCGCCCTGAACTGCAGAGTTGCTGCAAATTCTATTGTAGACACTCCAATTACGCTGGAGCCACGTTTATTGTTTTCTGCCACTGCTCTTATAGATGTGAGCGAAATGGCACCCGAAACAATGCAGGGGTCATTATGAAGACCTTTAATGAGCATGAACAAAAAATGACAAAATGAATATGAATGGAAGGGCTGGGGTCCTTCCCCCGAACAAGCTATGACAGGCACTTTAGAAATGTATACAAAATAATTATGTTTGCGTTATTTGAAGTTCTAAAACACATGTTCGCATTATCTCCATTCTGTGTCATACATAACTTAGAAAGCATTGTTCAGTCCAATTAATTATAGCTTGATGCTTATAGTGGTTCATTACCTGAACAAGCTCGAATAAACGTTATTTTATTGCCGTAACCATACCATGTGCCTTTAACAGCGAACGTTTAACCGATCGGCATCTGTCGACAGATAGATCATCCAATCAATAATTGGAACAAAAAAAAATAAAATCATACTGTCTGGACGGACATTTCTTCGGTCAGTAACAAATCCTACGCTTAATGTGAAAAAGCCATATTATTGCGTCCGTCTGACAACAGGTGTCAAAGAACACCTTTTGATATGTAAACAATTTGTAGCATCGCTCAGCGGAAAGTCTACCCTTTTTGTTTTCCAGACATGCTGTTTTTCGCCGTTTACAGACTCCAGTGCAGAAGTCGGCGGTGGAGCTATTTACAATGTGACCGACGGCATTATTCGACACTGCGGACAGTTGCGGTAAAATGCGTTAACGAAAAACATACAGCAATAAATAGAGGCCAGTGGGTTCACGGCCTTCATTACATAGTCGCTCAACTTTACAGATAAAGATAACACGGAACATACATGCGTTCATTTCATTGATAACTTGAGAGCGGGTTGCATTCAAACTAGACTCATTATCAAATATTGACCCCACCATGGGTTCATGTGGGGTTGTATTCGTACACACGGGAAGTGACCTTACCATGTGTTCATGTAGGGTCGTTCTTGTTTATAAACTACATGGATATACCTATATTTCGTATGTGTCGTGTTCGGCCGTTTCCAAAGGTCCACTTGAAAGAGACATTTTGAAGTCTGACATTCGACGGAATACCACTTTACGAGAGGTTCAACGTATATGAATTAGTTTTTGCTTAGTGATCTAATGTATATGAATTATTTGTTATTCACGTGTACATTTATGTCAGGATCGTGTACCATGGGTTCATGTACGATCGTTCAAACGCGTTAAGGTATAATGTGCATTTCGCTAAAACATCAGCATAAAATACGCGTAATTAATTGGTTTCTTTTTCTTTTGTTGTTTTGTGTTCGATATATGCCAAGGTCATTCGCTTTTCTTCCCCCCCCCCCCCCCCCCCCCCCCCCCCCCCCCCCCACCCACCCCACTTTCTTATGGCGATTTCATCAGTCAAATTGTCTGATGAGAGTGGCGTAAATCGCCATAGCTAATTAAAGATTATATAAACACCATTAATGTTTTTAATATAAAAACAGTTATTTCCAATTAACGACAAATCGTGTAACAACTTAGATTACGTAATATCGCATAATAATATTTAGTACATCTATTTTTATAGTGCTTTATTCTATATCAGTTTCATTATGTAATTAAGGAAATTAATATGTGTTACATAATATTACAATGTTTCATGCAATATTACATGTCTACTATTTCAACTTTTAAAACATTCACACTCTTGTGAATAAAAAGTCACTTTGTGGCATATATCGACACTACACCCGCTAGTTGTTTGTTACTTACTTCCCAGAATAAACAATGCGCATAAAATAACTAATCACACGTAAATAACAGTATAGACGCAAACAATAACTAATCACTCTAAACACTCGTACATAACAGTATATACCCAAACAATAACAAATCACTCTAAATGCTCGTACATAACAATATGGACCCAAACAATAACTAATCACTCGTAAATAACAGTGTAGACGCAAACAATAACTAATCACTCTAAACACTCGTACATAACAATATATCTTGACTGCAAGTTATATCCGAAATGAAGGTATAATACACAAATGGTGCACGGTATTTTGGAGGACACAATTTCGTGTAGATCCATAAAACTCTGCTGTGACTGCCAAATTAAGTATAAAAACGTCCATACAGCAAGCACTAGTTAGGACCTACACCGCTATGAAGCAAACGGTGCTTTTAAAGCCTGCCGTCACTGTCAATTCAGTCAAAAGATCAGACTGAGTCTCGAAACGGACCAACATTTGATTGCCCGTTGTCGTAATTGTTGGAGGGATGGTGGTGGAACAGAACCTTTAAAGGAAAGAAAACACGAAGATGATTAATATTATAATAATGACAACTATTATAGTATTGATGAGTATACTAATGCAAGATGAACATAGCAAGACAATACAATTTTGTATTCGTTTTTAGTTCGTTATTTCTGAAACATGAATGTTGAACCCTTAAAAATGGTAAAAATGGACAGATGCTTATATGAGTACATATTGTTACATGTACATGCATACTATAGCTATACCTACAAAGGGGAACCAATGTCAAACATTGCATATTTATTTGCCAAACTCTCCAGTAGTACATGCATCTTCAAGCAAATGTATATGATAATAACGGTTTAATATTGGGTCGCCACTAAATACTACTGTCAGTAGATGAAAATGTTCGATACCTTCAAATAAAAACAGAGTCAAATCCTAATTCTACTTATATGAGTAACAAATGAATACATACTTGATTGCTAGAGTGCTTGTATTTGTAGGACCGTCATATACTTCTACAGAATCGTGTTTGCACAGAGTGGTTCTCTGTATATCAACTTCGGAAAACGTGATCTGTAAACAACACATATCGTGAAAGAGCACTGTTAACATTTCAATAATAATATATCTGAACGACAGACAACTCTGATTGTGTGTTTACCAGTGGCTATGTTGAGATGCAAGAAGACAGCTGCGACTTTTCCTCTAGAAATGGTTTCACCGTCATATGCATACCATCTTCGTCATGGTTCAAATTGATGTACTATTGGCATTTTAAATATTGAGTTCTGCTCAACCCGGGGATAGAGGGCGTGAACGGTAACAAGCATTTTTCACTACCGTTCATGAACAGTCTCAATCAAACCTATTTATAGTGTTCGACGATTTCCAAATTTCTTCTTTCATACTTTTTGAGTGTAAACATAATCAATGTTTTCATATTTAAAGTTTTACTAGAAATATTATACAAGTTGTTTGATAAAACATGTTCCTTAGTTTATATACGTAGTTTGAGATAGATGAACCCGAAGGCCGCGGTTGAGGTTGAACCGATGTAAACACTGCTGCAAGATACTTGTCACTTTTTATACAAAAAATAATATTACATATATATGTATTAATATTGATATATAGAGATTATTTAACTGCTGGGCACGATTGTAGGGAAATCCTTCACGAGATGATAGACGTGTGGTTCTTTTCACAAACGAGCGTATGCGAGTGAGAAACAAAACACGTCAACCATCGAGTGAAGGATTTCCCTGTATTAGAACACAGCAGTTAAATATTTATTTTTTACATTTCAGATCAGTTTATGCATGATTTTAACCGAAATTATTCGCTTTATTGGACGTTATCGGCGGATGACGTCGACGTCAGCACCACTTTATTGACGTCATAACTCAGCGTCACAGTTAGTTATTTTTGTGTTCGGAGTTAGTTAATAATATTTAGTGATTATGAATATTCTTTCACTGAGAAATCCCAATCTTTCACCGATGAAAATGTAATAAAACACATTATCATTAAACCAGTGTTATTATCCCTGATACGTCATTTTACGTCACCACCTGATCTGACACATGATGTGCAATCCGTATCTTCCCGCGATTTGCGGATGATAACCTGTGCGGGATGATACCCCGGAAGTAAGTGACGTCAATAACCGTTACTTAACTGACGTCATTAACGTGCAGACCGTTTTTAACGTACATTTTAATTTTATTTCTGTTAAAACGGATGTTGTGGAAAAGACGTTTGAATTTCTGGCCACTTTTATCCAGTTCACGGCAAAAAGTGTGTCAACATAGCGCTCGATTCAGGTATGTTTTTGTTTAATTACTCTTTTAATAGTTAACAAATTTTGTTCAACTAAAGTGCACATCCTTCTACAGAACTCTTTCCTCTGACGCAACCGGTATTTTGATTCATTCAGTACTTTCTGAGATTAGGCTTTCCAATTGTTCATGTTCATGTACGCTTTCGTCATTTCAAATACTATGGGAGGGCTAATCTAACAAAGTCTATATGAATCGAAATAACTGTTTGCGGTGGAGGAAAATGCTCACTTTGTTGGAGTATGAACCCTTTACTAAAAAAAAAAGTTAAATATAAAGTTGTTAATCAAAGACATACATGAATCGAGCGCTTTGTTAATAATAACATTTCCAAAATTGATAAAGAAAGTTATAAAATAGATTTTGCACTTTTTTCAGTACTCAGTAATCAAAGATGAATATATTACAACTATTCACTTTCCATATCACACCTGATATATCCATAATTTTTTTTTTTTTTTGTGTGTTTGTAGTTTAATGATAAATAAATTACAACTCTCCTTTTTCCACATCACACCTGATATCATCCCTCGAACAATATCCTACGGACCTCGGTATTGATATTGAATTCTCGGGATGATAGGCCTATCAGGTGTGATATGGAAAAAGGAGAGTGATAATTTATTACAGATTCAGTGGAGATTACCGATAACTAGTAAGTGAATATTCAGTAATAAATCAATGCTATAGTAAGTATTTTCTTTATTTATAGAGGGTGACTCAATTGGCATAGCCAATCTTCACTGAGGCACTCCTAATAACATATTTACAAATATAATACAACAAGTAAACGTAATTTATCAAAGAATTGTAGGCATACTTATGAACACATATCAAAGCATATGACAATGTGATATTTTAAAATGAAACGCTGTCTAAAATCAATCAAGATGAAACATAAACATACTATAATGTATACATAAACATAGACACATTTGTATAGTGTATACACCATTACTGTTTTTAACCCATGGAATTAACAAACTAGACTATGCTAGATTTAGAATCGATATTCACTTTTTACCCATTTCAAGCATTTGTTGGAAAATATATTCAATGATGTAGAGGTTTTAATTTCGAGGGAATACTATTCCATACTAAATTTCCAGAATATGATAAGCTCCCTTTGTGCACAGTTCGTTATTTGGCTTAGGTATTATGAAATTTCTATATTTTAGTGATCTCAGTTGCATTATTTTTTTCATTTACTCTCATATGAAACAAGTCGCTTCGATATTGCGGGGACAGTTGATTTGCTATTTTATACATGCTTTAAAAGAAAAAACAATTTCTTCGAATGATAACATATTTAGAGAAATAATATGGATAAAATAACTGATTAAGGGACCTAGATGAGTCTTACCGATATGGTTTGTCCTGGAGGAGCTTCGATGTACCAGTAGTAGTCCAGTAAAAGGCCATACTGTGCGGACGTTATGGTAATGGCGTCAGCTGGAAGAACAGCAAGAAATAATCTTTCTAGCTTGTTTGAAACGTTGTGATAAGTCATCTTGTATGTAGTTACTATAACCAAATTTTGGCTTAACATGGCATTGACATTTAACAACTGTGCATTTCAGGGTGCCTGGACGTCAAATATGAATCGAGATTTTTTTTATTACTTGTTATATATGTTTTCATACCTGATGTGGTTAGATATAATGAAAATAGACGCTCCTGGATCTGTTTACAATCTTGCCGTAGCCATCCGTTATGCTTCACAAAGCCTAAAAGTCATTTTGACCCATATTGTTTACATTGTAAAAATTAAACAAAATGTCGGCATTATTTTTAGAATGTGTCCCCTGCGCATGTCTGTTTCTAGGGTTCGGATGTACCAAGTTAGACGTAGGTTATGCAGGACGATGTTGTTGTTCAATGTTCAGCACCTCCATTAATCGATCATAATTACCTTTTATTTTGGAATGGAAAACATTATATCTAGCAAGTAAAAGGTAGGTAAATAGTATACTGCGTTTATTATTTACAACACTACTGGTCAACTGATTTTTTTAAGTCACCCTACCCTAGAAAAATTGGAATGTTCCGCTGTCGCCATTTTGGTTTTCGGCTGTCAATAAAATAACATGTAAACAGTGGGGGTAAAAATGATTTTTTGGCTTTGCGAAGCTTAGAGGATGGCTACGCGAAGATTGCAAACATATTCAGTAGCGTCCGTTTTCAATCTTTTCAATCATATCAGGTATGAAAACATATAGAAAGTAATACAAATATCTCGATTCATATTGGATGTCTGGGCACTCTGAAATTCACAGTAGAGAGATGTTCCTCGGAACACTTGTGTCGTCTGACTTGTGCTTATCAGTGACCTTTGACCTATTGATCCCAACATCAATAGGAGCCATTCTCTCACCAAGGCAACAAAGTATAAAGTTTGAATACGGTGAGTGCAATCCTTTACAAGTTATTGAGCGATACATTACCACCACTAATTGGAATATAATGCTCCGAGGTGTAGTCGAATGTAGTCTCTATTACGAAAGTAGTTCCTCTTTTTTGGTGGAAAAAAAAAACGTTATATGGAAAAAGGTTGGCAAATGGGCACTCTGTTTTGTTGCTGTATATATTACAAGCTTATTTATGACTTCTGATGGGTTATGTTTGAAAAAAATTCCAGAATTTGGAATTGGAAGGATATCTTCATAGCGTATATAATAATATATTAAACGATAAATTGTTTTCTAATGCAAATTCGTAGATAATTATCTACCTTTAATAGAAATTAAAAAATCTTGATTACATCGCTTTATGATACATTTAAATCACAAAACAATAGGAATAATTATTATACTTAAACATAGTCTTGAATACCTATGCATATATATGTAACAAAATCCCTAAATGAATATAATAATTGATTTAAAGAGCGATGCATTCAGTCGTTCTGTTTAAAATGTGCCGAATCCTATTTTCTTTAATTTAAAAGAAAACATCACAGTGACCTTGCCTTTTCACCTATTAACCCCAACATCAACAGGTTTTACCTCACACCAAGATATTACTACCCAGCTAATATAAATTTAATATATAATCTTACATTCGTTCTTTATTTAAATGAGCGGAAACCAAATTTTCATAACAAGACACACACAGTGACACTGAACTTTAACCTATTAATCCCAAAATCAAAAGAGTTCTCCATTTTATCTAGATATGACAACACAGCAAATATAAAATCAAGCATGTATGTATTTATGACTTGAGGATTCCTCTATAGCCTGATATGACATGCTGCAATTTATAATTATTAATTATTATAGGAAACTGTTGGTGTTTCATCTATATCTTTGAATCATTTCACGTGCTAAATTGGTCATGTCAAAGCTTTCAATTTTTAAAACAAATTCAGTCCAAAGGTGTAACCACTTTAAAACCTTAATTTTCATAATATATTTACCCTAGTAAATTATTTATTTACGCTATTCTTTATTGCATTCGACGTTTTTCAGTTTAATTGAATACATTTACATCCATATTTGGTGCCCATTATTCTGATATATTTAACATATTATCAACTGAGGGAAATTGAAACATTTTACGCTCAAACATTACACTGTCAGGTAGATGCATAGGCTTCATTTGGCGTTCGGTTTTGATACGACATCCATGTCCGCGCGACAGGCTTTTGGTGGTTTATTCGTCCACGCGAATTTATTCTGGTTTTGTATTAAGAGTATTGGTAATTGTGTAGGTGCTGTAGGTGCACATTGTGTCGTGTTATTGCTAACTATTATCGTGTGCCAGTAAACATCCTTATATTCAGTGAACATCGAACATGCTGCCTTTTTACCTGGCAATTACTCCGTCCCGTTTTGTTGGGATGCCAATAGGGTATGTGTGGGGTTTGTAGCATCCTAGAACCTGGTTTTAACTCATCTGGCATTTTTGCCACTGACCGTTACAAGGCGGTAGCCCTTTTGTCAATCATTTTATGTGTGTGATGTCATATCGTGCCTTTAATTCATCTTTGTACTTGTTGTTTGCTTCAGTCCGTGTTTTGGACGTCTCCATGGCCGAATGGTTAACGACGTTGCGTTGTAAACCTTCGCATCTCACCGCTGCGGGTTCGAATCCCACTGGTAGCTCGACTTGTAAGTGAGAAAGTGTCGATTCTTACGGATGGCGGGAGGCGTACAGTACTGGTTTTACCTAGAAAAAGTGCGTGGTCTGCCTCCACCACAAAAAAATCGACCGCCATATATAACCTAACGTGCGTTGAAAATGTCGTAAAACACCATACAAACAAACAAACAAATCAGTGCATGTTTGTGATTGACTGTGGTCCTTGAATGCTACCTTTCCTGTTCGACATTTATATATACTTGAAATGATCTGGTCTCTCTGAATTTGACATTATCTTTCGCTAATACCTGATATATCAATTCATACCTTCTGGGCGTGCCTAACACAGGACAGTGCAAATAACTGGTCATGCAATCTGGGAGTGTCATAATAAGAGAAAACATAGGACCGTGCAAATAACTGGTCATACCAATAGGGAGTGCCATAATAAGAGAAAACATAGGACGGTGCAAAGAACTGGTCATGTCATCTGGGATTATGGTGTACGATCGGGGTCAAAACTACAGATGTAGGTTCGGGGTTCAACATTCAAATCCAGTTCGGGGTTCAACATGCAAAGCCAGTTCGGGGTTCAACATTCAACACCAGTTCCGGGTTCGACATTCAAACCCAGTTGTAGCGGCTATTCCTCTGAAACTATACTGGGTTGATGTTTTTAAACATTACAGGAATGCTGCCCATAATATCTAGTTGATCCTAGCAAAAAGTCACGTTGACGACAAATCTAAGATGGCCGCCAAAGCTAAAAAAAAAGATTGAATTTTAAAAAGCAAGTTTTTAGCAACTACTTCTTGAAAACTTTAAGTGATATTGGTAATTTGTGATCAGCATGACATAATGTTGGTCCTTGTCGAAAAGAATTTTGATTCGACATTAAACATTAAACATGGCTGCCAGCGGATGCAAACATGTTTTCTTTACAAAATAGCATTTCATCTGGCCATATAATTTGCGTATGACTCGGTCGAGTATTGAACACACAACCTCCCGCATGCGGCAAAAATCAACTAATGTAGGTTTAGTATACATATAGTTAACATAAACTAAAGACTCAAATCCGCTATCTAAAGTGTTAAAATGCTTTATAAGTATGAATTATCCATAAATGTTGATAAGTAACAATAATATAATGTGCCGAATTTATGTTATTATTATTATTATTATTATTATTATAGCTATTATAGCTATTAATCCTGTAACATCTATACCACTTATTTAGTACTCATGTATTGTTAGATATTTCTTGATGCCTTTGCTGATGTATACATGTTTAAATTCCATTTGATGTTTTGTCGTCATTGATATGTATATTTAGGATGTGGCGAGAGAGGTGGAGATGGTTTATCACGTTTGAAAATGCAAATAGAGCATTTATGAGTGTGTTTGAAATGTATGTGTATGTGCTTTTATGTCCATGACATGGATATGATTAAGTATAATGCATCAACCATAAGATTGATATATTTATATATGTTAAGTCACATTCACCGTGAAATTTTAAATGCAAATCCTGAGGTGTTCGTGTGTTTTGTTTCTATTTTTGTTTCTGTTTTTTGTTTTCTAAAAAGAAGTCAACAGTATAACTATTTTTATTTTTGCGTCTGATATTTGTTAATACACGTATTTACGAATCTTGCTACATCTGTTAAAAAGTGTATCTATATATATTGTATGATCACTTGTCCCTATGGCTTACTGATTTTGAAATAAAGTGCTTCTTCTTCCGTTCTATAATAAGAATGAATGTGTACATGGATGTGAATGTGTGTGTGCGTGCGTGTATATATGTATGTGTGCGCACTAGTTTAAAGAAAATATCACTGTTTTTGTTTTTTTATATATGTTTTGCATTGTATATGTATGACTTTACAGAGGGCCCCAAGTGAGATAAGTGTTGGCTAATTGGGTCATACTCTATAAATAAAGACACTCACTCACTCATTTACTCGCTCGCTCGCTCGCTCGCTCGCTCTCAATCTGAATAAACCTAATCTTATCTGCTAATGTGCTCTTACCTAGGTCACTTGATTTGTTCGATATTCTTATTTTATTCTCTTTAATGAACTAGTTTGTCTGTAAAAATCATTAATATTAATTCACATGATGCTATAAGGTTTTTAAAAAGGCCAAATACAAAACAAAACAGTAAACTGAAATAGTTTCTGTGTGCGAAAAAAATAATATTTACATGGTTTGAAGAAACACCATTATGCGAATGATGTATTGTTTTCTATGTTGGCATATTTCTGCCACGAGATAGCTAGATAATTATCATGATTATTTCGAGATAGTAGCATGTATTTTTCGAGATAATAATGAATTTTCGCGAAAATCTTATAAAATGTGTAAGATTATAAGAATCTTTCATGGGTATCCGGTGAAGACAGGGAATTCCAACCCGAGGTATACGTGTTTTTATCGGAACCCAGGCTCTGCCGAGGTTCCGATTAAAACACTTATACCGAGGGTTGGAATTCCCTATCTGAACCGAATACCCATGATAGATTCTTTTTCTTACATATCAGAGATATGTTGTGCGTTGACGCCGCCAACTACTAACGTTTTGCATGTTTTCCGGCATACCGGATGTTGGCGCACGTGAATTTTATCTCGACCCTAGGGTGAGATGAAAATATCTAGCCCCGATAAAATGACGGATATCCTTGTCCGGTATGCAAGAAAAAAATATCTCTAATTTTTTAAGTTATCATGTTAAATGCCACGCTAATGCCCACTTCTGCCATCATGATTCTGGTTTCTAGAGAATTATCACGATACCCGTATCATGCTTTCTTCGAGATAGTGATTGAATTTTCACGAAAATCTCTCAGTTATCTTGTTAAATGCCGCGATACTACTGATCATGATAGTTCTGGTTTCGCGATAAATAATGTTATTGAGTTAACTATAAATATTTACGAGATAGTAACATGAATTTGCATGATAATTAGTCAGAATTATTACGAAAACAAAATTTCAAATGTTAACTATTATGCTAACGTGATGACAGAAGTGGGCAATATCGCAGCAAGTTTTGTTAGATAAAATTGTTGAAAATTAAAGAGAAAATGTAACATTATCGCGAAAAATACACTATAAATTATCTAGCTTTCTCGTGGTAGAAATATGCCACCATAGTTTTCAAAAGGAAAAGTGTTCCTATTTTATTTAAATATTTACATAATTACATATTTATAGTACTACTGTACTTAACATTAAATTAATTACGTTTATCTTTTGTTTTTACTATATTAAGAAATATGCATAATGAGTAATTATTTAGAAGTATGTTATTACTGTAGTTACCAGTATATGAATTACGTGAATGTATCATTATTACTAATGAACTATATGTATATCTGTCAAAAAAACTTGTTATCATACTCTTCTCATAGTATATGTGTGTAACTGTTGCCGCCAAATGCACTGTCGATGAACATGTATATATGTTTGAGCCTGAAAAAAAACTGAAAAACTGAAACTTATAATATTTCTTTTAGATCGAAGTACATTTATATTGAATTATATGTACAAGTGATAGCAATATAATTCCCATATGAGTTCAAAAACCGAATCGACAAACATTTTCATTAACAAAATATTATCCAAAGGTTATGGGCTGCTCAATTTAATGCATGTGCTATAAACTGTGCAACCAAAGCTGTGGTTTGTATATGGACTATTAATTATGTTTAGAATAGAAATTAGTCCCTTAGACAAGCTTGATGCACCCCTGTTTGTTGTATGTATTTGACACAATTTTTTAAAACCGCTACTAATTTGTATGTAAAAATAAGTATTATAAATGTATTTTGCATTTATGGTGAAGACTATTTCATATCGTGTTTATGTTTTATCATACTCTTCTCATAGTATATGTGTGTAACTGTTGCCGCTAAATGTATTGATGATGAACATGTATGTTTAAGCATGAATAAAAAATTAAAACTCAAACTTTTTAAAACGAATAACATTCACATGAAGAATAAAATTGTTCGCGATCTTTCAAATATAAAAAACACGACAATTTAAATGGGTATACTTACTTTGGCCAATTACAAACATGGCAGAGGTATTACTTAATTATGATGGTGCTAATTATTTACGCCAAACTAATATGGCAACACAAAGACACCGTAAACAAATGATTCATTCTTCGTTTTAATCAAGGTAATCGGCGAATGATCTAACTACCTGTTTGACAAAATGTGAGAAAAGTATTTCAAAAGCGTGTAAGAAATAATAGATGTCTTTATTCGGCATAAATATATAGGATAATACTTTATTATACACAAACAATGATAACAGTGTAGTGAAATACAATCATAATAATAATTAATTCAGACTTAATTCAATTCAAATCAAGTTTTTATTTACAACAAACATTACAATGTGTTTTGCCAATACAATATAGGCGGATACAATTAAATGCAATAAGAAAAGTATGTTGTAAATACAAATATCTTTATTCAGCAACAAAACGTTAACGCACATGCTATGAGTCAAAATGCTCGCCTAAAGGCTTAGTGCCATAGGGCGAGCAAAAATAAAAAGTTTACCTACCCTATGAGTCCAAATGTATAAGTAATGTATACACATTTGAAATATGCTATGGATTCATTTGTGCTGTAATTTATATTAATTAATATCATGCATAAATATGTTGATGTTGAAAATAATGAAGTAAATAAAGTATTGAACAAATGAACATGATAATAGACAGATGTGTTGCCAAATATAATGCCAGTTATAATAATAATAATAATAATAATAACAATTATCATTACCCTCAAAAGACCTATCTAAATGGTTTGTTTATTTATTGATTTATTCGCCTGCAATAACTAAATAAAGAAGAGAAACTGTATGCCCTGCTTAATACTACGGATACTAAACGTGAAATTAAGTAATTTTAAAAAACTAAAACATTAGTCGGTCGTCTCCAAAAGTGAATATAAAAGTCAGTATATTGTTGTCATTATAAAACAACCTAAGGTTCATCTTATAACAATCACATTTTATTTCATAAATTGGCACTTGCATCTGTTTTCACCCATCTACCAGTTTCTTTTTTGTAATCGATGAGAAGAAACTACTGGTTTTGTACATACTATTCACCATCCTATTTACACTGATATGGTATCCATTTATTAAATAACGTAAGTGTGCGTGCTTCTCTCTTGTGTGTATAGTACATGAGTACATTAGGCATTTCTATGTGAGTGAGTGAGGGCTCGGGTGGTATAGGGCCCCCGATATATTCATTATGAATTAAGTGTGATATTGTAATGAAGTATTAAGTAACTCCTCAACTATTGATTCTTACGGATTCGGGAAGTAAAGAGTACTGGTTCTGCCCACGATAAAGTGGATGGGTCTACTTCCACAACTAAAATATCGACCCTCATATATACTCTAAAATGTGCTGACAATGACGTAGAACATTATTCAACTGGCAACCAACAATCAACCGTCAACTGTTCTTAATCTTTCATTTCATTTCTAAACTAGCTCTTTAGACTCGGGTTGAGATGTTGGCTGTCCCAGTGTGTACATTAATTACAATGTTTAAAAACGTTGGTCTTTTTGTACAAGCATTCAAATACATTTTATATTGTGTTTAAATGCGATGGCCAAATAGGCATCACCTTGACGGTGATTAAAGCGTATGTTTACACATGTCATAAATCCAGAAATATCGTGTCAAGACGTGTGCAGTATATTTAAGGTACTCATAAGATTGTAGTTTTGAATGAGGGAGGGTCCAAATAGGCAGCACATTTGGAGATGGCGTATGTCCATAGGTGTAAACAAATGATGACATCTCGTGTCAAGATGTGTACAATACTTCGTGTACAACTGGGAACTTTGAGGTAAGGAAGGGCCTAGCTCGGAATCACCCTAACGATGGTATTATGCATAGGTGTGAAGGATGGGATTGTTTTACAACACCTGTCATAAATCAAGTGAAAACGGTTGTTATGCTAATTTGATGAAGGTTGTGTAGAGTTAATCGCATTTTAAATGTAAAATAAGGGATTACCTTCAAGCACACACCTTTTGGATGTTGGAATTTATATTGTGATAATGTTGTGTGATTTTGTTTTAAAGTGCACACATAACCAGTGTCAGAAGATATCACTGGGTGGATTATCATGTACTATTATGGCGTTGTATTCCAGAGTAGCAGCACTATATCTGTTACAAGTGGACAGTACACGTAGAATCACACACATGCGCCCGCGCACACACGCGTTATTTTATATTTCAAACCCCCTCTCTCTCTCTCTCTCTCTCTCTCTCTCTCTCTCATTTATTTGATGTCGAGTTACCTCATTTTTTCCCACTCCTTTACATGTTCGCGCATTGTCTTATATATACCATAACAAGGGGTAAATAATACCCTGATTATGTTTAATTCATTAATTTGTTTTATGTTTACATTTTATCAACAATTTCTAGGCTTGCGCATCCAATAGTATTTGCAATTATAATACATCGACAGTGAAAGTAGATAATTTACCCTTCTCACATAACGTGGAGTCTTCACGCGACACATACTTTTGTGCGTACGTCTAATTATGGGGGGGTCAAAAAGAAATTGTAGGTGCACCTATAAAATTGTAGGTGCACCTATAAAAAGTGTAGGTGCACCTATAAAAAGTGTAGGTGCACCTACACTTTTTATAGGTGCACCTACACTTTTTTACAGGTGCACCTACATCAGTAGTTTTGACCCCGATCCTACACCATATGGGAGTGCCTTAATAAGAGAAAACATAGGAACGTAGGAGAGAAGATAGTACCGTTCAAAGAACTGATCATACATTCTGGGAGTGCCTTAATAGGAGTGAACATGGGACCGTACCATCTGGGAGTGCCTTAATAGAAGAGAACATAAGACCGTGCAAAGAACTTGTCATGCCATCTGGAAGTGCCTTAATAAAAGAAAATATAGGACCGTGCAATCTAACTAATCATACAATTTGCGATTAATTTGATTGAATGACTTCAAGAGATGAGTGAAATGTATAAACACATTGATACGACAGATGCCACATACCTTTGCAAATAAAAAACTATTACAGTGGTATTATAGAAGAAGAAATTGAAGTGTATAACTTACACATTTTGTACAAGACAACTTTTATTGAAATATATATCGATTAAATACTGAAGTGTACAGTTAAGTTTTATTTAAATCTGAATTTTGACACATGTGTAATGTGTATGATTGATATTGTACTTGTACTATACTTGGGCTAACACTCCTTGAAGAAATCAAGTAAATGTATTTTTTGGACAGGAATTGTGACACAGTCACCCATTTTAAGAATTCAGACAACACATATTGCTCGACGGCGTTTTGCTGATAAAAATGAGATTACCTTTAGACTGCAAATCAGTCAAGATACTGATAAAACGCATTATTCGAGAAATTTTCCATAAAAATGATCGTGGTTATTTTTAAATTTATATGCAAATGACGCAACATACGTACTTTGACAGCCACCAACGCAGTCAAGGTTCCCTGTACACTGACACATAGTAACATTGCGACTGACGCCATGAACGTCTAAAGATGTTGATCCATCTTGGGTGCAGCCCATTGCAACAGTAAGTGGACACGATAATCCCGGTATACCTGAAACATACACACGCAAACACATTAACTACCCAATCCTGTCTCTACCCAATCCTGTCTAACTTTTGTGAGGAATCAAAGGGTATACTTCATGCGGGGAAACAACTAAGTTCTGCCCATAAGCATGAACCTAATAGCATGCGTATCACTTTGGTGTGTGTGTGTGCCTCGGCATGATCTCAATACACAATATGTGTGCATACCTCTGTATGATGTCAATATACACTGTGTGTGTGTTTGTGCAGACCTATATCAATACACACTGTGTGTATACCTCTGAATGATCTATATATACACTGTATGTGTGTGTGTGTGTGCGTGCGTGCGTGCGTGTGTGTGTGTGCGTATATGTATGTGTGCGTACGTGTGTGTGTGTGTGGGGGGGGGGGGGGGGGGGGGGGGTGGGGGGGGGGGGGTACCTAGGCATGATCTCACTACACCGTGTGTGCATACCTATGTATGATGTCAATATAAACTCAAGTCTCACCACTGCGATTGTTTGTTCCAAGATAGGACACAATAAAGTAAGTAAACATGTTTGCCTGATACCTGTTGAAAGGTGGTGGTTATTCTCATATATCTTAGGTCTTCCTCCACCATTAAAATGGCCATCATATATTAAAAACACATTCAGTTGAGTAAATACGCAACTAGTCAATACTCTATTATCATTTATCAATAATTTATTTCAATATGGTTAATTCTGGTGGAACACACACATCTCATCTTTTTTTCAATACACTTAAAAGTATTTTTGAAGTGTTATATACCTTATAATGTAACTCCTTAAAAGGAAATTACCTAACAAAGTCATAACTTATAAGGATCGAACCTCACGATTGTGAAAAGCTGGAAGGCCTTAAACTATAAACATTCATATTTTTTCTCACTTTTCATCATCTAAACCCCTCAGTGTAATGAAATTCGTAATGAGTTTGTCATAGTAACATAGTCTATGACAAGAGAGATGATTTTAATTTTGACATTGTTAATTATCCCCACTTGGATGAGGATTTTTCCCGAGCAACTTCTTATGGGGTGTATGTGTCTCAACTTATTCGTTTTCAAGAGCTTTACTCGAGTTGAGGACTTTAATATTCGTAATCTTTGTATAATAAAAAACTACTCAATCAGGGTTACCGTTACCATAAACTTCGTAAAACCTTGATCATCTTTCCAAATATAAAAGTAATTTAAGGACTCTTCTGCGACAAAGACTATCATAACCTGACTTCTATGGTGCTGTGATTTATAAACTTCGTAAGATTCTTGGTCATGATCACTTTCATACTATCTTTGATAAACTTGTTGAAAAGTTTATCAAAAGAGGTTATGATCCTATCATTTTGCAACGTACTGCATGCTTGGTGGTGGACCCTTTTACAGTTCGCCACTATGCTTTCCTCTTTAATTGTACGATGACCGGACAGGCTGTGGACCCTATGATGACGCCTACCTAAAGCCCAATGGGACGGTGGCGTTTGATGTTTGTTTATGATCTTTCTTGTCGTGTCCTTAATGGTTTATTTTCTTGTTGCTCTGGCCTCTGCAAAGTCATTGAGTACCTTCATTGTGGCTTTCTAGGGTATTGTTTTTTGTATTATATTTATACGAGCATATTTGTGTTTTACTTATATTGCCTATTGATGCTGCCTTGTTGGTTAGAGATTAGATCATGGCGGGGATTTCTTTATTTATCTGTTTTAATGGGATGACAGTAGGGTAAGTGTGAGGTTTGGTGCACCCTAGAACCGGTTTAAACCGGTTTGAACCGGTTTAAACTCCCAGTGGCCTTTGTTGCCACTGACCGTTCCAAGGCGGTAGCCCTATTGTCAACCCTTTTGTGTTTGTGATGTCGTTTGCATTGTTTATTACTTTTACCTTTTCGTTTGTCTGTTTGCATGTTTGCTTTTGTGTTTTGTGGTTGACTGTCGTCCTTGTATGCTGCTTTCCCTGTCCGATATTTTTATCTTTCTTTATCTCACTTTTCATCATCTAAACCACTCAGTGTAATGGAATTCATAATGAGTTGGTCTTTATATCTCACTTCAAAAGCATAAACCTCGCTATGTGAGTTTGGAAAAATATACCTCGTTATATAGCGTAAACCGGTATGTGTGTGTGCTTCGGGCGGGGCTGTGTGTGGGTGGGTGTTGGGGAGTGGGTGTGGGGAATGTGTGTAGATGTGTGTGTGTGTGTGTGTGTGGGTGTGGTTCTAGGGATTATAATCTCTCCGCCTTTTAACTAAGAGGAAGTCCTAAAGGTACATCTACAATAGAGTCATGGACTGTATTAATGAATTTCATTTTTGAAATACGATATTTATCTCCCTCGGGTGTGCAGGACACGAGTCTGTTTATCGGATTTACATCTCTCTGTGGATTTAAATCCATTTCAAAACGAAATTTTATTTAACGCTATACCATTATGATAACAAAGGATCGTGCAGCTTCTGAATTCATAGGGCGTTTGAATTTATACCGTTCGCTCAAACCTAAGTTGTCTAATAAGTTATAATAATAGATGGTAGGTGATCCATCGCGGACACTTTTCACGTGAATCGTGTGCTTTTCAGCTAAATTTTATTTGTTTTTCTTTTCTTAATTTTGAGCTTTTATTGCTTACCGGACATGGGTGATGGAAAGCCTGATCTTACACATGGAGAAAGATAAAACTCGCGCGCTGATATCAACAATTACAGTTAAATGACGTCATTGTGTTAATAAACATGCACAACTTTAGTTGTTGGAGACGTCAATGCGCAACATGTTTATGATATGCAAGAAAAATAATCAATTATGGGTATCCAGTTCAGACAGGGAAATTCCAATCCTCGATATAACTGTCTTGGAAAAATACTATTTTTAACATCATAGATACCCGTATTAACTTCTATCCCTCCCTACGTCCCAATATAGACCTAAGTTTTCATTTCGTAATTTAAAATGGGTAATCCAGAAATTTCATAATAAGTCTGTTTTAGTTCCTGCTGATAATGCAGCTAATCATTTAATTATTGTTTTCGCCTCCTTTACGTCAGTGTTTTATCTCAGGAACTCGGGAGTACTAATTCGTATACTCCAGTGCAATCTACTAAAGATAGTGTTGTTACTATCTCTCAGTGCAAGATTTTCAAGGCTGGAATAGACGAAAAGCAAAACAGACTTACTGGATTCCCAAATTACACAAACAACCATATAAAGCCCGTTTTATTTCCAATTCTAGTTCTTGCACCACTACAAATATCTCCAAACTTTTAACATCGTGTCTTACTGCCGTTAAAGATCACGTTAAACAATGTTGTTGTTTTTTTGTTGTTTTTTTGTAACTTTTTATTTTTCTATTCTTAACAATGTTATTGTTGAGTTCTACATATATACATGCATCTAGTGAAAATATTATCGTGTTATTATTATTTTTTCTATATGTACAATCTGGAAATATTATATGATACTATGTAATATTTGAAAGTTTATCACATAACTTATGATCAATATACAACTAGTTATATAACTATGCAAAAAAGCCAAGTACGCGCTGTCAAAACAAATCGACAATGACTACGATCCAATCCCCACGGTTTATATCGGTCTCCCGTGTTAAAACGACAGACACAGCGCAATAAAAGTAGATATGTGAGTTATGTGATATATAGAATCCAATACTCGTTCTCATCCATCATTGAATCCACCAAACTCGTTAGCAAACAAATATATAATGCTCGGCAACAGCCCCGCACTATATCATTTTTGCCAACTCGCCCAATAAATTCAATAATGAATGAGTACTCATGCAAGACTCTCCATATGTTTATCCTTAGAATGCTAGCATGTAGCTATTATGGTTACAACTAATGATTGGATTTGTGACATAACTGCCCTTAAATATCTCTTAACATGTCATTATTTAGCTGTATCTGCCTTATAACTATTATAATATTCAATGTTAGATTTAAAAGCACTACTGACTCTAATATGGCCGACATGATCTGTCATCAGATTTTTATATGTTCAGTATTTTATACCGGGCTTTTGTTTCAATTCCAATCATCTATGAGTAGTGGAGCAGTTACAACAATATGTTATAAAGGTTTATTTAATTAGAGAACTCATTTGAAACTAGTCAATGATCCATGTTAAACGTATTCCATGAATAGTATCAAATGTCCTTCTCTATAACACATCAGTGTTACATGTAGTTCACTAATAAATGAATCAGAAAGTATATTTAAAGTGCCCTGTATTTTTTTGTGTGTTTTTTTTTTTTTTTATAATAACATCATGTATTTTTCCCATTGCTTTTCAAAAATGTCTTGTTTCATATTCTTGCAGGCTTTACATTTCTCATTTTTAAACATTATTTGAATATAGCTTTTAAAAACTGTTAAATAAGGATTAGTGTTTTTTAATTTTTGATTGAATATAAATTTTCTGGCAGTAAAGAGAAGATAATTTAAAACCATATATATTTATCATTTCAAAGATGATGTCAGTTACTGACAATACTGTATTTATATCCTAACATTTATAATGAAAGAAATTTGCAATTGCTTGCCAAAACTCTTTTACTACATTACATTCATAGAATAGGTGTTTTATTGTTTCTATAGTTTCATTGCAAAAAGAGCAAAGATTTGTATTAGAAATATTCATTTTTTAAGTAAATAGTTTGTTCCCAAAATTCTATGATTTATTCTGAATTGCAACCATTGCAGATTTGATCTTTTGTCGATTTGAATGGTAGATGAAATAATTTAGACCAGTATATTTTGTGTGTAATATGCAAATCATTGATCTATTTTCTTGTTAACTCTGTTGCAGTTTATTGGATAGCATTGCATCATAAATGGATCTGCATCCTTTTTCATCTTTAAGAATTATTAAGCGGTATTATAGGAGTTGGACTATTGCTCGAGAAATAGGGGCAGTTAAATTTATTTAGATAAATTCCGACTGATGCCACTATTCCTTCATATTCTAAAAAATTGGTTTGAATGTTCAATTTTGGTCTAAATTCTATTAGTGTCAATAAATTTCCGTTATGGTTCATAATGTCATTTATGAAAGTTACTCCTCCTAAATACCAATGTTTTAAAACAATGGAAGTTTGTCCGACCTTAATATGTGGATTATGCCATAAAGGAACTACATGCCAACAGTTTATAGCTGATAAAGATATCTTTCCAGAATGGACTATGTACTTTATTTATATGTCTAGATATATAATCAGGACCAAAACAAGAGAAGTTTAAAATACATGCATACAATTCATTGAAAATATTCAGAGATTGTTTTTTGTCTGATAGTAATCTTCTGATCCAGGTTAGTTTGAGTGAAATAAAGAATATATCCAAATCCAACATCCGAAGACCAGCCTGTGTGTAATTAAGACAGATAGTAGATATTTTGACCTTTTCAGGTTTCCATCCCACAAAAAGTTAATAAAAAAGTTTCTTTAATTCTTGAATACACTGGTCAAAATTGCTAACCGGTCATTTTATTATTTGGAATATTATATCAAATATTGTATATTTTGAGTTGATATTTCATACAAATAAATATGAGCAGCAAACAAAACGATCAATACATTTTGTAACTTCAAAATCCGCACTTCCGGTCACGTGGCTTATTTTGGCGCGAAATCGCATTATTATCCCGTGCTGCACGAGGTAAGATTTGAACATGTGTTTGTGTTCTCGGAATTGTTTATCGTTTCAATCCCAAACAAAAACTTACTAAAAATTAAATAAAAAATGCGTCGGATGACAACGGAAGAGCGTGGACGGGCCGTCGGTATGATTATTGCTGGTACTTCGATTCGGCAGGTAAAGGACATTGCGTAATTTGTTCATTTTTATTAATTTATTTAATCGATTTTCAACGTTTTATTTTCTCTTTTTCAAGTCCAGTATTGTGTATTATAATATTCCTCATCCTTCTGGCAGGTTAGTTTATTCATAAGTTTACTTGTCTGTCCGTCCGTCACTTCGTTTGTTCGTTCGTACATGATTCTGTCTAACCATGTTCATTTTTTCTGAAAAAGTCGCAAGAATGAGTTGTTTTATATTTATAGGTAGCCAGAACAGTCAACAGACGTTTTTCAACAATTTACGACCTTTGGCTCAAGTGCAATCGCACCGGAAGTGTTGATGACCTTTACCGAAGGCCAAAAAGACGTGTGCAACGCAGCGTCAAGATCGCTACATCCTTGTAACACACCTTCGTAATAGAAGAATAACAGCGACAGATATTGCCAGACGTTTAATAGGCGTCCATAATAGAAACGTGAGTGATCAAAGAGTACGAAATCGACTACGGATCATGGGATTGAGAGCGAGAAGACATTTTGTGGGATTAGTATTGACTGGAAGACACCGGCGAATTCAGCTTCAGTGGGCCAGAAGGTATTTGAGGTTCACCAGAGCAGACTGGGCAAATGTCGCCTTTACAGATGAGTCCAGATTAAATCTTCAGAAGTCTGACGGCAGAGAGCGAATTTATCGACGACATAGGGAACGATATTCGGATAATTGCGTCAACGAAAGATCTCATTTTGGAGGAGGGTCAGTGATGGTTTGGGGAGGTATTAGTTTGCACACTAAAACTGATATGGTGGTTGTTCGAGGAAACCTGAACGCAGACCAATACCAGCAACAAATACTTCGACCAACGCTTGTTCCCCATATTCGCGCTAACGTGGGATGACATTCATGCAAGACAATGCACCTTGCCATACTGCAAGAACTACCCGTCAGCTACATCAGGGCAACAACATTCGAATAATGGAGTGGTCGCCATGTAGTCCGGATTTAAATCCAATCGAACATGTGTGGGACGAAATCGACCGTCGTGTAAGACAGTTACCAAGGCAACAAAATATTGCTGACCTCACAAGGGACATTGTCAATGTTTGGAATAACATACCTCAGCGTTTTCTACATAACTACATAAATTCCATGCGACAACGCTGTTTAGCTGTTGTACACGCAAACGGCTGTCATACGCGATATTGATTTTTGTAAATTTTGAAATTACTGGTATCTATGAATTTCGATACAATAAACTTCTTTGAAATTCATAAAATACTTTGCTTTACTGATGTGATTACTTATAGAACATTTTTAAAAACATTTATTTCCAATTTCACATATATTTTATTTTTCTGAGACAAATAAATAAGAAAATAACAAGTGATCGGTTAGCAATTTTGACTAGTGTATTGTCTGGCTTCGCATTTGGTAAAGTTAAAATAAGATGGTTTATTTTGGACATAGCTAAGGTCTTTATTACTGTGTTATTCCAATAGGTGTTAGTATTCTTTTAGACCAGTTTATCAATAAACAATTTTACGTCCAATATTTTTTCTTTGTAGTTAATATCATTGTCTCAAGATCAATATAAAATGGTATGCCCAACACTGTAATCTCATTTCCCCATGATAATTCATAGTTTTCACATGTTTTAGTATTGCTTCTTTTGATTGAACCTATCCATATGACTTTAGTTTTATCCATATTAATATTAAGACCAGACATTTCTGCATAAAATATTAACACCTTAAGGGAATTTCTTAGTGAATTCTCTGAACCATCTAACATAAAAGATGTATCATCTGCATATTGTGATATCAATGTTCCGTGGACCCGACTTTAATACCTTTTATATTGGGATTTTTTCTGATGAGAACTCTCTGCACAGAGAATAAAAATATACGGTGACAGCGGGTCGCCTTGTCGGCAATATCTCTGGAGACTAAACCATTCTGAGAGATGACCATTTACTGAAACACACGATTCGATGTTTGTGTACAAAACGTTTATCCATTCCGTAAAAGAAGGCCCAAGGTTTTAATAATCGAGGACTTCAAAAATAAATGTCCAGGCAACTGAGTCAAAAGACTTTTCTAAGTCAATGAGTAATTATAGTCCTGGAATGTTATACTTTTCTGCATAGACCATTAGATCATATAGAAGTCTAGTATTTTCCCCAATGTATCTACCTGCAATGAAGCCAGTTTAATCCTCATTGATAATCAATGGTAAAACTTGTTTTAGTATTTGCGGTATACTTGGTGAAGCAAATTTATATGCAAAATTTTTAAAGTGAAATTGGTCGCCAGTTCTTGAGGAGTTGCTTGTCTTTATTTCCTTTCGGTATACAAATAATAACCCCTTGTTTCTGAGTGATGGATAGTTCGCCTCTATTAAAACCTTCATTGAAAGACCTTGCGACAAAGTGTCCGATATCTCGCCAGAAAAACTTTTAAAATTCCGCGGTTAAGCCACTTAAACCAGGACTTTTAAAATTAGACATTCGCTTAAGGCTGTTTAACATTTCTTCATAGGTAAGAGGGCCCTTAAGTAGATTTTTATTTTCCTCTGTTAGTTTTGGTATGTGCATGTTAGACAGTATCTCTTTAAGATTTCCATGATTGGTTGCATGATAAGAATATAGATGTTTATAGAATTCTCTTGTTCCATTTAGTCGTTTTTAATCTGCTTGTTTTTGCCCTTCCTGGACCCATTTTGCTCTAGATCTTATTTTTGTTCCCTCTAGTTTTTTCTCCATAATTTCATATAGTTAATTCCGTTTATTTTCTATTAAGTCATGTTTTAATATTATTTCTTTCTCTAAATCTTGAATTTCATTTAGAAGAGTATTTTCTTTATTATTGTGAAGTTGTTTTTATATGAAGAGTATGCTATGGTTTTCCCCTTAATTTCCATTACCAAAACATCAAATAAAAGTTGGTCATCTATATTAAATTGTAAATCTGCTGCATTAATGAAGTTGACATCCATATCAACTAACTGCTCCTCCTTCGCGTATTGAAATTTTCTTGTTTTTATCAGTGTTTATATCTCTTCAACATACTCTGGATCTTTTAACAGGAGTTGTTCATTTACCAGTATGAGTTGCCTTTATTAAAATTGATAAAATCAAGTTTTATAGCCTGGCAGGATTTTTGCTTCATCAATATACATATAAATATTATCTGATGTAAGAAAACAATCTAGCCTAGTTCTTTTTTTAGATTTTTTTCTAAACCAAGTGAATTCTCTATTTTCCAGATTTTAATCGCGCCAACAGTCTATTAAATTATCCCCTACCCTCCAAAAATAGGATATTGTGAACATTTTAAGAACGGTTTAACTTGTAAAATATTATTAATATACATAAAACACTGACTCTGTAGCACAAGGCAATTATCAATTTTGAGTTTAGTGGAGTTTGTGACATGTTTGAGCGTGTATACTCAACTAAAAATAGATAATATGCCACAAATTGATGGAATTTTATTAGAAAAACACGTGTTAGTGAGCATATCTGAATATTGTACATATGCAAAGTCCTGCTGGTTACTAAAATGCATGTTTTATTGATGTTTATTGAATTATTTTGATAATTTGTCACATTTGTCAAATATATTGCCAAGAAATATCATTTCATCTGACAATTCAAATAGTGTAAAACTAAAGAAAAAAGTCTTTGAATTTGGTAAATTTCAACTTCTTCTATGCATATTCAAATGTCCATATCTCGGTCAATACTAGTTCAATTTCCACAAATTAGGCATTTTTGAGAATGATATATAGCTGAGAATATGAAAACTTTACATTTAAAAATTGTGAACGTTTTGTGGTTCTCTTTAATTAATTGTGCTTCCGTGGTGTAAAGTCAAATAGTGCCAATAAAACACGTTTCCCTGCCTTACTAGTGATACAAAATGCACACTTTGATTGCTTTTTGTTATTATTACTTAAAATTCATCCAAATGATGTATTGGGAACATTTGTGAGTGTTTGTTTGAGATATTTAATTATAATTGACATAGACATTCAAGCGAAAGTAGAAATGGGGTAATTCTATCTGTGACTTGTCAAAATAGAACGTGACGTCATTCAACAGATTCGCTTTTTCTTACATGATATATGACCCCCTGTTGTTATTGGATTTTTATATTTGCGGACGCTCTATCGTTTGATTGATATGTGTTTTACAATTTTCTACGGAGAAAAATGCGCATTTTTTGTCTCTTGACATCCATTCGTCCTATATGAAACAAAGAAGGAAATATAACTTAAATGGGATAAATCAGACTCTCTTGGATTCGTACTTCAAAAAAATATAAAAAGATCGGACAGAGAAAGTAGCATTCAAGGAGGACAGTCAACCACAAAACACGGAAACAAACACGGAAACAGACAAACAAGAAGGCAAAAGTAATAATAACTTCAAACGACATCACAAACACAAAAGGGTTGACAATAGGAATACCGGAATACCGCCTTGGAACGGTCAGTAGCAAAGTAGGCCACTGGTGTTTTTTTGTGACATATTTGAGCGTGTATACTAAACTAAAAATAGATAATATGCCACACATTGATGGAATTTTACTAGGAAAACACGTATTGGTGTGAAAATCTGAATATTGTACATATGCAAAGTCCTTGCTGGTTACTAAAATGCATGTTTTATTGATGTTTATTGAATTATTTTTATAATTTTTTACATTTGTCAAATATATTGCCAAGAAATGTCATTTCATATGACAATTCAAATCGTGTAAAACTCAAGAAAAAAGTCTTTGAATTTGGTAAATTTCAACTTTTTCTATGCATCTTCAAATCTCGGTCAATACTAGTTCAGTTTCCACAAATTATGCATTTTTGAGAATGATATATAGCTGAGAATATGAAAACTTTACAGGTAAAAATTATGAACGTTTTGTGGTTCTCTTAAAGAGAGCTAAATGGGATAAATCGGACTCTCTTGGATTCGTACTAAAGAAGGCTAAAAATATCGGACAGGGAAAGCAGCATTCAAGGACGACAGTCAACCACGAAACACAAAAACAAACACGCAAACAGACAAACGAAAAGGCAAAAGTAATAAAAAATGCAAACGACATCACAAACACAAAAGGGTTGACAATAGGGCTACCGCCTTGGAACGGTCAGTGGCAAAGTAGGCCACTGGGGGTTTAAACCGGTTCTAGGGTGCACCAAGTCGAATTTCAGATGAAAACTAGTAAACAGAGCTCTGAAACACACACTGCACGTGCTTTTATGTCGTTTTTGAGCATATTTAATAAGTTTTCATATCTAACCGCCGTAATTTCGAGTTTCAGCCTTTTGGGTGTCTTAAAATGGCGTGCCTGGGCTACTTCTTTAATTGAACTTTAATTCTTTGGTACGAAAATGTGGTTGCTGTGTGTGGAACATGTTTTCCAAACTTTGTATTCAAGAAAAAAAAGATTGGTTTGTTTGCCACCACTAAATCTTTCCCCTACCCTCCAAAAATTGGATATTGTGAACATTTTTAGAAGGGTTAAACTTGTAAAATATTATTAATATACATAAAAACACTGACTTTGTAGCACACGGCTATTATCAATTTTGATTTTAGTGGAATGTGTGACATGTTTGAGAGTGTATACTCAAGTGAAAATTGATAATACAGCTATAGAACCGTTTTATTATCGAACACAAACTAGTTTCAAACGGTAGCTAAACGAGCTTGAAACGCGACACTGGATAAACGCGTTTAACTGGTTTTCTGTCGATCAGCCAATCAAAATTGAAGGATAACGTTTATAAACGTTTCTCAGCTGGAAACTGGTTTGTCTCATTTCGAGTTTTTGCATTTGTAAGTTTAGCCAATCAGATTGCTTATATTTAGTTTGGCCAGTCAGAATGCAAAACGTTACGGTTACTGTAAACGGTGACTGAGCAACGGAAAAAACGGGTTTCCGTTTTTTAAACCCGTCTTTTCCGTTTGACCAATGAAAATGCAGATCATTTAACCAGTAAAACTTTCCGACGCGCTAAATAAATAATCTATATAATCATGGATATACAGGTACCCTGGATTTGAAACTGCCTGTACGACCCTTGTTAATTCTCGATTTATCCGCCGAATGGCGAATAATCTGGTTCCCTGATTACTCTGCGGTATACAACTGGGTACCAGGTGCGCGTTGACAATTTTTGACGCGATCGATTATCCTGAAATGAGTTCATGCTGACATAAAACTGAATTATTAATATACTACTACCCTATCTATTTCAAATATCGAGCTTCTTTATTTAAATATACACGTATTGCTTTTAATTTATTGAAAACATTATGGAATTCATAATATAACTTGGATTTTAAAAGCGAAAATACACTCGCTAGCTTTGTTGATTTTCTTTTCTACAGTTTTCGGCTTGAATCGAGAATGTACATTTCTAGAAATTTAACTCCTCTTTCATTTACGGTATGATATTCAAAATAATTATGCCTTCTTAATGTCATTATTGTGTAGATCTGGTTTATGTCCTTGAATTTCTGTATAGTCTTTGTTTTGTTTACAATTTACGCAGTTGAAATTTGTTGAAAATTCATAAAAAAATATTCTCGAGTATTTTTCATAAAAAACGTATATACATTTTATAAAGTCAAACTACTTATTTATGTTTTGATATTCAAAATAATTATTCCTTGTGTTGCCATTATTGTGAAGATCTGGTTTATGGTCTTGGATTTCTGTATAGACTTTGTTTTGTTCTCAAATTACGCAGTTGAAATTGGTTGACAATTCATTAAAACAAATCTCGAGTATTTTTCATAAAAATGTGTACACGTTTTAAGAAGTCTACTGTTTTATTTACGGTACTATATTCAAATTTAATTATTTCTTTGTATTGTCATTATTGTGTAAATTCAGTTATGATGTACGTGTTTTATAATTATGTGAACGACGCGATACCTGTGAATCTGGTATGATACGTTTGACTTTTGGGTACTTTTTGCGTGCAATAAAACAGAAATATTATATCGATCACCAGCATCCTGTTATTTGAACCACAAGACAACCCTTTGATTATATGTGTTACCGCCTTTCTAAGGATTGTTAAGGGACAATATGCCGAAATACCGCGCACGACCACCTTGTATATTTGGTATGACACGTCTGACTTACGGGTGGAAGGGTGTAATAACAAAAAAGGAAAGCATTCCACCGATCATTACATCGTGTTTATTGGCACACATGGTGACAAAACTGAATTGTATCAAAATACAAATGCCGACACAGACACGTCGACCGTACTGTATATTCGATACCGAACGGTGTGAATTAGAAGGTCATGCGTGCAATATGGAACAATATACCACTAAATGAATATCCTGTTTATATTGAACCACATACCTAATATATTTGTGATTGAACATAACAAGATTAACACAACTGAAGCTAAAATCAAGTCGAGTTACCTAATGAGCCAGCTAACTTATGTACTTAAATGTATCAGTATGCATGTATATCTACAATGTGCCGAGTCACATGATCATTGTCGCAGTTTCATATACGGCCATCTTATTTATTTCGTTTATTAAAGTTTAAAAAGAAATCACTTTATAGAATAAAGAATAATCTCTCAGCTAGCTTAAATATATTTTTCAAAAGAAACGATCTGAATATATTTGCCGTGTCAATTCACTGTCGCAGTTTCGAATTATTACGGATAAACGAACGGATATTTTGTTATTTAATTCTTTTTTAGTAAAGCTAAAACAGACATCACTTTATAGAAGAAAGAATTAGCTCTTAACGTGTCTTTGAATTAGCCAGCTAACTTAAAAACTTTACCCAAAATAAACAAATCAGCAACGATATGTGTATGTGTATATTTTTTTTAATTTGCCGAGTCACGTCACTGTCGCAGTTTCACATACGGTCAAACGAACGTATTTTTTGTTTGTTATTTAGGTCGTTGTAGTAAAGCTAAAACAAAATCACTGTATAGAATACAGAATTGTCTTTCAACTCGTCTTTAAAAAAGCCAGATATCTTAAATAATTTCCCCAAAACAAATTAATTAACAACGATATGTATACTGTATACTAGGTTTTCAATTCGTAAGACGGTGCGTAACTTAACGCAACGCGCATGCGCAATAAACCCAGGTGTATACGGTGTCAGACCAGTCAGGAAGTACTTCCGGGTCGTAGTGTGCTGAAATAGTTCCTTGAACGAATCCAAAGTTTCTAGTTTTCATGTTTTTTTCCCATGATTAGTTTCTATTTCATTGTTAAATCTAACCTGAGGTTAAAGTAGTATGTCTGTTGTCATGAATAGTAAGTATTTTACTGTGTTTGTCATGATTATTTCTTTGGAGAGTATGAGCACAGAGGTTAGGTAGAGATGTGGTTTTGACAGATGTTTATTTCAAAATACGCATAGTGTGAATGAATGACGCGAAATGTTGAAAAACTGAATCGGTGTTTTATTCCAGATATGGGACAGTTTGCTTGACAAATGGGTTTAATACACAGAATAAACGTGTATTAAAGCGAACGAATGTTGTGGAACTTGTTACTGATCTCCAAATACAGCCTATATTGCATTGTGTTCAATGGGCTGATTTTCACCATACTAGGTGATAATTGTGTAATCGTAATAACTGACACGGTGAACGGCGGAGAATTAATATTTGAGTTGACTATACACATTAAATATTTAGTGGTTAAACAATTACACATGACTGTATTGTATTGTGATTACGATCGGGTTCTCAGTATCGGGTTAATGCAAATAAAACGTAATGTTTAAATGGCCGGTCAACACGAACTTTACAGATATAATGCTTTATTGTGCTTAAACAGCATGCATATGGCGATGTACTACAAACCAATTACAAAACATTAACTTAAAACATAGGATAGAATTAATATAAATATACAACACAATTGTAACGAATCGACATATAATAAAAAGTTCATTCCGCGGATCAAACATGTAGCTGTGCAAAGGACACACACATTTCAATGAGTTAAGTATAGAATAATACTATAGTATAGAATAATACTATAATAATACTCGCTAACGCTCGGGCATTATCTCCCCGCACACGTGCAAAACTCATGCTCTATTGTATTTGTACCACAATAACTAACATATGTTGTGTATATCCTCGGGTATTACACGATGCATAGTGTGTATTTAGGATATTGTGGTACAAATACTGTTTATTTATTATTAATTGCATGTTATAAAGTATGATTACATTTATCACAACAACGTTTTGTAGTTTCACATACTTAATGTTATTTTTGATGAATTTACGCACTTCAAATATGGGATTTTAAAATGATATAAATCTTAGATAAATACATTCCGTCGCATGCGGATGATTGCAAATAAACACACAGAAATAAACCAACGAACGAACAAAGAGGAAAAAGCATGCAAACATACATATACTAAGAGATATTTACATTGGTCCAAGAGAAGCATAAACATATATGTATTTGTTTTTTAATAACACCAAGAAACCCAACAAAAAACGAAATAAAAAAACAAAATATAAGGAACAACATAATATTATAGCGAGCTCAGCTCGCGACGCGAATCGACGCGCGCAAGCGAGCTCTACGGTAACGCGAGGAGTACCAAATATTACGGGGAAAAAAAACGTGGTAAGAAAGTCAAAACACTGTTAACTCCCTTGTTAAGGGGAGGTCATGGCTATATTCGTTCCAAACATCTCTGTTTGGTATCCGGCCCACCTCTATTCGCGTTGGATCTAGTCCATCCAGTTGGCCGGTTACCAGACTTCATTGTTAATGTGACGTCATTAGGTAAACTTTATAAAAATAATCGTGATTATTTTCAGCTGAGAGTCAAGGTAACGGTATTTCTACCTAAACTTTAAAAGCTATCGATAATGTAAAATACAATATTTAACTTTACATGAAAACGCATCGCACTTTAGATAGATGTTACGGTAAAGTCGGTGGGTGGGGAAAGTTTAACCGCGCAGTCTGCTGTTGCCAAGTTTCCAAGAAATGTGCGCGTTTTTATTTAGAACTCAGATGTTGAACGGTGCTTAACGATTCAGTTATTTTTATTAATTTCTGAAAAATGGTTTGGCATAGGAACATGGGTGGGGTGGGGGCCCAATAATCTGAGAGTGGGGGGGGGGGGGGGGTTGAGAGGGAGCGATGAGAGTATGTTAAGAGGGGCCCGGGAGGCAGAGTATGTTTTGGCCCCCACTCAACCCCCTGCCTCCCCCCCCCCACAAAAAAAAACCCCAACAACAACAGTGTCCCGAAATTTTAGTCAAGTGGTAAACAAATGTATTTTAATTAAGAAATAATAATACGTACCTGTGTTTTATCTGAGTTCGGATGGATGCATAGTAATTAAATCACGTGTGAATTAAATCACGAGTGCGTTAGCACGAATGATTTAATTACTCGCATCGGAACGATTCTATTCGATTCTAACACAACAATAACCCCATATTTGCGCTATTGTGTTGGCACTATATATTATCTCGGAGGTCAAGGTAATCAGGCTGCTATGGTTACAGGCTGTTCCATTTGCGCCCCCGTAGGTAAAGTTCTGCGCAGTACAATATGCTTAAATACATTAGTATCACGTGACAAACAATTAAGTCATTGCTTACGTCATATAGCTTGCACTGTATGACGTCAAACGTTCTCAGATACTTATTAATGTTATATTTACTGATGCATATCATTATGATGGGTTTATATCGGGTGTGTGCAAGGTTTGGGAGCATGGCATCTTTGTTGTAATTAACATTGCATTAAAATTACTTTTGAGTTTGTCTTTGTGACGTATATTTACCAAGTGATGTCATGTAACGTGGCGCTCCATACGGATGAAATAAACGCGGGGAATTAATGGAACAGCTGTATTTTATCGTAGAATGACATACAGTTGTCTCTCTTCTTTGTGTATATGAAAGACTGCGCAGGTCGTGTTAGAATTAAAAATAGAAATAAACATGATAATCCAGCCAGGAGACAACAGTCAGAACATACACTTGTACTCTGGTGAAAATTAGCATATACACAAATATCATAAATAAACACAAGTAATATATACAGTTTACTTTAATAGAAAATTTCTAAGTTCAAGGCCTGAAACACAGATTAAAATGCGCACGTTATACTTCATATTGACTAACCGATTATAACTATGATTGATCGGTTACATCCAATCAATGGTAACCAATTATCCATTGTAAGTTTCAACCGATTGCCTATCACTAGTAACTGGCAGATAAATGATATAATTTGGATATTGATACCTCGATTTTGCAGCTTAATAGCAGAATTTTGAAAAAAATATATACGCGTCTAATTTCGATACATTTCAGTTTATGGAGCTAATTGCTTAATCTGGTGTGCCTGAATAAAAAATGGCTATTCTGTGGTCTAAACTGAATACACTGATGATATTTCATCTTTATCACATAACGTCCCTTGTTAGAAGTGTCGAACACCCATTTAATATTCTATTGTATGACACACGTGTAATACAACCTGGAACGACTACGCAAGTTTATTAGCTGAAACTATTTTATTTATTATAAATTCACCAGATCTGAGTCATAAATTTATTATTTGTGACAGCTTATAAAAATAATGCACGTTATACAAAACATTGTTGTTGGTTTGTTAAAAAGTTGGCTTAAACTGTTATTTTGTAAAGAGGTTAAACACAAACTCTTTTATACGCAAAGTTATGTGTGAGACGCGACGTTACGACGTCACATATTTTATGAGGCTTTGGAGCTAAAGTGTGTCTGACGTCGAGCGGTTCTATGTACATCTAAATTATTTTTTACTATTTGATTGCAATGTTATGTGATAAAAAGGATCTTAAACTCGTTCCCATTGTAACATAATGAGTGCATATTTACTTAGCGTTTTTAACTGGGTTTGTCGGGGCCTCATTTTCCCTGATTTTGAATAGAAATTTTGGTAGATTTTTACCAAGCGCATCACTTTTAATCGATGCCTATATCTAATAAATGATATTTTACTAGATTCATTCTATTGATAAAGAATAAGTTGTTTTGGCGTTTATTTCATCAAAATCCATCAACTATTAAGAAAACGTACAAGAATTAAAGACAATATCCTGCTAACTATCTATGGCTTTTACCGGCAGATATTTCCTTGAGAACAACAATTTAAATATGACAATAATTTATAACAAATAGTTGATGGATTTTGATGATAGTTTTTCAAACGTCAGACTATTTTAGCAAATTATTGTCTGATAAGATTATTGGGGCATATATTTACATTGTTGATAATGCCAGTTGTTCTATAGATAGTAAATGGAATACGCGATTCTGATTGTATGTACTTTTCTACAGAGGAGTCTAACTGTCATTACGTTATTGCATAAACGGTTATTGTTTATTGTGCAGTATAAATCTCTCTGAGGTTGGTTTTCATATTGTCATTATTATTCAATCACTCTGAGGTCGCTGTACCATTATAGCCTATAATGTGTTAACGGGATGTAAAACTAATTATTCATTCAGTCTATGGTTGAATTATTATGTTGTAAGTTTTGCGTTACATTTAGGAATGTGAGATTTCATTGTCGATAAATTACATCTGTAATTGTTTCACACATTTTGTTAAAGTTTAGCATTCGAAGAAGGTTTATAATTCGGGTTTATTCATTCTGAGTAAAGATTGCTTTGCAATCAGTATTAGGTATGGTGATACCTTAGCGCTATTATAAAATACATGTTGTGATAACATTGTAAGACTGGGTATATAATTGTAGCCGTATACGCTAGGAGCGTACGTATACGCTAGGAGCGTATAGCATGTAGAGCGTATTGTCGGGAGCATGGTCTACGGGGTCGTAGGTTGGGAACGCCGTCATAGGACGCGGGAACGACAGCATTCGATATTGGGCGACAGACCAAACGGTAGCCACGGAGACGCTAGGCAAGAGGGCCTAGTTACGCAGATAACATCACCGGATTTGTAATACCGGGACTTGGGCCATCGCTGGAGAGGATCGTGCGAGGGGGCGTCGAGTGTGAATTACGTCACCGGAAGTATGTGTGGTACCGGGATGAATAGCAACCGCTAAGGACGGGATTGCAATATAATGCGGGAGTGAAGTGTTAGTGCCGGGAACTGTACCGGAAGGACTCAGCTAGATATAGCTTTGAGAGATAAGATAGCGTGTGATATAGTATACATATCTCATAAATAAAGATATCAGATATTCAGTCTGATTAAATCCGAACAGTTTAATCTAACGCAGTGAACATCATTTTATTTTAATTTAACTGGCCAAAAGGCTCGTTAAAATTAAAATAATTCATAACTCGTTTCATAAATCTTATATGAAATGGGAACTCGTTTAAGATTCTCTATCTTTTGCACCATTTATGATTTTATGATTACCAACCTCCCAAGGCACATTATTATTGATACTATAACAACAGGTAAATAATGTGTATTAAAGAATTGATTCACTAATTTTCGGTATTCCTGGGGTTTTAAAGACGGTAGTGGTTGGCATATTTACCATAAGCGCAAAGTGAATGGAAAATTTACCATGAAGCTATTTATGGTAAAGTTGCCATTCACTACCACCATTCAAACCGCAATGTTTACATTTCTATTGCATTGACCTTAAATGAAACACATTTATGTTCTGCATTTAAATTCCCAGTGAAATAACACTTTTTACGTTTTGGGCAGAGCTAAAGCAAACAAGGTATAGTTTATTCGTTTGATTAACTTGAACTGTCACCAAAGTACATAAAAGGATTAAATTCAATATTTCGATATTTTTACGGGTTATGCAAAACATAAGCTGGTTTAAATTTAGCGAGCAATGTCTCGGACTTTATACTATTTAAACTAGCCTAATATTTTGCATAGCCTGTCGAAAGATCTAAATATTGAACTAAATCCTTAAAAAATCAATTCTTCAATGGATTCATCTAGTTTTTCATTTGCCTGACTCCAGTACATGCTTGTTAACATCCCTCTGCCAGGAAATATTTTCCTTTTTGCAGTGTTAAAAGTAGCTTCTTGAACAAATATTTTTTAATGGCATATCAACACATTATCTAAGGTTATTTAGAGCCGCCCCAGATAGAGGAGAAGGATATATAGGAATCATATAACCTTCAATATACAGGACTGCTCAATTTATGTCCGGCGCATCCTTGGCCGGAATAGTAGAGATGCTGCTTCTAAAACGTTCTCGTCTCTCACAGCTACGGGTTTGAATCCCACTGTAAGCTTGACTTGTCAAGTGAAAAAGTGTTGATAATCACGGTATATACAGTACTCAGGTTCAACTCAAAAAAGAAAATGGGTCTGCTTCTACCACAAAAAAAATGCCTAACACAGTGTTGGGGATCGCTGAAAATTCGTGCTCGATCATCAGAACATTTAGCCGACCGATGATCGATCATTGATCGATTAAACATGGCTGCTATTAAAGACAAATGTAAGCCTTTTTCAAACTATAATGAAGAAAATAATCACATTTCAAGTATGTTCTGGTAATAAAAGAACTGAATGAAACTGACCAACATACATTTTAAAATATAAGTTGTGATATTACCCACTATAAATATGTGATTACTTGTTGCAAAATTACAGCTCATGTTATTTTCTTGTATATTTTAGTACAAGAGAATTATATAAGCCATAACTTTGAACAACCGAGTAAAGTCGATCATGAAAAATTGTAATCGATTAATCAGATCAAAGGCATAACGGATCGATGATCGATGAAATCGATTATTCGGAACAACACTAGCCTAACATGTGCTAAAAATGACGTAAACGTAACACAACATTCAAACAGTTCATGTCCACATCAAAAAGATAAAGCTAAAAAAGTAAGCGCTTTTCCATGGGCACATTGAAACACTCAGTGGTGCAAGTAAGATCTCTAGATTCAACGTCTATCATGCTGTGTCACAACCGTTTCAGAAATTAAGACATTTTAGACAACTGCTATCAATAGTTTGCTGAATCGGTTATAAAACTGTGTTTTGAAAATATGTTTTTGTGTTGTTCTTGTTTTTAATATCTTTTATATTTTTCAGTGCCATTTCTGCCTTAAGCTGCACCCTTAGATGTCCTGAATAATCAAGAATGTCCAAGAAAAGAATATAGTATGAGTCAGTCTTCCATTGTTTGTGGTTGTTTATGACTGCGTTCTGCTTTATGTAGAACTCAGCATTAATAACCTGCAACGCATGGCTTGAACTTGCAACCAAACTAAAAAGGACTGGATGTACATGTACCATTAATGAGTCGCAGTTATCTGTGGTTGATGGATACAGTAGTGGGAATAAGTGATGTATCAAACAATCAATTGTGGCCAACGATCAGCTATTTAGTAATTGATATTAAGTTATGACATTCCACAAGAGATCATTTCAAAAAATATAATTGTATTATCGCTGAAAACAAAAACATACAAGCTACTTAGTCAAGAATCAGTCAGATTACCACCATCTCAAAATAGTACAAAATAAACTCCTTTTTTAAAAGAAAGTTACATGTTATCGCGTACAATGCAGAGACGGGGAAGCGAACCCGAGCTGCGTTCGTCTAGTGACATTCGTGAGCAGTGAGTGAGTTCAAGTACGCTACCCAGACATGATTTGATATTTTGTACCACATCCGTGGTTGAGAGGGTAAAGACGCTGCATTTCAACGCTGCGGGTTCGAATCCCACTGGGAGCTCGAATTGTAAGTGTCGATTCTTATGGACGACGGGAAGTATACAGTATTTGTCTTACATGTTCTACCCAGGAATAAGTGAGTGGTCTGCTTCCACCACTCAAAAATGTTGACCGTCATACATAGCCTAAAATGTGCTGGAAAATGACGTTACACGCCAAACAAACAAAAACGAGTTTTATTTCAATTGCCCTTAAGAAAAATGTTTTTGTCCGGTTCATGTGGTAAGAAGCATACACATCTTTGGGTCCTTTATTCAAGGTCATGCAGTTTTCATGTCCAGTCATACTCCTAAACCCCTTCTTCTTCTTCCGAATAAAGAGCTAGGATCTTCATGGATCATAATAAGATCTTAACATAATGAGACGCAACCTGATTTACCTATGTGTTTTCAATAGACCATGTGTTGCACATTAAAGTAATGTTTACATGTTCAAGGTCAGTGTGAATACAGATGTACTTTTGGTGTTCATTCCAATAAGCTGTCCAACAATTTCAGATAATGAGATGAAACTGTTACCCTGTCATTAATATATTGGGCGTGAACATCACTTAATTTCAAGGTCAAGAATCTTGTGAAAGTCATTTTCTCTTGGCTTTGTCCGTCTGATGGGGATGGTAAATAGAAGGTCCAGAATACCAAAGGCTATCCTGTCTGGAGGGCTGGCGTGGCGCAGTCGGTAGCGCGGCGGATTTGTAAATGGAGGCCCCGGGTTCAATTCTCCGTGGTGCCACTGAGTTCCGTTGGTGTGTTCTTGGGCAAGACACTTTCCCTTAGCCTCGTCCATCGGATGGGGACGTAAACCGGGCGGTCCCGTGTATCGGTCTATCCTCCGAGCACGTTAAAGAACCATAAGAATCTATTCGATAATAAGAGTAGGGCAGGTTCCCGGATTCCTATGTATCCTTCCCCTCTCTCTGGGGCGGCTCTAAATAACCTATACTGTGTTGATGAGCCGTTAAACAACATTCAATTCATTTATATCCTGTCTGCAGGTTAAATAATTATTACATTCTTTCTGACAGTAAGAGTAGGGCAGGGTTTCATGATTATTTTTATTCTTCACCTCTCACTGAGGTGGCTCTAATAACCATAATATGCTGATGATTGTTTTCATTTGCATTCCAGTGTTTTGTTTTAATGAGTTGAGCTCGCTATGAGGCAGTGCCTTATTCATATTATTCATAACCAAGGATCAATGTCAGTCTTTTATGTTTTCATTCTGATTGATCACTGAATTCACGCGCCAAGTGGACATGTATAATGTACTAAGATGTTGCCCCGGAACAAATTGATTGATGTATAATAACTGATTGGTGTACTAATTAATTGCTATACAACAAACCAATTAGCCGAAGTGCCAACTGACCACCCGCGCAGTTTAGTCGCCATAAATATTTAGTCGTTATGTTCGTAAAATGTGTATGATGAACATGTCGATGTACTTATAATAAGCTGTTTATATCAATTTTGTGATCTGTACCTTTAAAATTGTATTTAAAAGGATAAAATATATCAAACAAAAAAAATAATATATGATACACCAAAACAATAAGAAAAGTGATATTAATAATGATGATAAACGCAAGCATATGGTTATCACTAACCGAACTAGTTTCTGAGATGTGCATTACTTATTGATGAATTACAATGATAATGATGATTACGATGCTTCTGCTGCTTCTGCTGCTGTTAATGCTGTTGCTCATGACGATGATGATGATGATGATGATGATGATGATGATGATGATGATCACGACGACGACGATGATTATGATGATTACATATCAATAACATTCATAAATCTCTTTATAAAAATAGCAAAACAGATATTGTCAAAAGTTGAATCTGCATGGGGTACATTTGAGGAAATTGTTATAGGAACAAAGACGAAAATAACGTAACAATTTACTCATGGCCGCCAACTGTATGTTTAGGTGAAGTTATGCATGTGCATTATTAAACATCAATTGTGAAATAAGTTTGTAGTACGTTTATGCTGGGACGAAAATTGAAACGAAATTTGAAAGGGATCCGTCTCGGACAAAAGTGTGCTATCTAACACCGTCTCGGACAAACATATGTCAAACACTTGTCGTTCTCTAGACGACTGCTTCACTGCGCATGTCCAGTTGTGAAAAATAATGCGCCTGTATAATTATGTTCATTTGTGTACGGGGATAAACTTAATTTTTGCAATTTAAAAGTACATGCCGATGATTGCAAATCATAAAAGACATATTACGCTAGTGTTTGTGGTAGTTTTTAAGTGGACATGGCATTGGTTTCAACAAAAAACATGTTTTTACTTGGAAATTTAAAAAAAGAAAATCTCCTGGATAATTATCTTCATTTTTGTAAAGGGGTAAAATATTTTTTTTGGCACTTTAATAATCGTACCTGTCGATGATTGCATGTAACAAAAGACATATTGGAATAGAGTTTGCGGTATTCTTAAAGTGGGTTATGAATTTGATTTCAACATAAAACACGTCTTTTAATTTGGCCATTAAAAACAATTAATCCTGGATAATCATGTTCATTTTCGTACAGGGGTAAACTCTTTTATTTTTTACACTTTAATCGTACCTGTCGATGATTGAAAGTAATGAAAGACATATTGAAATAGTGTTTGCTGTAGTTTTTAAGTGGATTATGACTTTGGTTTCAACAAAAATAAAATTTTAACTTGTCCATTTTTAAAAATAAATCTCCTGGACAATCACGCTCATGTTTTACAGGGGTAAACCTTAGTTATTTGCACTTTTTAAATGATTGCAAGTAATTAGACATATTGAAATATTGCTTGCGGCAGATTTGAAGCGGGTTATGACTTTTATATTAAGAAAAAAGTAACTTGTCATTTTGAGATTTTTTCTCGGACAAATGGTGACCTATACATCTTAATCTTGAATTTGTTATGAAGGATCCCAAGGACTCGATCTCGCACCATGGTGGTATTGTACTATATCCTGCTATGTATGCGTGTGTTTAATGTAAATTAGTGTGTGCATGGATCATCAAACTTTATGACAGGATGTTATGTAATATTACATACTTTTGTGGCTTCTTTTCGCTTGCGGTAAACCTGGGACGAAACTTGACATTTAGCTTCTTGATGTGAACGAGCAACTTTGAAATGAGAGCATTTTACAATCATTGCATTTCTAGTTTGTGATCAAAAAACTTGAATAAAAGACAATTCAGCCGACTTTAAAACCGCGAAGAAAACAAACAAACAAACAATAATAATGTGTTGTCCGAATTATCATTACCACGTTTGCCGGTCTTAATTTTTATTGATGTGTTTGTGTTTGTTAATTATTCAAATGATTGTTATACCAATAGAATACATTTCCATTTTTAAACTCAATTCAAATTCTTTATTCGGCACAAAAATTACAATTTTTTTCGCCAATACAATATAGTCGGATACAATTCAATACAATACAATAAGAAGAGTATGTTGTAAATGTACATTATATGAGTTAAAATGTGTACTATAGTGACGTGAAATATCTAACACAATAATATTCTTTACTATATATTTATAAAACTACTATCTATTTATTTACTTCCACAATATTCCACTGTGAAACCAGAGTAAAATGTTCAACTTTCAATAAATGTACAGTTGTTAACGTGCAGCAGTATACTAGTCTAAACGGTGTGCGACTTAGGCTATCAAAAAGAATCTTCCCGACCGGGTCTCGCCGCCCGACCGGGACACACCGAGCAAAACCTTCAGTCTATCTAGCTCTGAACTCAATCTAATCTGAACTGAATTGCCGAATGCTAACTCCCGCCACATTTATATATCATTAAAATGACGTACAGTACTGACGGCCACGTGGGCTTAAGTATATTGCACATGACTATTAAAACTGTTTCAAAGCTATCCAAACTAGCCTAAGAGTGCAAATTTCAGCATTTTGCAGTAAACGAGATAATTAACACCACGGAAGCTCAAACGCAATGGTGTAATTATGCCTTAAAGAGAACCACAAAACGTTCATAATTTTTAAATGTAAAATTTTCATATTCTCAGCTATATATATATTATGCTCAAAAATGCATAATTTGTGGAAATTGAAATAGTATTGACCGAGATATGGACCTTTGAAGATGCATAGAAAAAGTTGAAATTTACCCAATTCAAAGATTTTTATCTTTAGTTTTACACTATTTGAATTGTCATATGAAATGACATTTCTTGGCAATATATTCGACAAATGTGTTAAATTATCAAAATAATTCAATAAACATCAGTAAAACATGCATTTTAGTAACTAGCAGGACTATGCATATGTACAATATTCAGATTTGCACATCTAAACGTGTTTTCCTAGTAAAATTCCATCATTTTGTGGCATATTATCTATTTTAAGTTGATTATACACGCTCAAACATTGGACAAAAATCAAAATGATAGTAGCCGTGTGCTACAAAGTCAGTGTTTTTATGTATGTTAATAATATTTTTCAAGTTAAACCCTTCTAAAAATGTTCACAAAATCCTATTCAAGTTTCGGGGGCAGGGGAAAGATTTAGTGGTGGATAAACTACGAAACATTTTTTTTTTGAAAATAAAGTTTGGAAAACATGTTCCACACACAGCAACCTACATTTTCATACAAAATAATTAAAGTTCAATTAAAAAAGTAGCCCAGGCACGGCATTTGAAGACGCCCAAAAAGCTGAAACTCGAAATTACGGCGGTTAGAGATGAAAACTGACTAAATGTGCTCTAAAACGACATAAAAGCTCGTGCAGTGTTTGTTTCAGAGCTCTATTTACTAGTTTTCATCTGAAATTCGACTTGAAGTACGAATCCAAGAGAGTCCGATTTATCCCATTTAGCTCTCTTAAGGTTAGAGTGCACTGATTTTCCTTCTATCTTTTATATAGGACTAATTTATGTCAAGAGACAAAAAAATGCTCATTTTTCTCCGTAGACAATTCTAAAAACGATCCAGCGTCCGCAAATATAAAAATGCAATAATAACAGGTGGTCAAGTATCATGTAAGAAAAAGCCGATCTGTTGAATGACGTCACGTTCTATTTTGACACGTCACAGATAGAATTACAGCATTTCTCCTTTCACTTTACTGTCTATGTCAATTATAATTAAATATCTCTAACAAACACTCACAAATGTTCCCAATACATCATTTGGATGAATTATAGGTAATAATAACAGAAAGCAATCAAAAGTGTGCATTGTGTATCCCTAGTAAGGCAGTGAAACGTTTTTATTAGGCACTATTTGACTATATACACAACGGAAGCACAAACGCAATGATGTAATTACGCGTTAAAGAGAACCACAAAACGAACCTAATTTTTAAATGTAAAGTTTTCATATTCTCAGCTATATATCATGCTCAAAAATGCATAATTAGTGGAAATTGAACAAGTATTGACCGAGATATGGACATTTGAAGTTGCATAGAATAAGTTGAAATTTACCCAATTCAAAGACATTTTTCTTTAGTTTTAAACTATTTGAATTGTCATATGAAATGACATTTCTTGGCAATATATTTGACAAATGACAAAATATCAAAATAATTCTAAAACATCAATAAAACATGCATTTTAGTAACCAGCAGGACTTTGCATATGTACAATATTCAGATTTGCACACCGAAACGTGTTTTCCTAGTAAAATTCCATCAATGTGTGGCAAACATTTGGTGTTGTCATGTTCTTATGTTAATACAATGTTATTAGGAGAAATCATGAATTGATCAGAAAATTATATCATGTATCATTGTTTTATTTGTTTTTAAGAAAAAAAATTATGACGAATAAAATTAATGTGCTTCAATCCATTTGTTTAATATAGTATATACTTTAGAATAGCAACATAGAGAGCTGTGTGTTCTTTTATGTACGTTGGATGTATTTATTGAAACAATATTCCACAAATGCATGTTTGTTCTGCTATTTGACGTCGCATCGTTTTATTACCGAGTTTTACCGTTAATCTACCCTTTCAAACAAGTTTGTCGTTCGTTTGTCGTTTATGAACGCAAAACTGCTGGCACCAGAGTCATGAACACATATCAGTCTGTTATAACACACTATTACTATCCATTTGATGAATATCTATAACAAAATCAACAAAATAAAACGATTTCTGAAATTGTCTCCAACCCACTATATACTATCGTTCACATGGTGTTTAACGGGTAGCAGGGTGACCCACTTTCAACGCTCGTACTTTTTACCACGGAAAAAGCTCTTGGCAAACAATGGCGGCGTTCAATAATGCTACAAAGGGTATTTAAGCTTACCTATTCATAAAGTTCAGAGACTACCTTGTCAACACAAAATTCGTGATTTTTCGCTTTTTTCCTGTAACAAGTAAATCTGCCTCATTTAAAACGTCCGGTTGTTGTTGTAGCTGTTATACGCAATGATCTGATTGGATGATATGAATTGAAATATCCCATTAAATAGAATAGAATAAAAATAAATTGATATGTTAATTCCTATGTGCAAACCCCATGCATTCACCCACCATTTATATTCATGCCACCGTCGAGTTAATATTGTTTAACTAAATACATTGTTTAATTAGTCGGGATTTTCATAAACACCCGACATCGACAATCACTAATTGTTTAATCCATAGCTAGCGTAGAACATACAAGCACACTGCGATTTAATTACTCGACATCAGTAATTAGATATTTTCACAATATACACACTGGAAGTATGAAAAATAAATATTTCAAATTATTTAGTGTTGTAAAAGTAGCTTACTTAATAAATGAAAACAGCATTTAATTTAGCCGTAATGGGAATAAGGGAAAACTCGAAAAGGGAAAAACAGAACGTAACTTGAAATATGAGATTTAAATAGACAACACATTAAAAGTAATTTTAATATTTGTTAGTATTTTTTGGATTATAATTTAATTAGTATTACTATTTAAATTGCAAAATGTCCATTGTTAATAATCAAAAATAGGGGTAACACAGAGGAAGGTTGGTATAGCTGAATTGAAAAGCACTGCAATGTATATATTTCTATAAAATGTGAGAGAGATAGTACTGAAGATGTTCATTTACAAAGTGGCCTCTGTGGCTCAGTGGATAAGGCGTTGTGGTTTGGAGCTAAAACCTCTGCCCCGCTTCTGTTCGATACATACCATCATCATGTCTGAGGGGTAACTTCATTCTTCATATTAGCTCCATCTGAGGTTGCTGTCCCAATATAACCAAATGTGTTGTTTTAACCCTATTATATTTTTACATCAATGTCTGAATCATGCGCTAGAATTCAATAACATTTTTGTGATCCGTGTGAATTAAAAAACAAAATAGATATCATCTTTAATTCCTCCAAGTTAATGAAGATTATACTAATGAAACAGAATGCAACATATATACAGAGAGCAAGCACAATACAACATGAACATTAAATAATGCAGGAAAATAAATGAGAACAAAATAAGTCGTTCATATTAAGTGAAAGAAATGAGATATTAACAATAGCATATGCATTTATCTTATATCGAATCGACTTCTGGTTATAAATATCGGGTGTTGACAAGATCGGATGTATAAATACATACAATGTTTAAAGACATATTGCTGTCGCGACTAACGATGTTTGTGAATCAGCACACGGTTAATTATAGAACGTCCGTTGTTGAATTAAGTTTCACAGACTCCGAATTTTACGGACAGTTGCAGCACGCAAAGTGTGTACAAGTTACTAGCACAATAATTCCAAAGTTTTTTTGTGAGATCATTTTAAAATCACTGATACTTTTCACGATTGTTATGGCACTTAAAACGCAATGTTAATCGAGTAAACAATTAACAGGAATATATATTGATGATGCAAGTTGCATGTAATATCATGTAGTCGGAAAAGTTATCAACTAGTAGCACGTTTGACAGGTTGTCGTCAACCATTCCTAGCATATAAAACGTGAATTGTTCATAGTCTACTGTTTTCAACATGTTATACAATGGTACACCAAAACTTATTTGACATTATCTTGAATAATTTCATTAAAATAAGCACCTCCGGTTTATCATTCAAATATGATTTTCGCTTTAAAGCTGCTTGCATATATATTTAAATTAAAGGTAATACCATGTTGGAGTTTTCAATATAGTTAAAGCTACAGAGTCCCTATATCAATCGATTTCTTCTTTGTAGGCGTGTCTTTATTTGTAACTTCATGTTCACCAGCTCATATCGAAATCGGGTATTTAAGCGAGCAAATATAGTGAAGGAAATCATTTACTGATTATACATCGACCAATGCACATCGAACCTATACACAGGTAACAGTAATTTTCACGAAAAAAAAAAGTTAGCTTCTTTCGGGGCTCGAACATACGACCTTCTGACTTCAATTCCTGTGCTCTATCCACTGAACAACAACGCTACTTGAGAAAATAGTATACTAACTACCATATATTATGAGGCAAATAAAATTAACATATTTGAACGCAACTGAAGATGGATCAATAAATATTCAGTCCATATTGTCGCACGTGTAAATTAACATTGCCTGGTGTAATACTGTATCTTATCAATATGAAACTAACACTTCGCCTCAAATCAACCATATATCGACTTGTTATTTAGCGCTTGACGAGTTTGTGTGCGCGCTCTTGTTATTATGAATGCCTATTTAGTGTTAAAAATGCTACAAAATACCAATACAGAGCAGTGGTCTAGAGGTTCAGCGTACATCTAACAAATCTTACAAGTGCAAGGCTGTGGTTCAAATCTCGTTCCGGGCAACTTTTTTTTATCACATATCCTGGAGCCGTATATTTATCGATGTTACCTGTACGGAGGCTAAATAAAAATGTGAAATGTTACGTATCGATTTCTCCTTATATACCGACTTTTGGGGTGTTCGTCGATTTGAAACTACTTCACACGTGCCTCATTCATATTCATGAGTTATTACCAGTTAAAATAGGGACTGTACAGCTTTAAGCTACTACGGGATAAATATACTATTGGTGCAGTAATGTCAATTGTACGCCGGACCCCCAGCAAAGCTATTCATTAAGTGCCGTCTAACGGTTGTTAGACGGATACTTTTGAGCGCACGGAATCTTTTATATATACGCACGAGAGCCATGCACAAGTGCGTATCAATCCTCGGACTGATAGTACACACAAATGAAGACAATGCGATATATCGCCGTGCGTTTTAAGACAGATTGTTTCATAAAAATCTTACACACGTCGATATATAAAAGGCAGTGTTTCATTTGTTTTAAAGGTCAAATAAGTTAAAGGCAGGTTTTTAAAATTTTATTTGTATTTTAACACCACCATGTTCAAGATTAATTTCAGTAGGCTGTGATCGTGCTGGTTGTGGCGGAATCTTTATTTCGGGCTTTGTATCCTTTGATGTGCATGTAGCTGTAATTTGTGTACTAGCTTTAGGTATCGGTGGCTGAAGTGCATCGGAAACAGCTTTTTGTTGACGGTTAGACGTTCTTTTATATGCCCGTATGGCGGTGCTCCTGTGTCCTGTTCTTTCTGCAATTAGTTGCTCGTCTTGGAACAATGTCGTTGCTGTAGTAACCCGTATTTGTTTAAATATAAACAAACACGTTAAAAGTGATAAATTAAAATATGAATTGACTATACGGCAATGTATTTTGCCGGATTAAGGAAAGAAAACAAAAATATGAAAGAACATATACTTAACAGGACAAACAAATAAACTAACAACGCATGTACATGCAAAAGAGGATGAAACATTAATAAATACTAGAAGGAAAATTAAACAAAAATTAGAAAGGAAAGAAATAAAGAAAGAGAAAGAAAGAAAAAAAAAGAAAGAAAGAAGGAAAGAAAGAAAAAAACAAGAGGCCCAAGAGGGCCTGTGGACGCTCTACTGGCTCAAGATAAAGTTTATGTATAAGGGGCCATAAGTCTTTCAAAAATCATTCAACCAGAACATGGCAATGACAGGTTCAACTAGGCTTAGTACCGATCATCCTCGCCAAGATTCGCTGAAATCTGGCAAAGAGTTCAGAAGAGACTAATCTGGACAAAGTTTGTGTATTAAAATATTTAAAGGGTCACAACTCTGCAAAAAATCATTCAACCAAAATATGGCGATGATATGTACAACTAGGCTTGATACAGATCATCCTTGTCAAGTTTCGTCTATATCCAGCCAGGGGTTCAGGAGAACTAGCCCAGAAAAAAATTGTGGTATCAAAATCCTTTAAAGGGCCATAACTCTGCCAAATATCTGTAAACCGAAACGTGACGATGACATGCACAACTAGGCTTGGTGCTGATCATCCCTGCAAAGTTTCATTGGAATCTGGCGAGGGGTTCAGGAGAAGTAGATAAGAACAAAGTTTGTTTATTAAAACCTTTAAAGGGCCATACCTCCGCCAAAAATCATTCAACCGGAACACGGCGATGATTTGCAAAACTAGACACAGAATTGATCATCCCTAAAAAGTTTCGTTTAATCCGGCCAGGGGTTTAAGAGAAATAGTCAGAACAAAGTTTGTGTATTAAAACCTTTAAAGCGCTAACTCCACCAAAATCATTCAACTGGAACACGGTGACAATGTACAACTAGGCTTGGTACTGATCATCCCTGCAAAGTTTCAATGAAATCCGGCCAAATGAAGGCCCTTTCGTCTTAATGAGGCCAAGATATAGCATATTTCAGAAAATAAAAAGGCCATGACTCCGATGTAAATGGTCCAATCTGGATGTTTTTCGAACTTGTCCAAGCTTTCATTGATATTAACAATCTGGTAAAGTTTCTTAAAGATCGGATGAAAGATGAAGGCCTTATCGTCTTAACGAGGCAAAATATAGGATTTTGAACTAAATCAAGGGCCATTACTCCACTGTTACTGGTCCGATCTGGCTGGTTTTCGAACTTGACCGAGCTGTTATTGATATTAACAATCTGGTAAAGTTTCGTAAAGATAGAATTAAAAATGAAGGCCCTATCGTCTTAACGAGGCAAAGTATAGCATTTTTAACTAAATCAAGGGCCATAACTCATCTGTTACTGGTCCGATGTGTCTGGTTTTCGAAATTGTCTGAGCTGTCATTGATATAAACAATCAGGTAAAGTTTTGTAAAGATCACATGAAAGATGAAGGCCTTATCGAATTAACGAGGCAAAATATAGCAATTTCAACTAAATCAAGGGCCATAACTCATCTGTTACTGGTCCGATCTGGCTGGTTTTCGAAATTGTCTGAGCTGTCATTGATATAAACAATCAGGTAAAGTTTTGTAAAGATCAGATGAAATATCTTAACGAGGCAAAATATAGTATTTTTAACTAAATCAAGGGCCATAACTCCGCTGTTACTGGTCCGATCTGGCTGATCTTCGAAATGTCCAAGCTTTCATTTATATAAACAATCTGGTAAAGTTTGGTAAAGATCGAATTAAAGCTGAAGGCCCTATCTTGTTAACGAGGCAAAATATAGCATTTTTAACTAAATCAAGGGCCATAACTTCGCTGTTAATGGTCCGATCCAGCTAGTTTTCAAACTTTTTCTAGCTCTCATTCATATAAACAATCTGTAAAGTTTGGTAAAGATTGGATGAAAGATGAAGGCCCTATCATCTTAATGAGGCAAAATATAGCAATTTTAACTAAATCAAGGGCAATAACTCAACTGTTAAAGGTCCGATCTAGCTGGTTTTCGAACTTATCCGAGCTTTCATTGATATTAACAATCTGTGCAAGTTTGGTAAAGATCAAATAATCAATAAAGGTGCTAGAGTGTTCACAAGGCTTAATATGGCATTTTTCAGCAAAACAAGGGCCATAACTCCGGTGAAATTATTTCAATCTTGCAAGTTTTTGAACTTGTCCGAGCTTTCATTGATATAAAGACACTGGCAAAGTTAAGTAAAGGTCCGATTAATATTGAAGGCCCTAGAGTGTTCACAAGGCAAACAATAGCATTTTCCAGAAAAAACAAGGGCCATAACTCCGGTGTTACTGATCCGATTTAGCTGGTTTTCAAACTTGTTTGAGCTTTCATTGATATTAACTATCTCTGCAAGTTTGGTAAAGATCAAATAATAAATGAATGTGCTAGAGTGTCCACAAGGCAGAAAATGGCATTTTTCAGAAAAAACAAGGCCCATAACTCTGGTGTTACTGAACCAATTTAGCTGATTTTCGAACTTGGCGAAGCTATCATTGGTATTAACAATCTGAGCAAGTTTGGTAATGATCGAAAAATAAATAAAGGTGTTAGAGCGTTCACATGGCAAACAATGGCAATTTTCAGAAAAAACAAGGGCCATAACTCCAGCGTTACTAATCCGATTTGGCTGGTTTACAAACTTGTCCGAGCTTTTATTGATATTAACAATTTGTACAAGTTTGGTAAAGATCAAATAATAAATAAAGGTGCTAGAGTGTTCATTAGGCTTAATATGGCATTTTTCAGCAAAACAAGGCCCATAACTCAGTTGAAATTTATCCGATTCGACTGGTTTTCGAACTTTTCCGAGCTTTTATTGATATAAAAACACTGGTAAAGTTTCGTAAAGATTTGATTAAAAATGAAGGCCCTAGAGTGTTCACAAGGCAAAAGTTAACAGACGGACGGACGGACGACGGACGACGGACAACTCGCCATCCCATAAGCTCTGCTGTCCTTCGGCCAGTAGAGCTAATTAAAAAAGAAAGAAAGAAAGAAGGACAGAAAGAAAGAATATACCTATAATACCAATAATTAAAATCAATCTTTCATTTAAATGAAAGAACGCACGAACGAACGAAAGCATTATAAATAAGCCCTGAAATATTGTCGTACACATATATTTTTTTACTTTTACAATATTCTCAACTAGAAATATCACTGAAGGTGATGAAAAGCCCCGTTTTTGTTGTATAGTCGATGAGGATGAACAAAATCAAGAATAATGAATGTCTAAAATATATGCTAACTTAATAATGTGAAACAAACTCTAGGTAAAACAAAGCTCATAATTCTGAGAAAAAATTGCAGAATCGAAAAACCATTAATGCAGAGACACATCATATCATCATATTAACAATCCATAAACAGTTTTAAAGTGAAAGCAACATGCAGTTCATTATTGAGTGAAAACGTCTAAGTCAAATAAAGGGCCATACATTTATGGATGATGTAGAGGGACATAAGTATATCGGTACATGACGTTCGGGAACAATCAATTCGAAAATGTTGGGAGAAAAATGTGCTAACAGGTCATTATACAATATTAGAGTGGAAAATTCTAAGTCAAACAAAGGGCCATAATTATGTAATCAATTATGCAATCAATGATGGGTGATATAGAGGCATATAAGGTCATCAGTTGTTATGAGTATATGAAGTTTAAGTACAAACCATTCAGAATTGTTTAAGATATGGAAGTATTAAACATGTGTTACGGGACGCGACGGGACGGGTCGCGAGGGGACAAAAATGTGTTACGGACGCGACGGGACGCGGCGGAACGGGACGTTACGGACAGTGTGTTTCCTATATAGCCCCAACTTCACTTTGTGAAAGTGGGGGTATAATCAATAATTTAAACAGCATTAAGAAATAAAATGTAGATATGAAAAATATACGTACTTTGCCAGAATGTCTTGTTTTGAATCCCTGTATACCAGCAATTGCGCACATCTTTTCCATAAATTAGTGAAAAATACCACAAACACTAGCGTAATATTTCTTTTATGTGTTGCAATCATCGGCAAGTACTTTTAATTTGCAAAAATAAAGTTTATCACCGTACACAAATGAACATAATTATACAGGCGCATTATTTTTCACAACTGGACATGCGCAGTGAAGCAGTCGTCTAGAGAACGACAAGGGTTTGACATATGTTTGTCCGAGACGGTGTTAGATAGCACACTTTTGTCCGAGACGGATCCCTTTCAAATTTCGTTTCAATTTTCGTCCCAGCATAAACGTACTACAAACTTATTTCACAATTGATGTTTAATAATGCACATGCATAACTTCACCTAAACATACAGGTGGCGGCCATGAGTAAATTGTTACGTTATTTTCGTCTTTGTTCCTATAACAATTTCCTCAAATGTACCCCATGCAGATTCAACTTTTGACAATATATGTTTTGCTATTTTTATAAAGAGATTTATGAATGTTATTGATATGTAATCATCATAATCATCGTCGTCGTCGTGATCATCATCATCATCATCATCATCATCATCGTCATGAGCAACAGCATTAACAGCAGCAGAAGCAGCAGAAGCATCGTAATCATCATTATCATTGTAATTCATCAATAAGAAATGCACATCTCAGAAACTAGTTCGGTTAGTGATAACCATATGCTTGTGTTTATCATCATTATTAATATCACTTTTCTTATTGTTTTGGTGTATTATAATTTATTTTTTTTGTTTGATATATGTTATCCTTTTAAATACAATTGTAAAGGTACAGATCACAAAATTGATATAAACAGCTTATTATAAGTACATCGACATGTTCATGTATTAATATTAAGTTCAATGAAATACCCTAAATATAATTTTATCAAAGAAGAAGAAGAACTTTTATTACCCTCGCCATAGGTCTATTAGGGTCGTGGCCATTCCAAATAAACTTTACAAAGTACATACATATTATGCAATAAGTCGCATATGACTCCTAGAGCACAATATTAGATAATGTTACTAATATAGCAATGGCGTTATGGCGGTGTTAACATAATATTAGGGTATATTCATGGCTGGTTAGGAATAAATAGTTTCCATGCAAAGATGTGCCAATGTATATGTACATATATTAGACAATTTGATTGTGCCGCAATAATTCAACTCGTACACGGATATTTGAATGGATAAAAAGGCTTCAGTTTAACGTATATTAGCAAGTGATTCTGACAGCTTTTGTTAAATTAATCATATTCTGAATGCAAAAAGGCATACAGATGCATCTTTGTAACTAAAAAAAAGGTAAAATATTGTTACAGTAGAACATTCCTCTCATTTAAAATTTGTACGTGAAAATTAAAATGACACTACGGAAATACACAAAAATAATGTATTGTATGTAAAGTGACAGACAAAACACTGATAGAAAGTCAGAGTGTAAACGTAAATAAGCTAATAAAACAATTTGTTTATTTTTTATTTTAAATTTTACCCCATTTAGCATGTTTAGGTTAAAAATGGAAATCTTACAAGAATCACAATAAATAGTATTTGCATTATAAATTAATCAACATGTTCAGTTAATTGAATTGTTTGGAACGGTAAGGAAAGTTAGATTTGTCATAGAAAGACATTAATAGGATTGTTGAGCAAGGATAGTTTCTAGTAATATACATCACCAACAATATGCAACATTTGACGGACATTTAACAATGAAAATAATGAATAATTGATTTATGAAAAAACAATCGTTTTAATCCCCTAAAGACAAAGATTTGATCGGCTGTAATATAACATGTGTCAATAAATACGTCAGTAAAATTATATCAAAATGTTACGTTATTTGCCAATCGCTCGCAACTCTTGGTATTATTAAAACAAGAAAAGTATAAAGCATGCGCTATATGTAAACGATTTTTAATAACGGGTTAGTTGTGGAGGCTTTGTTCAAGTCACATACCTGTAGTTGTCGATATGAAGATGACAGGAAGGTAAAGTGAAGAATTAAAAGATACTGTATGAATACAAATAAGTTTTCATTTGGTTTTAGGTATACATTATTATACATGTTAAAGGGAACATATTCAAATATGTTCAATTAAACGATTTACACCTGAGCTATTACAAAGGGAATTTCAGTGACCATGCTACAATATAATGTTAAAGTCATATATACTTAAATTTTACAAGTTGTCATCAAATGGGCCCTATTTATGTTCATGTTTTAGTTGTATTCAGGCTCAAAACCGCTTCGGAGTTGCCGTTAAGGCAATAAACTTTGCATTTTAAATGAATTACAAGTAATCTTATAGAAACATATAAATGGGTGCCGAAACGTCTAGGGTAAAAGTTAAAATAGATGCCGAAATGGTTTGATGCCGAAACGTCTAGGTGCTGATTCGTCTAGGCGTCGAAATGGTTTGGTGCCGTCCTGAATTGATCTTGATCACACAGACGGAAAAACTTGAGAATTGTCTGCATTTATTAATAAGCATTTTGCATGTACTGATCATTGGGACCCTGCTTTAATTAGACTAATATACTATATACACAATAGTTTTCGTCTAGAAAATAAAATTTTCTATATTCACATACATGTAGATTTTCAAACCAGTAAGATATTTATTACCATAGGATCCATAGTATTTTGTTCCAGGTTCCGGACTTAAACAGGCAGAGGTGGTGTACTTCTTCTTACAACCATAACACTTCGCTGCAGCACTCCGCTTGTGGAATACTCCTTTGCAACCCGGGGTTTGCCCACATAAAGCCGTGCACTGAAGAAGGCTCTCTACACCAGTATCTTTTTCGAATTCTATTTCATCTCCGACGCATTTCATATTGTCCAACGATGAATCATAAACATAACGTGTATTCGCTGAAGACGAACATCGAAATAATAATGTGATAATCAGAGATGAAAGGAATTGTTCCATGTTATTTAATTGTTCTTTTAAAAAACGGCAGGTCTTCACTAAACTCCTAAATCCAATTTTAAAGGCAGCTAATTAAATATAAGTGATATTGATGCTACTGACTAACGAGCACGAATAAAACTACGTTTTACATCCAGATATTTTATAACAAATCTCCTCCGCACAATCGATGCCAGTCTTGAAACTGTATAGGTGTGCGCATGTGCAAACCAATTGTGTGCGAAAATGCATAAAATTAAACAATTAAAAAGCAGAGTTGCTATTTTATGTGTCTAGTTACTTTTTATTAGCGAAATTGAATTACATGTATACTACAGAAACGTATTTTGACCCCAATAAAATATATATTGCTTCAAATAGATAAGTCAAGTAAAATTGAATGTGTTATACTTAAAGCAAGATATAAGAGAAGGTATTGAAATTATTTAATAGACATATCTTTATGGCTTTGAATAGACATTGGACAAGACTGCGTGTGTTCCTTTAAAGTATTTTATGTAGGGTCATGTTGTATATGTTAAGGTTAGGCTTATACTGACATACATAACTCCTTTAAAAATATCACATCTAACCTGAAATAGAACAGTCAGTTTGTAGCTCTACTATTCGAAGAATAAGAGAGCTTATGTAATTACCACGCCTCGTCGTCAGCGTCACACTCTATTTCGAGTTTTGTGTGTGAGCTGTATTTACAGGTATATAGCTCTTACATTTCTTGTCCTAGCTCAACCAAATTTAGCCATGAGCTTTCTTATAGTATTATCTAAAGAGTTGCATACTTTTGGTTCTTGTAATCCCAGGGCTCCCATGGAACTCAAATTGTGATTATCCCATTTCACATCGCATTTAGCATGTTCGCTTATTTTACAAGTATATATCCTTTACATTCCTTGTCCTAGCTCAACTATATTAGTTTGGAATGGACCTCCGTTTAGTTCTAACTAGAAGACTGCATAAGGCATTATGTCCTCTATAAATTGTCCAACATTGTGATGGCCTATAAAAGGTACAATAAAGTCAGATCAAGGTTTGCGTGTCAGCTGTTGTATATATATCTTAAATTATTTATTTTAGCGCCAGGAAATTTCTTATAGCATTTTGTAGATGGACACAAAGGTAATTAAGCTCAAATGAATCATGTGCTCCTTGGTCGACCATATAACCAAACTTAACTTATCCTATTACATGTGCAATGCTTTCGGTTAAGTTAAACTCCCATCTGTTGTTACTTATACTAATCATTACGTGGTCCGAGTATTAACTTTCATACCCCATCCAACCCCTTCTCCAAGAAGCAGAAACGGGGTTTGCTGGAGTATGAAATAAAACTTTAATTTCAGCTTAAAACGTTTAAAATCTAAAATATTGTAAAATTAAAACATTTAATAGGTACTTTTAAACAGGTTACCACATTTTTCAGTAAACAATGTTTTTAAACGTATTTTATTGTCGAAATATCCGTTACAAAAGCATTCTAATAGACATTTCCCATCGCTTAAGGAATTAAGGCGGGATCACTTAATGCTCATTCCTATCTCATCATATTTAGGCATAGACTCCATACAGCAACAACCCCATCTCACCCGAGAAATCAGATACATGTTTTTAAAATGTACATTGTGTCTGCATTGTTGCGTTTATTATCACATCATAACTATGGAAAATGCTGCATACCTTCCTGCCCAACCATCCATCATCATTAAGAGGAATTACGAGAGCATAGGCGTGTGCATCAGCATATATGTTTCTTCAAAATAACATCGATTCTCATCCTAGTTTGAGTGGGAGGAGTGGCAGACGGATGTGATACCTTTTTTGAAAAATGTACATGGCTGTTTAATTAGCTCTGTCCATCTCCATAATCACAGTCCCCACTACAACCATGCCCTCAAAAAACAGTGCAAGGATCTGACCGTCTCTATTATCAACACACTTTCTCTCCAGCGATGTTCACAATTGTCTTTTCTATTTATATTCTTTAAAGGTACACAACACAAGGTACGCTGCCTTTTCCAATTGCAATCATCACCACAAAACCTCCCCTGTTAATTTTCTTAAACTGTCGTCTTCTCATTTTTTCATACATGCAATTCATAAAAATATCTTTGCTATTTCATCTTTAAAGATTGCTATTTGAAGAGAGATGTCTCTTTTTCCTGATATATCCTGATATATAAATATATGTTACTATTTCTGTTTGTACTGGTACCAATGCCATTTATGTAAATGAAAAGAACATGAATGCGAGTATGGAACCATGAGGAACTCATACTTTAAGAGGGAATACATCAGAGAGGAAATCTGAAATAATAGCATACTGTTTCCTGTTTTCAAGTGTTTTTTTTAAATCTAAGCTAAGAAAAGAGTAATATGAATCTAAGAGGTCGTTTATCTTGCAAGTTGGATAAATATTTTCTAGCTTTGATAGTATGATATTAGGATCTTTACATAGATGAAACGAGCAATTGCATAATTTGAAAGCGGTGTAGCTATTTTCCATGATAACTGTCTGATAATTCTGATTCTGATACGTTGTCGGCATTTAATTTAGTCTTTTGACTGTTACCTGTAATACGCAGGCTTCATAACCGCTGCTCCCAGCTAAATTCCATTTTGTTTATTTCGCCCATTGTTTTCTCGTTCAGGGCAAAGCAGTTTGTTGGAAATTCAGACCATACGCCGCTGGCCATGGAATGGTGTGAAAATACGTCATTGAAGTGTCAATGTTTACCGTCATATGCATACCATCTTCGGGATGGCTCAACTTTCTGTACAATTGACATTTTAAATATTGAGTGTTTTGCTCAACCCGGGGCTAGAGGACGTGAACGGTAGCAAGAACTTTTCACTACCGTTCATGACCAGTCTCAATCGAGATTGCAATATATTTTGTATTTATGGTAATCAACGATTTCCAAATTTCTCCTTCTTACTCTTTTTCTATTATTATTTATAGTACCGGGTCAATCTGCCTTCCTAGTTTTAACTTTTGCATAATGGATTTCAGTTCTAGTGGTATTCATATGGTGCCTCTTTGTAGATCAGCATATGTCTTCCACGACATCTGCTAATGTTTTCTGTCATCATTTAGTTGCCTTTTATGTTTTTGACATAAACGAATTATTTATCATATTCTCATTTCCGGGGCGGGAGGAGGGGACGGAGGTATGTATTGGATTTGGGATGAGGCGGTCCGTTATTGCAATGATGACTGACGGTAGGGTTTAAAGGTATCTTGTTTTAAGTAACATAACATCGGAGCCTGAAATTAATGGTGTCATTTCGTAGTACTTTGTATTTCGCCCAAATCATGCTCTGAAGAACGAAGTTCAACTGTCTTCTTGGAAATTATGTCTCTGCTAGTGTTCTATGTACTAGGCACTCAAGCGACACCACATACATAAAAGGGTTGACTACAGGGTACCGTCTTGGAACGGTTAGTGGCAAAACGCCGCTGAGGGTATAAATCAGGTCTAGGGTCACCAAACTTCACTCTTGCCATATTCTGATCCAAATAAAATGGACCAGTGTAAATAAAGATATCTCCGCCCGGCTATATCCCTAACGAATTAAGCAGCATTTTTTTTAACATTTTATTTGAATATCAAGCGTACACACATTTATATATTACATATATGGATGCAGTTATAGTCTACCTGCTCCTATAGTAAATTATAACTTCATTACATTTGTGGAATGGATTTAACTTCCTTCCAGTTGTAAATTCAAAACATTAAAACTAGTGTATCACAAACATTCTGCACAGCTTACATCACAACATATTTTGAACTGCATTTCACCTTGATTTAATTGTATTAGATTTATGTAAGGGGTACATTTATGTTGAGAATAGTTCCATATCTCTGTAACGTTTCACTTGTTCTAAGATATTGTATAGTTAGGAAGACATTTTCTCAGTTTGCAAGAATATGCATACTTCTTATAGATGAGCACAACTAGATACAAAATATAATCAATATCTGATGAGAATGGTGTGCCAAGAAAAATGGACTCCGGGTTTAATTCTATTAAAATATTGCATTTTTCATGTAAATCACTAAACACATTTATTAAAATGTTCTTGGCTGACATACATTCATAACTAAATGCAACAGAGCTTCTTTTTAATTATTACAAAATGTGCAAAGTTTCGTTTCAGACATTCCACATTTATATAATCTTACATTTGCGAAACTAATTCGATGACTAACTTTAAGATACGAGTCATCTGTTATACGGAAATGTTGCTTATAATGTATAATGGCCAAATCTTCACTAGTCAATGCGCATTCCAAAACTATTTGCCATTTCATTTGAGAATTATTTGGAATTTCAACTACTGACTTCAAAAATTGAGGGAATGTTTGATTTATCTTTTTAGCTGTTTTAAGATTAGAAACGTTTTTATTTATTGGATTCTAGATCTTATTATTATTTCTCATGCGATAGTAAGTGCAATTCCAGCTCCAATGAGAATTGTCCAATGAGCTGGAATTGCACTAACTAATCCTGTATACATTAAAAAAGGAATGTTTATGTCATATTTTGCGGTAAAATGTTCAAAAGATAAAAATATACAATTGTCTTCAACAATGTTATTAATGAAAAATATATTTTTTTACATAAGTCTTTATAGAATACCGTTCTGTTGTTAATTTTTATTTTCGGGTTGTGAAAGAATGGCTCAGATAGAACATCTTCTACTGTATTAACACGGTTTTCCTGTATTATTTTCCAAAACGCTATTCATTTTATTACCAACTTTTATGAGCCTTTCTTTATGAAAATGCTATTCGCTGTATCCACCGTTTTTTCAAAATCGTTTAAAATAAGCGTTTTCCACGGTGCGAATTTGTTAGGGTCTAAACCCTTTTGTATCCAAGATAATTTAAGTGAGTGACTGAGTGATTTAATGTGTGGGACCTTTAATCCACCTCCTTCGATAGAGTTTATCATCACAGTTCGTTGTATTTTATCTGGCAATACTGTGATACATTGAATGAGTATTGGCAGGGCAAGTGTTTTTAAAATAGTTGTTTTTCCTATAAGGGACACATTTCGAAACGACCAATAATGTATCGTCTTTTTTTTTTATCGAATTCACTATGCAAATTGTGAACCACATAATTGTCGTTTTGCAAATTGTATTCTATTCCTAAAACTTTAAAAGAACCACTTTCATTCCATTTTACTGGTTTGCATGTATTTTATATGTCTTGACATCTTTTTTATGTCCGATCAAAATCATTTCAGTTTTGTCGAAGTTAGCTTTTAGTCCAGAACATAATGATAATTTTTCAACAGTTTCTAGAGTAGCATTCGATGACTTAACATCGTCGTCAAGAAAAAGGGAAGAGTCATCTGTATATTGATTTTTAATGTATTCTAAACCATCTATTTTAATACCATTAATATCAGGATTTTATTTGTTAAAGCCGCACTTAAAATTTCGATATACATTATAAATAGATATGGCGATAAAGGGTCTCCCTGACGTACACCACGCTGTATAGAAAAATAATCGGTACATTGACCATTATTTAATACACAACTCTCAATGTTAGTGTACAACATTTTAAACCACTGTATGGAAGTATGGAATCCCCGAAATTGAAGAAACGTAATGTGTTTTCTATAAAAACCCATTCAAGAGAAACGAAAGCCTTTTCAAAGTCTAATAAAACTAGAATACCCGATATATAGAGATTATTTAACTGTTGGGATCAATTATAGGGAAATCCTGCACGAGATGATAGACGTGTGGTTCTTTTCACAAACGAGCGTATGCGAGTGAGTGAAAAACAAAACAAGTATACCATCGAGTGAAGGATTTCCCTATTATCGAACACAGCAGTTAAATAATCTGTCTATTACATTTTAAATCAGTTTGTGTATGATTTTAACCGAAATTCTTCGCTTTATTGAATGTTATCGGCTGATGACGTGGACGTCAGCACCACTTTATTGACGTCATAACTCAGCGTCACAGTTAGTTATTTTTGTGTTAGTTAATAATATATAGCGATTATGAATATACTTTCACTGAGAAATCCCAATCTTTCACTGATGAAAATGTAATAAATCTAATTTTTCAAATTTCTCAATAATGTCAAATATAAATTTAGTATAGCTACTTTTCAAAAATCGAGATTGACTTTCTGAAATAATTTTTCGAAGGATTGTCTTCAGACGGCATGCGATAGCTGCTGAAGCAATTATAGTATTTACATTTAGTAATGAGATAGGTCGCCAGCTGTTTAGATAAAATTTAGATTTTCCCTCTTTTGGTAACCTTGTTTTTGAGTTACAGATAATGATTCAGAATTATAGCCAAGTTAAGCGATTTAACGAGATATTTCCCAATATCTTTCCAGAAAAAATTATAAAACTTCACTTAAAAAACTTCAAACCCTGACGATTTATTATTTTTCATATTTGTAAAACATTTTAAGCATTCTTGCGCAGATAGTTCCCCTTCCAGGAGTTCGCGATCTTCATCAGTAAGTTCATTTAGGTTATTTTCAACATAAACTCATTTTTAATTGTGGCCCTCCATGTATTTTTGATGTGTACAGATCATCGTAAAAGCTTTTCTGTTCCGTCAAAATTCTTTTTATATTACTTGTTTCTATTCCGTCTTGTTTGATTAGTTTTGGTATATTTTATCTGTGTAATGCATTTTCTTTAAATTACAAAAATATTTGGTAGATGTTTCACCTTCTCCTTTCCATTTTGCTTTTGTTCTTAAAATAATACCTTTAATTCGTTCATCTCTTATCGTTTTAAGTCGTTCTGTTAATATTTCGATTTTGCTTTTGGCTGAAAAGTCTCCATTATCTAATCTTAAATATAATGACCTTAGTTTGTTTTCAATTTCCTGCAGTTTATTGTCTTTTTTCTGCTTTTCCCTCTAATCATTAATTTTAAGGTTTCCCAAAATAGTTGGTCATTTATACTTATTGACTTGTTAATATTATCGCAATCATTTGAAAAAGTATATTGGCTTTCCGTTTCTGCTATTGGCTTTCCGTTTCGGCTATGGGTTTTTAATAATATTAACGTAATTGTGATCGGTCAATAAACTAATATTGAATTTCCATAATCCTCTACCTCTAGGTTGGTCGATAAAACAGAATTCAACTAATAGAGCAGCAATGATAGGAGTAAAATACAAAGATGATCATGAATATAAGAAAGCCAAGGAAGCCTCAAAGCAATTACTAAATGACAAAGCCAAAAGCAGAAGCCAGAGCAACACGCGAATAAACCAAGGCACGACTGAGAATAATTGACTGTTGTTTAACGGCTAATCAACACAGTTTAGGTTATTTAGAGCCGCCCCAGAGAGAGGGGAAGGATACATAAGAATCCAGGAACCATGCCCTACTCTTATTATCGAATATATTCCTATGGTTCTTTAACGTGCTCGGAGGACAGACCGATACACGGGACCGCCCGGTTTACATCCTCATCCGACGGACGAGGCTAAGGAAAAGTGTCTTGCCCAAGAACACACCGACGATTCTCAGTGGCACCACGGAGGATTGAACCCAGGCCCTCCGGTTACAAGTCCGCCGCGCTACCGACTGCGCCACGCCAGCCCTATGACTGAGGACAAATATCAAAAGTTACCGTCCTATTAGGATTTAGGTAGACGTCATCATAGGGTACACACTCTGTCCGGACATAGGAAATCATAGTGGCGGACTGTACATGGGTCAACCACTAATATGTCGTTCGTTGTTTAACAAGTTTAATAACGATTTTATGAAAATGATCATGATCAATGATCGTTAAATTAAGTTTCCACAGAAGTTAGGTTGTGGTAGTCCTTGTCGTAGAATAGTTCTTAAATTGTTTTTTATATTTTAAAATAAGATCAGGATTGCGATAGCGAAAGTTTATGGTAACGGTAGCCCTGGTGGAGAAGCTTCTAATTTATCCAAAAGTAAAGAATGTAAAAGTCCTCAACTTGACTACACGCTCTATAATAACGAATAAGTTGAGAAACATAAACCCCATAAGACGTTTCTCGGTAAACATCCTCGTCTAAGTGGGAGGTAATTTACATAATCAAAATTGAAATCAACTCTCTTGTAATAGATTTTGCTAATTATTTTTCCATTTTCAATAGAGAGATGTAAATCGTGAAAAGAAGCGACAGTATCAGAAATGTTAGCTTTGTTTTTGGTGGATCTCTTTAGGATAGATGATGTTAACCATATTAGAAAAGAATGGGTAGTCAATGTTCAATATGTCATCCTGATACCGAGAGGTTTCAATTACATCTGCCTGAGTATATGGCAAAAATAAATACTGATAAAGAGATCCTTTGGAAGCAACACAAACAAGAGAATAAATTAGCAGACTTGGTTTTATTTACTAAGTCTGTTCATGAGCGGTACTGTGAGACGCAACACTTTTCTCGCCCCTAGCACCGGCTTAAGCGGTATTCTTGTTGCTTCCAAGAGACCCCCTTTTTAGTATTTATTCAAAGCTACCTATATTTGTCTCGTTGATTCAAAAGGACCAGTAAAAGTAATACTACTGATTCGCAGCACGGGGAGACATTTTATAGCCGCCACACTGCACTAAATGAACACTAATATGAATGTGAATAAATACTGATAAAGGTGATCCTTTGGAAGCAACAGACGCAATCAAGAGAATAACGTAGCAGGTTTTATTGAGTCTTTTCATGAGATATAATCCAAGACTTATATTTCATAGCTCACAAAAATACATCTGCGACAAGAGGTGAGCAGTTCGTGCCCATATGGTTCCATACTTAACGAAATCACGTACTACTTCAAACAGATCAATAATTTAGTACATAATGAACCGATAAAGAAAGGCGATGTGTCTCCATAGAGCAATGACATGAGTCTTAAACCGCCAGAGACCATAGGTTTAAGTCCCACTATAGGCACGACGTTTAGCTCTATTGGCCGCTCATCCAGAAAAATGGCGCCTCTACCAACATGCCCAGCCAGAAAAATGGCGCCTCTACCAACATGCCCAGCATGAGAAATTTAACTTGTACGGCGCGATAGCGAGTATCGCAATGCAATGCCTGATTTGTACCAACGTATCAGTATTATAGATATGTCTCTTATAATATATGTATATGTGCCACCGAGATCTCAACAGTATGGGTGTTAAACAGTATAGAACACCAATATGAATAATGAATAGAACGAACCACTTTCTACATCAATGGACGCAGGCGCTTTTTCAATATTTTGAAAAGTTAGATAATGCATAATACATTAATTATTACATTACATTACATTACATTTACATTACATTACATTACATTACATTACATTACATTACATTACATTACATTACATTTCATTTCATTACATTACATTACATAACATTACATTGCATTACAGTACATAAAATTACATTTACATTACATTACATTACATTACATTACATTACATTACATTACCATTTCATTACATTACATTACACTATATTACAATATACTACATTACATAACATTACATTAGTGTACAATTCATGCATTTACAGTTTGATGGTTAAGAATTTTGTACTTGTACATAGGTAACGCTTTAAAACTTGTTTTATTAATTGTTCCTGTATATATCTACAGAAGGCTTAATATGGCATACTCGTATAGTTGCACAGTTATATCTACAATGGTGACATGATTAAATAAATATACAAGGATAAATACACGTTCCATGTTAAACGCCCAAGATAGTTACTTACTTCCGCACTCCACTGCAAATAACTATTCGCAACTGGCATATTGACTCTATTTTGCAGACACGTAAAAGTTACATTGTTAAAATCTCTGAAGATAGGGGCAACGGAGTATTGGTTTTACTAGTTTCTTAGTATGGCATACTCGTATAGTTGCACAGTTATATCTACAATGGTGACATGATTAAATAAATATACAAGGATAAATACACGTTCCATGTTAAACGCCCAAGATAGTTACTTACTTCCGCACTCCACTGCAAATAACTATTCGCAACTGGCATATTGACTCTATTTTGCAGACACGTAAAAGTTACATTGTTAAAATCTCTGAAGATAGGGGCAACGGAGTATTGGTTTTACTAGTTTATTTCTATAATCCGTACAGAAAACAAAATCTTGCTTACTTCGAGGTGGGGTTGCTCTTTACCAACTTTGTTATGATCAACATATGGAACTCGGAAGCACTAATTCGTATACCCCAGTTTAATCTACTGAGGGGCGTCCGTGGCTGAGTGGTGAGAGTCTCTGACTAGAAAACACTTGCCCTTTATCGTTTTAGGTTCGATCCATTAGGGGCATTGGTAACTTTATGTGAGGAAGCTATCAGGCTGGGTTGCGGAACGTCAGTTGTTCTACCTAGGTGGCCGCTAGTGCACGAAAATTGCCCCGAGGGGCACCTAGGATCTTCCTCCACCAGTGGAAGCTGGAAAGTCGCCATGTGACCTTAGCTGTTGGTGCGACTATAAAAACCAATCCAAAATCAATTTACTTAGGATGATGTTGTTTCCACGCATATCACCCGGTGCACGACTGTCAAGACTGTGGTAGAAGAAAAGCAAAACAAACTTCCAACTATGTACTGGATATCCAAATTACATATTAAACAGCCTTATAAAGCTGGATTTATTTCTAATTCTAGTGCCTGCACCGCTACACAGACCTTTAAACTTTAAACTTCTTGTCTTATTGCCGTTAAAGATCACGTTGAACAATATTGTGCTAAAGCTTATGACAGCTTTGGTATTAATTTGTTTTGGTCAATTAAAAATTAAAAATACGTTCTTGATAACATTTGCAATAAACTTCAAGTTTCATTTATAAGTACTTATGAGTTTTTAACACTGTTTACAACATAGCCACATCACCTTATCAAAGAAAAACTCATTGCTATCATTCAAACAAATTTTCGCTAGAGAAAAACCTATATTTTTGGTAATATTATAAAAAGAGTGTGAAATGAGAAATAAAGTATGTTTTAACTAACGGCAGTAGTCAATTACACTTTGTGGACTTGCCAAGAAGTTTGTGGAGCACTCATTTTCCTATTAGTTAATATATTCGTCTGGTATGGTACTACCGTTTATAGACACATTGTTTGTATGTCTTTGGGTACCAACTGTGCTCCTCTTGACCGCGGCAGATTTGTTTTTGTATAGCTGTGAAAGACTTTTCATGTTGAGTCTTTCACCAAATACTCAGGCAGATATTATTGACGACTTTAATTGCACCTCTCGATATCTGGATGACATATTAAACATTAAACCTCCTTTCTTTTTTACTATGGTTAATACCATCTATCCCAAAGAAAGTCTACTGAACAAAGCTAACATTTCTGGTACTGTCGCTTCTTTCTCGATTTACATTTCTCTATTGAAAATGGAGAAATAATAAGTTAAATCTACGACAAGAGAGATGATTTTAATTTTGTTATTGTTTATTATCCCGACTTACTTATTATGTTTCTCAGCGTATTCTTTTTTCTAGAGCTTGTAGTCGAATTGAGGACTTTAATATTCGTCTTGTCGTCCCCTTAACTGTTTTTTCTTTTGTTACTCTGGCTTCTGCCAGTTCATTGAGTACTTGCTGTGTGGCTTTCTAGGCTTTTGTTTTTTTATTATATATACATGAAAATGTATGTTTTTTACTTATATTGCCTATTAATGCTGCTTTTTTTATTAAAGAATATAACTTGGTGGGGTTATCATTATTTACACTGTCCCATTTTATTGGGATGATATAGGGGATGACAAAGTGATGTTTGGTGCACCCTAGAACCTGGTTAAATCCCCAGCGGCCTTTTCTTTTTGCCACTGACCGTTCCAAAATGGTTGTCCTATTTTGAACCTTTACATGTTTGTGATGACATATCTTGCCTTTTGTTCATCTTTGTAGTTGTTGTTTGTATTTGTGCGTGTTGAATCCTACATTTCTTTTTCGATTTTTATATCCACATTTTGTGTAAGGCAAGAAACATGTAATTATGTTATGTTTAAATAAACATTGAATTTCATTGATTTGATCCCCATTATGTCGTAGTAATTGGTTTCAAAACAATTAAAACGAGTATGAAAGGGAAAATGTGGAAATCGACGAAAGCGATAAAAAATAAAATATTGCAGTCACGGTAGTTCAACTCGAATTTTGCAATATGAATTATTTATTTTAAATTTGCATTTTACCATAAACTACTTGGAACTAATTAAACCCCATTGTTTGACATAACATTACTCATTTACACAACAACGATTCCGAGATCCGAAAATGGACATCTACAAAAGCTGAATTCTGAAAAATTAAATATGTTGATGTGTAACAAACATTACCGTCTGCGACACTGTAACTGTGAGGTAGCTATGCATGAATTAATGTCTGCGTTAACAAATAACCTATGATTAATTTGTTTTGTTAATAACCAATCAATAATTTCCTAGGATGGGAACTCGTTTTACTAAAGAATGCTTATATTATGCTGTATCAGTTTTATATTAATATATTATATATATTTTTCGTCTCGCCTTTTAGGTAAAATGGAAGGTATGGTTAAAACAGCAGCGAAACCTTTTGTTTTCTTATCATTATTATAAGTTGTATACTTTAAACAAATACTTTGTAGTCAACACTATGGGAATGGTTATCAGAGGTATTGTGCCCAGCAGTTTTTCAATTTAAAGTTATTAGAAATTGACAGGTATACGTTATAGTGTACAGTTATCCGTATTTGTGTATTGCTCATTATATATGGATACTGATCAATATGAGCAATGTCTTAACATCATAGGTACCGTGACAAAATTTATTCATAAGGACCGATTTACTAGAAAGGCAATTCCATGCAGCTTAAAAATGGCATCAACAAAACATATGTTTCATTTAAAAAATTCGAATAACTCCATTTTTCAATATTATATGCCTATATACTTCTGGCTGTGTAAGTCTGTATGGTAGAAACCGATACTTTGAGCAAAAGTTGGCGGATTTAACACATAAGAAGCAAATGCTGAGTGGAAAATAATTAATTTTTTATGTCGATACTTTCAATGAATAATACTGAATTGAATATAAGATAAGGCAAGTGAAATATGATTTGAATCTATGATACTTGACAAACTCCTCTTGAAATCAATGCACGCTCCGGTTCATCATATTAGGATAAACCGGTTCTTCTCTTTTAGAAGTATTTATTTTCCTAAACGATGTTTTTGCACATTTTGTAAATGTGTAAGTATATTACTAAGCAGGACTCGTTTGCTTTTAAACGTTTGAGAGGAAATGATGTACTAGTTAGTACATGGGTCGGAAAAGAGAATTCCATGTAAATACTACTGAGAGCAATATTTTAAAAACGTGTATGGAAAATTTTGTTAGAATATGTAGTGTTATGATGAACGAATTCGATTCAAAATTGCATCCCTGTAAATAACTGATGGTTCTGAGGAAAACATTTATGTAACGTGTTGCACAAGTGAACATATGCAAGCAGTGACAAAAAAGAGTATGATAATGGACCTTTGGAAACGGCCGAAAACGACACATACGAAATATTGCAGTCTCGGTTTGATTGAGACTGTTCATGCGCGTAGTAAAATATGCTAGCTACCGGTCACGCCCTCTAGCCCCGGGTTGAGCAGAACTCAATATTAATAAAAGCAATAGTACAAAATTTTAACCATCCAAAAGATGGCATGCATATGGCGGTGGACATGGCGTTATTTGCTTCCCCATGTCATACGGCGTATGGTCACAGTATCTAATAAAAAGAAATGCCCCGAAGAGCGAAATAAACATAATGGAATTTAGCTGGGAGCAGCGGTTATGAAGCCTGCATATCACAAGTAACAGTCAAGAGACTAAATTAAAAAGCAGACAACATATCCTATAAGTGGTTAAACAATACCCAGAGCCTTTAATCGGCCAGAGTAGTGGAACCACTGAATCGAAAATTAAGTAAGAAAACAAAAAGAAATGAAAAAGTACCACCGATAATTAAATATAAGTATCGGGCTCAGCGATCTCCAAAGATCGAATGAATAACAGTACTGATTGCAAGCGCGGGGAGACGTTTTACTGCCGCCACACTGCACAAGCAACGCCACTGTGCTATAAAAAAGAGTATGAATATGGACCTTTGCAAACGGCCGAAAACGACACATACGAAATATTGCAGTCTCGGTTTGATTGAGTCTGTTCATGAGCGGTAGTGAAATATGCTAGCTACCGCTCACGCCCTCTAGCCCCGGGTTGAGCAGAACTCAATATTAATAAAATCAATAGTACAAAATTTTAACCATCCAGAAGATGGCATGCATATGGCGGTGGACATGGAGTTATTTGCTTCCCTATATCGTACGGCGTATGGTCCCAGTATCTAATAATAATAAATGCCCCGAAGAGCGAAATAAACATAATGGAATTTAGTTGGGAGCAGCGGTTATGAAGCCTGCATATCACAAGTAACAGTCAAGAGACTAAATTAAAAAGCAGACAACATATCCTATAAGTGGTTAAACAATACCCAGAGCCTATAATCGGCCGGAGTAGTGGAACCACGGAATCGAAAATTAAGTAAGAAAACAAAAAGAAATGAAAAAATACCACCGATAAATAAAAATATAAGTATCGGGCTCAGCGATCTCCAAAGATCGAATGAATAACAGTACTGATTGCAAGCGCGGGGAGACGTTTTACTGCCGCCACACTGCACAATCAACGCCACTGTGCTATAAAAAAGAGTATGATAAAGGACCTTTGGAAACGGCCGAAAACGACACATACGAAATATTGCAGTCTCGGTTTGATTGAGACTGTTCATGAGCGGTAGTGAAATATATAAGCTACCGTTCACGCCCTCTAGCCCCGGGTTGAGCAAAACTCAATATTAATAAAATCAATAGTACATAATTTTAACCATCCCGAAGATGGCATGTATATGGCGGTGGACATGGAGTTATTTGCTTCCCCATGTCGTACGGCGGTTATAAAGCCTGCATATCACAAGTAACAGCCAAGAGACTAAATTAAAAAGCAGACAACATATCCTATAAGTGGTTAAACAATACCCAGAGCCTATAATCGGCCGGAGAAAGTGGAACCACTGAATCGAAAATTAAGTAAGAAAACAAATAGAAATGAAAAAGTACCACCGATAATTAAATATAAGTATCGGGCTCAGCGATCACCAAAGATCGAATGAATAACAGTACTGATTGCAAGCGCGGGTAGACGTTTTACTGCCACCACACTGCACAAGCAACGCCACTGTGCTATAAAAAAGAGTATGAAAATGGACCTTTGCAAACGGCCGAAAACAACACATACGAAATATTGCAGTCTCGGTTTGATTGTTCATGACAAGCTAGCCATACCTCAGGTTAGGAATTTGAACTTGCTCGATCAGTTGCCTTTGATCAACAGACAACAAGTTTGAGAAAAACAAATCAATTTGTTTGTTTTTTAAAGATTTGTTTTTAAATATGAATCATGCATTCGATTCTAAAGTACCTTGTGGCACATCCAGAAAATGGCGCCGTTACCAACATGCCCCGCCAGAAAAATGGCGCCTCTACCAACATGCCCAGCATGAGAAATTTAACTTGCACAGCGCGATAGCGAATATCGCAATGCAATGCCTGATTTGTACCAACGCATCAGTATTATAGATATGTCTCTTATAATATATATATATGTACCGCCGAGATCTCAACAGTATGGGTGTTAAACATTATAAAACACAAATATGAATAATGAATAGAAAGAACCACTTTCTACATCAATGGACGCAGGCGCTTTTTCAATATTTTGGAAAGTTATATAATGCATAATACATTAATAATTACATTTCATTACATTTCATTACATTACATAACTTTATATTACATTACATTTACATTGCATTACATTCCATTACATTACATTAAATTTACATTACATTACATTACATTACATTACATTATACTGCATAACATTACATTAGTGTACAATTCATGCATTTACAGTTTGATATTTAAGTGAATTGTCATTTGTTATTACTATAATTTTTCGTCAAGCATACTTTGATATGTCAGATGTTTTTTTTAGGCCTTGCATAATATTTGAACTTGAACTTGAAACTTGGACCACACGCGTTTTTCTGACAGTAGTAGTTTATAAGAATGTTTGGTACACGTACATTGGTAACGATTTAAAACTTGTTTTAAATAATTGTTCCTGTATATATCTATAGAAGGCTTAATATGGCATATTCGTATAGTTGCACAGTTGTGTTTACAATGGTGACATGATTAAATAAATATACAAGGATAAATACACGTTCCATGTTAAACGCCCAAGATAGTTACATACTTCCGAACTCCACTGCAAATAACTTTTCGCAACTGGCATATTGACTCTATTTTGCAGACCCGTAAAAGTTGCATTGTTAAAATCTCTGAAGATAGGGGCAACGGAGTATTGGTTTTACTATATAGTTTATTTCTATAATCCGTACAGAAAACAAAATCTTGCTTACTTCGAGGTGGGATTGATTTATATTTTACTGTCAATGGACATGTCAGTATTTTACTGTCAATGGACATGACAGTATTTTACTGTCAATGGACATGACAGTATTTTACTTTAAGCCGGTGGTGAAAAGGATGACCTATACTCAAAGTTGAAAAACTATGAAAATCGTAGATCCGCTTTAGGGCTCTTATATCATAACCTTTTGATCAAGAAGCGAGCACCATTACCGCCACATCATTGCTTAGTTCAAAAGATTACCAAAACATACGCAGACATTCGTGCCCGAGTTATGTTATAACTTATATAAGTTCCACCGGGTTAAAACGGATTGAAACAAGAGGATCCCTTGTCATGTATATGTATACATGTACATATTAGTAGTTATTTGTGTATTGACTTGTTATTTTAAATGAACATATCAGAACTAGAGGATCGCCCACAATATGAATAGTAGCTTAATTTTCGTTTTGGGTGGAGTATCCCTTGGCTAAGTTGTCTAAATCATTTTATTTTTTATTTTTTTCAGTTTTAATCCAAAATAGCTGTCATTTTAAAAAAACATTGTGGTCGGAGGGGAGAGGATTATAATCTAGCAATATTTTATTGTGGCCTCACTCCATTTTTTTCTATTGATATTTCACTGTGTATCTGAATTTAATCTAAATAATCCATTTAACATTTATTTTTAACGTGCATATCTGGATTTAGTGCATTCTACATTGATGTTATGAAATGCACGTGCATTTCCGGGTTTCGTCAGTTACATCGCACAAAAAAATATTTTCTCAAAAACAGGCATGGTGTAATACTGTCAGACGTCAAACAATAAAAAGGCCAGTAAAACAAATTGGAATTTATTCCGAGACAAATTAATGCAGCTTGAAATTTAGTGGAACAGTCAGTTTTAGTTTTATAAGTATCCATAGTAAACAATGTTAAATACCAAGGTGAATAACTGCGTTAACTGCTTGTCATAAAAGCCTATCAATCAACATGTATGACAAGTTTGGTATCAAGATTCAATACTTAAAAAACAAAAATATTGGTCTAGCAGTTTTGTTCCAAATGGTTTGCTAATACTCATACAGCATAAAAATATGGAGTTAATGGTGCGTTTTCAGTAACCGTCAATATATAGATATTATTTGTTAACAAATATTTTTTTTTTTGAACTGGATGATAAGAACGCTTTACTCTTGAACGCGTCGGATATCTTAGGGCTTTTCTGTCAAATAACGACAACCATAGCGTATAATGATACGATAGAGGATTCACATTACATGATTATTACATCAGGTACCTATACAAACATTCACCATAGAAGGACTAGGTTGACTAGGTGGCCGAGTTGGCTAACGCATCTGCTATTGGGCGAGGCGCTGTGTCGATGTTGGTGTCTTGGGATGAGGGTTCGAATCCGTTGGTAAGTGGTTGGTACAATATATATATATATATATATATATATATACACGGTAAAGAAAGTATACATCTTACAAGACCCGCATGTGCGAAACATAACATCCTATTTGCAAGACACTACAGATTATCTGCGCAATATTGAATCACAAGGCTCACTCGCTTTGGAAACACTCCTTGTATCTATGGATATCACTTCACGTTACACAAATATCCCACATGATGACGGTATTCTTGCATGTCAGGAGGCATGGGGTAGTAGGGCCTTGACAGAATCACCTACACACTATCTAGTGAAACTACTCACCTTGTTGCTTAAATTCAACCACTTCGAATTTAGAAGAAAGCACTACCTACAAGTCAATGGCACTTCGATGGGTACGAACATGGCATCATATATTGAAAATATATTGGTAGGTTAGAATCAGAACTTTTACAATCTGTACCATTAACACAATTCTCGTGGCGACATAGACATGAAATGGTGTCATGGTCATGACTCACTTAACGATTTTATAGAGAAAGCAAACAACTTTCATCCCGCTATAAAATTCACAGCCGAGATATCAAACTAGAATCATGTGTTCTTGTATACAGCGTCTTATTTAGAGAACTGTAACATCTTAGTCGATGTATATACAAAGCCCACTGACATGCACTAATACCTCCCCCCCCCCCCCCCCCCCCCCCCCCCCAGTGGCTGCCACCCCCACATATTTGCTAACATATGGGCTATAATTTAGCCCTGAGAGTCAAGTTGATGTACAGTCACAGTTATTGGTGTATTCATGCATTTAGTTTGACCAGATATTATTTTTAACATTTGCAATAACTAATACACAGCATAACACCATTACACATACAATATAGGTTTAAAAGTTTTAGTATTTTTTATAAGATATTCTATTTTTCTGTTTCTCCAAGATGTTATACCTTTTAAAATGTCAGTATATTTTTACATAATCATTCAATCAGAAGCCGTGTAATTCCGCGAACTCTAATAATAGCAGTCTGACCCTTTGACCGCCTGACGTGCGGCAAGTATACTCCCAGACGAATCTGTTCGCGCTAGTGTGTAACATGTCCTCGGAATAGTTTGTATATGAACAAAATGTAAACGTATAGCAGAGTTTGTTTCATACATATACATTGTTACCACTGTGTTATACCAATACTGGCATGGGCGCACGTTTATAGTATTAATTGGTTTATGTTTTTGCTTTTAAACATTTTTTCCTGCAATGTATGTGTTTGCTTTTGTAACTTTATGTATGTATCCTGAAGAAGGCGATAAAAGTCGAAAGCGCTCGATATAAATTATTTGTTGGTTTAAGTATTGTTTGGTTGATAATATGTCTCACATTTATATATATAGATAAATAACCTTCCGTCAGCTGTAAGGTCCAAGTTACGATTAACTGCAGGTGTCCTTTAACATTGGCAAGTGTCGCATCATGCATCTAACAAGGTCAAGAAAGAATATTCGATACTTGTTATACAGTAAATTAGGGTAAATTAGGGTACATATTTAGGGGTGGGATTTACATCAGATATGTCATGGATCCTACATTTGAAAGAAATACAAAATTACAGATAAAGTAAACAAAAGCTAAAACCTAAAATGCAAATTACATTCTGCAAGACGTGAAACTAAACAAGCAGCTTACTGCGTCATAGTAAGACCAACTCTCGAATACAGTTCTTCTATATCATCTTACGACACACAAACGTGAAGGGGTTCAATGGGGATCAGCCTTTGTGTGTAATAAATATTACAAGACGCCGGGTTCAGATACCAACCTATTATCAAACTTGAAATGGTACTCTCTCGAACATAGAAAACAAGACAGTCCACCTTTCTCTTTTCTTTAAAATAGTCTAAAGCCATGTCAATATCTTCCCTTTTCAGTACTTAAGCCATAACTAGACAAAATCATCATCTAGCTCATCAAATCCGCATCACTACATTCACTACAATCCTTGGATTTAAGTCTCCAATAATATCCTCCTTCTGTTTAACCTACACAGTCACTAATATCTTTGTCTTCACGGGGTCATCTATATTTCTAAAGGTATGTTATAGGCATGTTTTTAATGTTGCACTAGCTTTTATCAAATTGCCTTGTTCTCCTGGGTGGATTATAGCGTGACAGACTTGGCAATCTTTCACTTTTTAACTCATATCGCATGGCCATATAGTATTAATTAATACTTAATAATAATGCCATTATTATAAAAGCAGAAGAAAACAAAGTACAAATATATTGAATTGAGATGACCGTTCTTATCAATACAAAACGTAACATAATATGACAACCAACATTGTTTGGATACTCTTTGTCACATAGTTTGAAGAAGAAGAAGAAGAAGAAGAAGAAGAAGAAGAAGAAGAAGAAGAAGAAGAAGAAGAAGAATACACTATTGAATATAGTAAACTGTTCTTGTACATGCAAAATCAAACAAAACGTGGGATTATATATTTGAATACTCGTTGTCACATTGTTTAAACACACTATTCTGTATAATTATGGGTAAGCAATAGATAGTTATTGATAATTGGTTAGTTAATATTAGTTTGTTAGTTTTCAATAGTCTTGTTGGTTTTGATTTTCAGTATTAGCTAGTTTATTCTTTTGTTATTAACAGTCCATAATTTCATATATTGGTCAGAATGCAAAAATTCAACATGTGCAGTCTTTTTTCTAATAGAAGTCATTTTTTGATCAGAATTGGGTACTTTTTTCTCAGGATTTTGTAGAATCATCTATCAAGTTCAATGCTTTGCTTTGGTTATGTTTTGTGTCAAATTAATGTCGTTGAAGCTTACAAGTTAATTGAAACTAACTGGTGTTGTTGCCCATATTGGCCACAGGAAAGCCGTTGAAGCGTGCAGGTTGAGGAGTCGGTGGTTGAGTGCAACGGTTGTCATGCATGCTGCACCTTGTTTGGTGATGATATAACTGTCTTCATTGTATCAAATGATGTCGTTGAAGCATGCAAGTTGGTTAAGACCTTTTATTGCTCACATATTCTTATTTATGCTGTTGAAGCATACATGTTGGGAGGTCAGTCATTGATGTTCAGAGATCAATCGTTTGATGTTGAGGTTCACAACTTACAAATTAATGCCGTTGAAGCATACATGTTGAAGGGTACATCGTTGATATTAAATGCAACAGTTGAGAGTGAGAGAGATGTTTAACAATAAATGTTGATTCTTCGACTTCTCGTATTACTTAAAAAAAATAAAATCATAAACTATCGAATATGCGAAATAAATTGGTGGTTTTAATAAACTGAAATGAAACACTTAGTATTGGAAATTCGATTTGTGTTAGCTAATTTTGCCGGTCATGTTATCGTTTATTAGGTATACCTTACGGGTAGCACTGGTAGAAGCCACACATTTAAAGTCAGAACTTCCTTAATATTATGACAATATCTACTTGCATGAGTACACTATACCTATTAAAGTCACACATACGGTAGGAAATGATGTATACATGATTTTGGAATGTAAATTGTTTTTTAAAACAACAGAAATGTTGTTTGAAATGGTAAGTTGTCACTGTTAGGTTCTCAATGGCACCAACTAACATTAATACATTAAAACTATCCCGCCCCGACCACAAACACACACTTTGAAACGTTCTCCGAGTTATTTTTGTATCAAAATGTAATATACGGAAACCAACTGGTATATACCGGATGTGTCTGATGCGTTCGGATATATTGCGTAACATAGTTTTTACGCTGACAAAAAAAGTTGAGAAAAAAATACAATTTTCGAATGGGCGAAACGTCCGTTACGGCGTCATAATAAGGATATTTTGAAACAGTTTCGGGTATGTACAATGTAAAACTAAACACCACGGAACTGCTTTTCTTGATTTTATTTTAGAACATCGACCTTGTTTGACTTTTCTGGCTTTGAAACTAGGTCGGGAGTGGTGTTGGAGCATGTTACCATTGAGTATCGTCCGCGTGAGTATGGCTTTACGTCTTGAAGAGTTATAAATCGGACAAGGTGTTTTCAATTTTAGGTCGTTATGACGTTGAAAATATTGACCACAAAATGTACAAGCGTTATTCTATTTCTATAGTGTATGTATGGGGATGCAACACCTGAAGAGTTATACTAGAGTTGACAGAGTGTTTAGTGTCAAGTCATAATGACCTTGACCTTGAACATTTACCCAAATATATTTATAGGGCTCATTCCCTCATCGTGTACAACATACATATTACATGAGCGTGACTATAAGTCTGGAACTGTTATTCATGACAATCTTTGGAGATCGCTGAGCCCGATACTTATTTCCAGATAGCGGTGGTACTTTTTCTCAAATAGTTTTCTTACTTTAATTTCGAACAGGTAGTTGCACTACTCTAGGCTTTTAAGGTTCTGAGAATTGTTTAATCACGCTCAGTAGGCCTTGAGCCAGGATCCAACATTTTCGATATTTTTACCAACTCAATGGACAAATTCTACCATCACATTTTGAAAAGAACAATGTATATAGATTACATTTTTCAATGACAGCAATCTGAAACAGGTAGATTATATTTTAAAAAAATCGAACATTCATAGGTTACCATTGTAGCGTTTTCATATAGGTTGTTGATGTTCATTTTTGAATGTCATGCTTGTGTCAATAATTACTGAGGTACTTTTTAAAGATGCAATTAAGTTTACAGTTCATTTAGTTATATAAATAGTAAATAAGCTCTGTTTAGCGCTGAATTCCATTTAAAATCTCTATTATGCATCAAATTAGAAGTCAGTTTACCCAACCCACTATTGACACATTGTTATGCATTTAGTTTAGTCAATATTTTATACATTATATGTGTAAACGTGTAAGAATCGGTAATTTACAATCCTTCTACGATAATTGAAATAATATTATAATATGAGTAAAGTATTGTTATGATAGATTAATGAAATTAAGTACTAAGCAATGTTCATGGCATTGTCTATATTTGTCAGTAAGCCTGATAAGTAGACACATGCCAAACTGGAAGTATAAGCCTTACTCAAAGTAACTGCAACATAACTATGATTAACATGTTCCGATATATACATATATTGCACAAACGACACAAACAGGCCAAAGGATTTTAGATAAGGGAAATGTGCGGTTTAACGATTTTTTATAATATTTGTCTATTTTAGGTGTATGCGTTATGTCAAAACTTATTATGACTAAACAGTTGGATTAAGTATTACCCAAAAATACATGAATTTACACATTGTAAATTGCTACACAAAATCTTATTAGTTGTCTATTTTAACGCTTTTAATTACAATTTATTTACATTTCAAGGATTTTAACACCTGAATTACCCCACCCATATACATCATAATGAAGAATTCTGCATATGAAATGTAATAATAGTATATGCATTTGCACAAACCATTTTTGTGTTACTAAAAAATGTAATCGACGAAGAAGAATTGAACTGAATTTATACGGGTTTAACGGCGCACAAACACAAACAGGTTATTTGGTGCCAACAGGAATGAACATACCAGGCCCGATCTCCATTTACATCTAGATACAAATATACGGAATGTGCCTAGAACGTTCTCACCTGCAGAACTGCAGAGTTGCTGCAAATGCTCTAGTAAACACTCCATTTTTTGCTGGATATACAATCATTGTTTTTGCCACCATTAAAGTAGCACCTGATATAATACAGGTTTCACGATGAAGACCTTTAATCAGCATGACAAAAAAGATAGAATGAACATGAATTCGGAGAAACTTTACCCCTCTGCCTGGATAAACAATGGTCATATTCTTGCCCGGAAACCACAGGGCGTCGACGAAGACTCTTTAGTTTGTTACTCAGATCACTGTACTCCCTACTTACCATGACAACTATTTGTTAGTATTGGTGTAGTTGTTACAATATCATCTGCTTAGGATATGTATCTTAACATAGGGGCGTCCGTGGCCGAGTGGTAAGAGTCTCTGACTTGAAATCACTTGCCGCTCACCACTGTAGGTTCGATCTTTCAGGGGCCTAGGAATCTTTATATGAGTAAGCTATCCAGCTGGCTTGCGAAACCTCGGTGGTTCTACCCAGGTGCCCGCCCGTGCACAACAATTGCCCGGAGAGGCACCTGGGGTCTTCCTCCACCATCGGAAGCTGGAAAGCTGCCACATGACATTAGCTGTTGGTGCGACTATAAACTCCATTCAATTCAATTCAATCTTAACATAGGTTGTGATGTTTTCCGTACTTGATTTAGAGTTTGGAATTAACCTAGGATTGGGACTGTCAGTAAGCATCAACTTTACTTTTGCTCACGCAAGTGCGAGTGGTATGACTATTACCTAAAATAGAAGGTGTATTGTCAATGGAGAGAGAGAGATAGACATATATATATATATATATATATATAGAGAGAGAGAGAGAGAGAGAGAGAGAGAGAGAGAGAGAGAGTAATTTAGGAAGCTGCCTTACTAGCGAATAGACTCCTATGTTTCTTTAACGTGATGGGTGGAAAACAAAGCGATACACGGGATCGCTTGGTGTACGTCCCCATCCAACGGACGAGGGTAAGGGAAAGTGTCATGCCCAAGAACACACCGAAAAATCTCACTGGCGCCGATGAGGCTTCAACCAGCGTTTTCTGGATTTCAAGTCCCCGGTGCTATCCACTGCATTAACAAGCAGGATAACTGCATTAAAATACATACAACTAAAATGGTAATCCGTCATTAAGATTATATCAAAGAAACTGGGTTCACAACGTTACTCTTATCTGTCAAGTTACCATCAAGTTCATGTATGTCGAGTTGTAATATACCTGCAAGCCTTATATGTGCAGAGATCATTGCTGTTATATATAGGTTGACTAGGTGACCGAGTGGGTTAAGGCGTCTGCTATTGGGCAAGGCGCTGTGTCGAGGTTGGTGTCTATGGCTGCGGGTTCGAATCCGTTGGTAAGTGGTTAGTACAACATTTTCTCCACATATAATATTTAATGTCTGAACTTGTATCTTATAGATCCTACGTTAAAGAAAGTTCGTTATTATGAATTTAATTCTCTCAAATAATAAATAATTATATTCTAAATTCATTGTATCGGCATTGAGCTGGCGTCTTTCTATGGTGAATGTTTGTATAGGTACCTGAGGTTATAATCATGTAATGTGAATCCTCTATCGTATCAATATACGCTGTGGTTGTCGTTATTTGACTGAAAAGCCCGAAGATATCCGACGCGTTCAAAAGTAAGGCCTTAAGTATCACCTGGTTTCCGAAATCAATCTTTTTAGGTTGACCTAGACCGAGTGGGCTAAGGCGTCTGCTATTGGGAGAGGCGCTGTATCGATGTTGGTGTCTGGGGCTGCGGGTTCGAATCCGTTGGTAAGTCGTTAGTACAAAATGTTCTCCGCATGTTTTGAGAGTCTAAACTCTATAGATACAATATAAACAGCTTTCACCAGCCAGGCAAGAACCCAAAAATGGAGCGTCGAATTAAGAGATACCAATTTATAATTCATTTTACGCATATTCAATCACAGATAATTTAATAGCCCATGAATGAACCTATACTTTTAATCAGCACATTTGCATTATTAAATGAGTTAACCACCTGAATTTTAGTTTTGATTAACGATTTTGTAGTGTAATTTTGCCATTATTTCGCGGATTAGTTTCTTTAAGAGTGCAAATGTTTATTACAAACACCTAATAGTAAACAGTGTAACCGTAAAATGCCTCCTTCTTCCTTTTTTTTGCCATGAGTTGAAAATTCAGTTTTTTGTTTTGTGATTTTAGTTCGTGGATTTATTCAATATGATAGTTGTAAAAATGGTTAATTCTTTATAATGGAATACCTTATCAAACGTCACATTTGTATATCGCAGTTAGCTTAAAACTAAATATGAAGTGATTTTATGAAAAGTGTACAATTTCAAACCATAAACATGAGACCCACTGGCCATGTCTGATAGTGCTCTCATGTTCACAAGAAACAACAACAATTTTTTTTTATATAAATCTGTAAAACTGTGATCCCCGTAGTAGCCATATTAGACCCCATTGTCACCATTTGAACAAACTAGATAGAGGATACTAAGCTTATGGTACATAAATATTGTTTAGCTTGTGAAGTATCAGAAAAGATGTTTTAATAGGTTTTCATATATAACTCAATGTAATAATGTGACCCCCGGACCGAGTCAAACTTGATGTTTATAGACGTTTCTACATAACTATATGTTAAACTGTGACCCCGGGATCAGGCGAAATTTGACCTTAAGATCACCATTACGTGCATACTATTAGACCTCTAGCTCTTGTTGCTTCAGAAAAGAATGTTTTATGGACTTTCCTATATAACTATTTATAAAACTATGACCCCAGGACCGGGCCATATTTGACCACAGTGTCACAATTTGAACAAAATTAGTATAGAACCATAAGCTTATACTACATGCAAAACAGTAGACCTACGGCTCTTGATATTTGAGAGAAGGGTTTTTAAATTAAAGATGTTTCTATATGACTCCCTCTAAATATATGACCCCTGGGGCGGACCTTAATATGACCTCAGGGTCAACATTTTAACAAAATTGCTCGTGGACTATAAGCATATGCTACATGCATAATATGAGACCTCTAGCTCTTACAGTTTTATAGAAGATGGTGTTTTTAAGATGTCCTACATAGCTTTATGTAAAACTATTACCCCTGGAGATGGGCCATATTTGACCCCATTTTATAAATACTTGGTAGAGGACCATACACGTATGATACATGCAAACTATTAAACCTGTAGCTCTAGTAGTTTTAGCGAAACCGAATTTTTAAAGAAACATGATTTTTATTTAAAAGGGGGAGATAACTCTATTAACAGGAATCAGCTAACGTGTTGGCACTGCTATCATGGATTTTTGTTTCTCTGTAAGGTACTAAATAACTTGGTACTAGTAAGAATTTCTCCCTTGAGATGTAACAAAATAATGAATGGCTCATGGCCTACAGGATATGTTGCCTGCTTTTTAATTTAGTCGTTTGACTGTTACTTGTGATACGCAGCTTCAAACTCTGCTCCCTATTAAATTCCATTTCGTTTATTTCGCCCATTTTCTCGTTTAGGGCAACCTTTTTGTTAAAAACTGGATCATACACCGCTAGCCATGGAATGGTATGAAAATACCTCATTAAAGGTTCCATGTTCACCGTCATATGCTTATCATCTTCGGGATGGCTCAAATATCTGTACTATTGACATTTTAAGTATTGATTTCTGCTCAATCCGGGGTTAGAGGGCGTGAACGGTAGCAGGAACGCCAAATTAACATAAACTCAATTAATTGCACCTCTCCTCAATTATTAATTCAATTGAAGAGAGGTCTAATTCAATTGATGAGAGGTCTAATCAGTATTGGAATTGAACCTCTCTTCAATTGAATTAGACCTCTCTTCAATTAAATTGAACATATCTTCAATTGAATTAGATGTCTCTTCAACTACACCTGAATTGAACCTCTGTCTAATTCAATTGAAGAGAGGTTCGATTCAATTGAAGGGAGGTCTAATTCAATTGAAGAGATGTCTAATTCATTTGAAGAGAGGCTCAATTCAATTGAAGAGATTTTCAATTTCTGAATTAGACCTCTCTTTAATTGAATTGAACCTCTCTTCAATTGAATTAGACCTCTCTTCAAATAATTGAGTTTACGTTACTTTGGCCTTGGAATGCGAAATTAACATAAACTCAATTAATTGAACCTGAGGTTCAATTCATTTGAAGAGAGGTCTAATTCAATTGCAGAGAGGTTCAATTCAATTGAAGAGGAGTTCAAGTCAATTGAAGAGAGGTTTCATTCAATTACAGAAAGGTACAATTCAAGTGAAGAGAGGTATAATTCAGCGTAATTAAACATCTCTTTAATTGAATTAGACCTCTCTTCAATTGAATGAATTGAACTGAATGTTGTTTAACGGCTCATCAACAGAATATAGGTTATTTAGAGCCACCCCAGAAGGAGAGGAAGGATACATAGGAATCCAGGATCCTGCCCTACTCTTATTATCGAATAGATTCCTATGGTTCTTTAACGTGCTCGGAGGATAGACCGATACACGGGACCGCCCGGTTTACGTCCCCATCCGACGGACGAGGCTAAGGGAAAGTGTCTTGCCCAAGAACACACCAACGGAACTCAGTGGCACCACGAAGTATTGAACCCGGGGCCTCCGGTTACAAATCCGCCGCGCTACTCAATTGAATGAAACCTCTCTTCAAATGAATTGAACCTCTCTTCAACTGAATTAGACCTCCCTTCAAATAATTGAAGAGAGGTTCAAATAATCGAGTTTATGTTAATTTGACGTTCCATACTTTTCAATACCGTTCTCATTCAAACCGAGGCTGCAATATTTTTTATATTTATCGTGTTCGTCCATTTCCAAATTTCCCCTTTCATACTCTTTTTTTTTGTGGAAGATTTATAAAGTGGTCACTGTAATGTCGACAGACGGACGGACGGCTTACAAACGATGCTTTGTGTGACTTTAAACTTTGGTCAGATTCGACTGTGTGTCTTACATTTTCACGCCTAAATCATTGTGGTTTAGTCCCACAACAAAAACGTTTGACATAGACTGATCAGCACGTCCAACACGGTATTCCTCGTAAGAACGCAGGACGGACAGGAATGATGTAGGAATATTTCGGGTTAATGAGTGTTTTCCTTCTTTAACTTTTAACTCACAATGGCAATTTTTTAAAAGCTTTTTAGTTGAACTACGAAGCAAAGAAAAGCACCTAACTCTACGAAAAGTAGCTTCTAACTCGGATAGCCTTAATTCAGTCTACTCCACCCATTACTTCTCCGCCAAACACCTACTCACCCCACTGCCCACTAAACTTCGTTTTGCGGGAGTATAAATACGTATATATATTGTATGATCATAGTTAATATAAGGACCAGTAAGTAATAGCGCTACTGATTTGTAGTTCGGGTGACGTTTTACAGCCGCCACACAGCAATAAACAAACGCTACTGTAAATTTCAATAAATATTGAATAGAGAAAGCTAACGGGATTGGCGGTCACATGGGGATTTGATTCCAGTTTTGACTTTCATGGAAAACAAGACATGATTGACGTTTCCCTATTTAGTGTTTTATTCTCGTGTTTCCTTTGATTCATTATTTATTCCACTGAGAGTAATACCGATACATCTCATTTAAAGGCTTTTGAATTTCGCAGGTAAACAGTTTAAATATTGATGGAACACGATAAATACAAAAATAATAGTGCAGTCTCGGTTTGACGGAGACTATTCATGAACGGTAGCGAAACGTGCTTGCGTGCTTATTAAAAATTCAATAGTACAGACATTTGCCCATCCCAAAGATGGTATGCATACATTATGACGGTGAACATGGAACCTTCATTCCAGGGTCAGCGGCATATAGTCCAAGTATCTAACAAAACGCTTTGCCCTAAACGAGAAAACAATGGGCGAAATAAACAAATGGAATTTAGTTGGGAGCCAAGGTTATGAAGCCTGCGTATCAAGGTAACAATCAAAAGACTAAATTAAAAAGCAGGCATCACGCTCTAAGGGTGATTAAACACTACTCAGAACGTTTAAAGGTTGGAGTAGTGGAACTACCCATAAAAGTATTTGAGAATGTACCACCTATCTATAAATATCGGTCTTAGCGATATCTAAAGATCGGAATTAATAACAGTTCTGATTACAAGCACGGGTAGACGTTTTACCGCCTCCACACTGCCATGTGATATGTTAAAAGTATGAAAAGAGAAATTTGGAAAACGTCGAACACGAAAAATACAAAAAATATTGCAGTCTTGGTTTGATTTAGACTGTTCGTAAACGGTAGTGAAACGTGCTTGCTACCGTTCACGCCTTCTAGTCCCGGGTTGAGCAGAACTCAATATTTAAAAAGTCAATAGTACAGAATTTTGAACCATCCCGAACAATCTTATGGACTCTTTCTTCAATATAAGCCATCAGTACAAATCTAACACACAATCAATGTGTTTTCATTAGTGATGCTTATTTAAAATAATTACCAGTCCGAAAATGAAACCAACATTATTGTAACTTCATTTCGTGTGATTTAATAATCATACGACTTTGCCTCCATTTACCCAGCAATACATTTAGATAAGTAAAAAAGCAGTGTCGGATTGTGTTTGGGAACAACGTGGTACAGTTTTGAGTGCTTTTTTTAGCGTTCTCGATATTATTGTATATATATTGCACCGACATTTATTAAGCTGGTAATAATGTTAAACAATTGGTTAATGTAAATCATACAAATTGTTTTTCTATAATAAATGAGAGGCAACCATTTAAACAATATTGGACAATGACAGCTGAGTTTATTGGATTTTATTTATTCAACTCATGAACAGACTCAATAAAACCGAGTCTTCTACTTTTCTCTTGTTTGTGTTTGTTGCTTCCAAGAGATCCCCTTTTCAGTATTTATTGTCATTCACACAGGCGTTTGTTTAGTGCTGTGTGGCGTAAAATTTCACCATGACTTACAGATCAGTAGTGTTATTACTTACTGATCCTTTGGGATCATCAAGCCCAATATTTGTGGTTTTAAAGTAGAATATCGCTTAAGCCAGTGTTAGGAGGCGTGGGAAGTGTTTCACTATCATGGGCGTTGATAATTTTCAATTACTGGGGGGCCAAACCTTTTGAAAAGGATATTTGACAATCAAAAAAAGTATGTTTCAATTATTGTGGTGGCCAAACCTTTTCACAAAATGTTTGACAAGCAAAAGCGTTATCCACGATCAATTAAACCAAAACATACAACATTGTATAGGAAAAAACTTTTGAGCGCTAACTATTTTTCCTCTTTAACTTTTTTGAGGGTAAGGCGGGGGAGCAAAACATACTCTGCCCCCTCCCGGCTCCTACGCCTATGACTATGCATTACCTCTCATGAACAAACTCAATCAAACCGAGCTTCGGTTACTTCGGTTAAAACTATTCATCAACGGGAATGACTATAGACCTGCAGCAGTCGGGTCGTCGTTTATTTCATGTTGAATTTTGAAAATCTAAAAGATGGTCATTATTTCAAGTTGAATTGCACCAATAATGTAATATTTAGCTCTACTGGCCAAGGGCCAGCAGAGCTTATGGGATGGTGTGTTGTCCGTCTTCCGTCGTCCGTTAACTTTTCTTCAAACGACTTCTACTCAGAAACCGCTTGGCTAATTTTGACCAAACTTCACATGGATGATCCTTAGATAAATGCTTTTCAGATTTGTTAAAATTAGGTCAGCGCTACATCCAAGATGGCTGCCATTACCATATATAATTGAAACCTTAAAAAATCTTCTTCTCCAGAACCGCTGGACAGATTTCAACAGTTTTTCTTTTAAAATGATCGCCAACGCCTAGACTTTCAAGATTGTTCAAATAAAGTCCCCGGGGTTAAAAATGGCTGTGCCCCGGGGGTCCAAAATTTGTATATTGAGGTTTTGCATGTTTTTCATATAGACATGTAGGAAACAACTTTAAAAAATCTTCTTCTCTGAAACCACAAGGCACAGAGCTCTCATGTATTACATGTAGCATCAGCTTATGGTCCTCTACTAAGTTTATTCAAATGGTGACCCTGGGGTCAAATTTGTCTCCGCCCCGGGGGTCACAGTTTTACATAGACTTATATAGGATTTTGTTTTTAAAAATCTTCTTCTCAGAAACTACAACAGCCAGAGGTTTGATATTTTGCATTTACTATAAGCTTATGGTCCTTTACCAAGTTTGTTCAAATGGTGACCTTAGGGTCACATTTGGCCCCGCCCCAAGGGTCACATGTTTTACATAGACATGTATAGGGAATTCTTCAAACGACTTCTCGTCAGAAACCGCTTGGCTAATTTTGACCAAACTTCAAATGAATGATCCTTAGATGAATGCTTTTTAGATTTGTTAAAATTAGGTCAGCGCTACATCGAAGATGGCTGCCATTACCATATATGGTCGAAACCTTAAAAAATCTTCTTCTCCAGAACCGCTTGGCAGATTTCAACAGTTTTTCTTTTAAAATGATCGTCAACGCCTAGACTATCAAGTTTGTTCAAATAAAGTCCCCGGGGTCAAAAATGGCCGTGCCTCGGGGGTCCAAAGTTTGTATATTGAGGTTTTGCATGTTTTTCATATAGACATATAGGAAAAAAGTTTAAAAAATCTTCTTCTCTGAAACCACAAGGCACAGAGCTCTCATGTATTGCATGTAGCATCAACTTATGGTCCTCTACTAAGTTTGTTCAAATGGTGACCCTGGGGTCAAATTTGTCCCCGCCCCGAGGGTCACAGTTTTACATAGACTTATATAGGATTTTGTTTTTAAAAATCTTCTTCTCGGAAACTACAAGAGCCAGAGGTTTGATATTTTACAATTATTATAAGCTTATGGTCCTTTACCTAGTTTGTTCAAATGGTGACCCTGAAATTATTTTTTTTATTTTTTTTTATTTTTTTTTTATATATATATATATATATATTTTTTTTTTTTTTTTTTTTTTTTTTAATTTTTATATATTTTTTTTTTTCTTTTTTTTTTTTTTTATTATCTCTACAGGCCAACTTGGAAAAACAGCCAGATCGGACCAGTAATGACAGAGTTACTGCTCTTGATATAGTTAAAAATGCTATATTTTGCCTCTTTAAGACGATAGTCACTCGCTTCATTGATGTCATAAGAGCCATATTAGCCAGTAGAGCGTCCACAGGCCCTCTTGGGCCTCTTGTTATGACTGTGGTTATTTCTACAAAGTTGTCGTGTATACTAGGTTAACTTTTACCAAGACTGGGTTATATTTTTAAAAAGCGTCTTATGTTCCAGGCTGACTTGTACCGATTGTGTTAGTTAAGACTGGGTTATTTCTATAAGTTCGTCGTGTGTTCCAGGTTGACTTGCACCAAACATTGTGTTAGTTAAGACTGTGTTATTTCTATAGGATCGGCGTGTGTTCCAAGTTGACTCGTACCACCCATTGGTTTAGTTAAGACTGGGTTATTTCTAAAAGATCGTAGTATGTTCCAGGTTGACTTATACCAACCTTTGTCTTATTTAAGATTGGGTTATTGCTATAAGAGTGTCTGTGTTCCAGGTCGGCTTTAGATCAACTTCTATTCCAGATTGACTTGTACCAACGATTGTGTTATTTAGGACTGGGTTATTTCTATAAGATCGATGTTTGCTTCAGATTGACTTTCACCAACCATTGTGTTAGTTAAGACTTGATTATTTCTATAAGATCGGCGTGTGTTCCAGGTTGTCTTGTACCTACCATTGTGTTAGTTTAAACTTGGTTATTTCTATAAGATCGTCGTTGTTCTAGGAGGACTCGTACAATCCATTGTGTTATTTTTGACTGTGTTAATTCTAAGATTGTCGTATAATCCAGGTTGACTATACCAGCCATTGTGTTAGTTAAGACTTGGTTATTGTTATAAGACGTCGTCCGTTCCAGATTGACTTGTACCAACCATTGTGCTAGTTAATGCTTGGTTATTTCTATAACATCTTCGTATGTTCCAGATTGACTTGCATGCATACCAACCATTGTCTTAGTTAAGAATTGGTTATTTCTATAAGATAGTCGTATGTGCCATATTGACTTGCATGCATACCAACCACTGTCTTAGTTAAGACTGCGTTAATTCTATAGGATAGTCGTATGTTCCAGATAGACTTGCATGCATACCAACCACTGTCTTAGTTAATACTGGGTTAGTTCTATAGGATAGTCGTATGTTCCAGATTGACTTGCATGCATACCAACCACTGTCTTAGCTAAGACTGCGTTAATTCTATAAGATAGTCGTATGCTCCAGATTGACTTGCATGCATATCAACCACTGTCTTAGTTAATACTGGGTTAATTCTATAAGATAGTCTGTTCCAGATAGACTTGCATGCATACCAACCACTGTCTTAGTTAATACTGGGTTAATTCTATAGGATAGTCGTATGTTCCAGATTGACTTGCATGCATATCAACCACTGTCTTAGTTAATACTGGGTTAATTCTATAAGATAGTCGTATGTTCCAGATTGACTTGCATGCATATCAACCACTGTCTTAGTTAATACTGGGTTAATTCTATATGATAGTCGTATGTTCCAGATTGACTTGCATGCATATCAACCACTGTCTTAGTTAATACTGGGTTAATTCTATAGGATAGTCGTATGTTCCAGATTGACTTGCATGCATACCAACCACTGTCTTAGTTAAGACTGGGTTAATTCTATATGATAGTCGTATGTTCCAGATTGACTTGCATGCATATCAACCACTGTCTTAGTTAATACTGAGTTAATTCTATAAGATAGTCGTATGCTCCAGATTGACTTGCATGCATACCAACCACTGTCTTAGTTAAGACTGGGTTAATTCTATAGGATAGTCGTATGTTCCAGATTGACTTGCATGCATACCAACCACTGTGTTAGTTAAGACTGGGTTAATTCTATAAGATAGTGGTATGTTCCAGATTGACTTGCATGCATACCATCCAATGTCAGTAAATATTAATTTTTGCAGCGTTAGGAGAGTAAGCAATGCAGTGCGAACGATTTCGGTTGTATGCATTATTTTCGCATTTTATGTGTATCAGAAAAGAAATAGTACTTCGTTTACGGTGAATTATCGTGTAATATATTCACAGTTTATCTTTCAATTGTAAACAATAAATTCACTAGACCTTCGGGCTCGTAAAATTATTGTTCTTATTGAACTCCAAACCGTGATATATTACACGATAATTCACCGTAAACGATGTTTTATTTCTTAAATAACCAATCTGATAATCGGATAAAATTCAGTCTTCGCTCTGAAGCGGTGATTACAATTTAAGAAAATTGTGATTAAGTACATAAATAAATAAATGAGTGAGTGAGTGAGTGAGTGAGTGAGTGAATGATTGAGTGAGTGAGTGAGTGAGTGAGTGAGTGAGTGAGTGAGTGAGTGAGTGAGTGAGTGAGTGAGTGAGTGAGTGAGTGAGTGAGTGAGTGAGTGAGTGAGTGAGTGAGTGAGTGAGTGAGTGAGTGAGTGAGTGAGTGAGTGAGTGAGTGAGTGAGTGAGTGAGTGAGTGAGTGAGTGAGTGAGTGAGTGAGTGAGTGAGTGAGTGAGTGAGTGAGTGAGTGAGTGAGTGTGTGAGTGAGTGAGTGAGAGAGCGAGCGAGTAAACTAACGATCGAATAAACAATTAAATAGATAAATAAATAAATAAATAAATAAATAAATAAATAAATAAATAAATAAATAAATAAATAAAATAAATAAATAAATAAATAAATAAATAAATGAAATAGCATTTAAAGTCTTGGTTTATGTAATAGTATCGTATAGTGTAATATATATATATTAGACGTGAGAATCATTAGTCTGGCAGTAGACGACAAAAAACAAAAGTATCGTCCACACAATGTTATTTGAAGGTTTAAATATATTTCAGTTATACTGATTCTAAATCTGAATGATGCCACTTTGGCATCCATGAGGAACTTGAATTATCCAAGGTGGCCGCCAAGATGGCTGCCGTGACATTAAATTAAAATGACAATAGCTTGAATACTGCATTTACTAGTAGAAACATGTTAGTGTCTATGACTAGGTTTTTGGGGTCAATGAATCCATTTCTGACTCCACCTTCCTTATAAATTAAATAAAATATCCAAGATGGATGCCAAAATGGCTGCCGTGACATTACAATGAAGAAATCTTGGCTTCTGCATTAGCTATGTCAATCATTTTGGTGTGTATGACTAGGTTTTTGGGGTCAAAGACTCCATTTCTGACTACACCTTACGTGACATTACAATGACAATATTTTGGCTTCTGCATTAGCTATGACATTCATTTTTGTGTCTAAGGATAGGTTTTTGGGGTCAGGGAATCCATTTTTGACTTATTCAAGAGCTTATTACTAGTATAACATAAGTTAAATGCAAATATCCAAGATGGCTGCCAAGGAAGATGGCTGCCGTGACATTAACATGACATTATATTGAATTCTAGATCAGTTTGGACACTGCTTTTAACCAGTAGGTCTTATTGCCTACTGACCGTTCCAAGTCGGTAACCCTGTCTTCACCACCCTTTCTGTTGTTTTTTGTCTCTTTCATTGTAGTTTCAAGTCCTTGTTTGCAGTACAGTGCGGACCTACGATGCCATTGCGTTCGGACGCTGTGGTTTCTATAGGACCCTATATATCATTTAGTGTCTATGACTAGGTTTTTAATAAGATGTTTTAGTTAACTAAATAGATGACTGCTTTAAATACAAACCTGCAACCAAATGCACGTATATACCATTTATAGATATGGTGCTATCTGGTCCAGACGCAATGGTGACTGCTATGGCTGAGGCGCAAAAAACTAACAAAACAGAGCGTCTTTAGTAAATTTTCCGTATTTATTGATAGCGGATCAAAAACTGTACCGTTTGATGATTAATATTATGTGGGTACATCCTACATTGTTCAACAATTTTATTCCGAGACTTTAGGGTATGCATATGCTAATGAGCGTTGTTGGTTGTGTAGGTGTATTCACGGTTAATAGTGGATTAGAAGAGATTCTAAATGCTGCTTTTGGAGGCGTAGCACGTATGCTCTCCGGAAAGAAATGTCCACAGAACACTAGGGCTCTTAAAATAGTCACCAAGGAAGCCTCTTGCACTGCGAGTTAGAATATATCAAAGTCATAAGGATTTATTGGTATTATTACAGACTAGAACTGCTCGTAGTAGAATATCTAAGGTTAAACATATTAAGCCTGGGCTATGAAATGCTATTTGGTCAGATATGTTTATCGTAACAACATGTATGCGGTATGATCGGGGAGGTTGTTAGTCTTACACTCAGTCTTTCTGCGCTGAAAAGATGGGCATTGAGACTTTATGTATGCAGTCGGCGCATCAAAGATGTAGCCGATATAAGAGAAGTTAGTACAACATTGCTACAGATTACAAAAATGAGAAAAAATGATCCCATAGAAATCACATCACCCAAACGAAATGGCACCGTAGGTCTGCACTATAACACAAACAAGGAGCAAATTAAATAAACAACGAAAAGTACGATACACAACACAAAGAGTGGTGAAGGCAGAGTACGAGTTACCGACTTGTAACGGTCAGTAGGCAATATGGCCCACTGGTTAGCTTAAATTTTACGTGTCCACAACTTTGCTGTCTTCAGCGCTCAAATTGACAAGACGGGGTAAATAGAAGTACATCACACCAGAAGAAGATTTCTAACTATAAAGTCCACATCAAGAGGAATTAGGAATTGATACACGTATATGTTATTGTAAAATTATATAGATACTGAAAAGGTGATCCCTTGGATGCAACAAATACAAACAAGAGAGAAAAGTAGCAGACTCGGGTTTATTGAGTCTGTTCATAAGAGGTAATAATAAGATCTCACGCCTCCTAGTACCGGCTTTAGCGATATTCTACTTTAAAGCAATATAGAATGAGCGTGATGATCCCAAAGGACCAGTAAATATTAACACTACTGATTTGTAGTCGGGACGACCTTTTACGGCCGCCACACAGCGCTAAACAAACGCTAGTGTGAATGTCAATAAATACTGAAAAGGTGATCCCCTGGAAGCAATAAACACAAACAAGAGAGAAAAGTAGAAGACTCGGTTTTACTGAGTCTGTTCATGAGAGGCAAATTATAAGATGCAACACCTCTCAAGCCTTCTAGCACCGTCTTAAGCGATATTCTACTTTAAAGCATCATATAATGGGCTTGATGATCCCAAAGGACCAGTAGATAATAACACATAACTATATGTATATATAAAGCATAATTAGAAACTCCTCAGGATGTTTCCAAAAGTGTACTGACCAAACACAGCAGTTACAGCCAAAACGAAAACCAATCTAGTGTACGACCACAAAATCCGAGGGACGAACGTTCATGCACAAGTTTCCTTTTTGAGGGTTTCAGAAGGGGCAATCATGAGGTCCCATAAGAGAAAAGTGAAGCGTAGTGACTGACCGTAGAGGGGTCAATCACATAGCATGTAGTGCGTTATGATACTAAAGAGCTGTATCCTTTTCGGACGAATTTCCTGATTAATTTTGTAAAGTGCTCAGGAAATCCGCCAGACCTCTTTAATTTCCGAAGTTTATATATAACATCTCCATAGTATAAAGGCTGTGATATTCCTAGTCGCAAAAAAGTGTTTTAGGTTGGTGTTATGCTTCTCCGGGTTTTCGTTGCGGTGATAGATATACGTAGTATATGATAAAGAAGGTTACTTGTAATAAATTGATTTCGATAATTGAAATCCTTAACATCGTTACATGCCAGATCAAGACAAACCGTAAAGAAGAAATGCAGCTCGTATGAAATCCCATGCACAGGACAGAGATAAAATAATGGAGAAGATAAATACCTGCGTTAACCCACTAAAACCTGATGAATACCCAGTCGGCATTATACACATCGTCTCTGGGAGTCGACAGAAACAGTAAATGTTGATAATGCAGTCGTTATAAGTAAGAAACAGATGAATCCATATGAAGCGAGTTGGCCTGAAAGATTCAACGGGCCTTTAACCAACAAGGTTGTGAGCAAAAAAAACTGTCAAGTCTGGATCTGGTGCAAATTTTGACATCCAATTAATATATTCTAGAGACATGAGCTTAACGGTCTCGCGTGCCATAGATCTGCAGAATGTTTTCAATCATGAACGTGCGCGTAAACTGATATCTTGTTTGAAGACAGTGGTGATATGAAAACAACAAAAACAAAATCAGAGCTAAATTGCTAACTTAAGATGATAAGATGTGGATTTGCATCTGAGCAAGGCTGTTTAACTGCGATGTGTTGTTGTTACACTGATGAGCTAGCATGCATTGTTTTCTGTCAACGTACATGTCAAGCAACTGCCAAAATAGATGGACAACATATGATGCTGAGTCTAGCGATGAAGTTCCCAACGATGATATTTAGCGATGATATTTATGTCACTAGTCAACCAGATCTCGTTAACTGATACGTCTCAGCAGTGCTTGACACAGAGGCCAGCCGAAGGCTGGCACGAACTTTTTTGCTTGGGCCAGTAGAAATTTGAACCCACTGGCTCAAATTGAATGTTGATGGCCCAAATTCTTTTGAATTGTAAAATAAAAAATAGACAAATAAAGCATAAATTATTATGTTTTCATTCAACTGTTTATTCATAATTTTGCATTACAGAGATGTTGAGATTTTATTTTATTTTCAGTAGGTGATAAAATTTGTATTACTCGGTTTTTATCCTTAGGTTCTATAGTAAAACAAAAATCTTTGGCAGAGTAAAAAGATGATAATTTTGAAGATTTTGATTTTAAAATATACATATATTGAATTGTTTTAGTTCAGTCCATCAGGCCCTCCCTGCACATAGCCCTGAAAACCATAGCCTCGGTGCTATAGTCCTCGTCATCGCTGTAGATGTCGTCATCATCGTCGTCGCTGCAGTCATCGTCTGTGCAAGGAGGTTGTCTACTGTCAGCGTGGAAGACGAGGATGTGTCTGTGGCTGGCAATGGTTCTCGTTGATGCAGGGCCTCGCTGATTGACTGAGTCAACTGCTCTGTTGCCGCCTCTTCTTCAACTTGAACATCTCTCCTCTTGACATGGTCCATTGTTAGGGGCCTCCGCCTAGTGCCGCAACCATCAGTCCCCAGTTGGATTGCAGGCATTGGGTCAAACCTGAAAAATTTGATACATCTTGTCACTCTGAGCATGCATCATAACCATCATAACTATGAATCATTTGTAACAGTATGTTTGTTGAAACAGATAGTAAATATTTGTATTTTGCTTACTCTTCAATTGATGGCGACTGAAGCTTCACTGTCAGCTGACTCGACAGGGACTCCATTGACAGTGCTGTCCTGTATGTCGTCTTCGTTCCCTTCAGTTGACGGAACCCTCTCTCACACTCCGATGAGGAACCTTGGTGAAACAAAACCTTGTTTTATTTCAAGAGTGAATTATCAGAATATTGATATTACATTATTGAATACTAATACAATTACATGGCTTTTTTTCTTGTAATCTTTGTAGACAAGTATTATGCATATTATTTGTTTGAAAGTTACCTGGAATGGACAGAATCAAGTCGATCACCGCCAGAATATTGCCATATTGACTGGAAAAGCAGAGGCCATTGGCTTTCATCCAGGTCATATCACGGATTTCCTGGGGTCGTCTGAAAAGATATTAGCAAAGAAACGAAAATGAATTAAGTATAGAAAACAATCATACATCAACACAAAACTACTTTAAAACTAAAGTTTAAAACGTACTATAATTCCACTTTAGCCTTCCTACTTACTGTGTGTAGAGGGCACTCTTCAGAGCACTCCACTCAATCACTGCCTCTGTTGGGTCCACCCCGGCATGCTCAAAGCTGGTCTTGTAATGATCTAGGATGACAGCCAGCCCACCATCACCAAAATCTGAAACAAAATTAGGCAGGGTAGGTAGGAAAATGTATGTTTTTATTTTATCCAAACTCAAGGACATAAGACAATCGTGTGTACCCTTTACATTTTGGGCTATTTCTAGACAAGCACTGTTAAAGTCAGTAACTTCGACAGTGCTTGTCCAGAAATAGTCAAAACTATTTAGGGTACAATAAAAAAGTAGGTAGAGTTGGGTAATGAGAAACAAACAATATTTTAGGCCCAATTTTAATGACAATTCTGCAAGAGTGATGTTCATTATGAGGCAATCTGAAAACAAAACAGTGAATAATTAAAATCTGAAAACACAGTAACTAAGAAAGGAAATTAAAATAACCTTCTCTCTCTTGCGCGTCACTCTCTGCCAAAGGCCACATCCTGAAGTTGGCAATTGACATCGCTTGGATTACGTTGCTCATTTCAAAGCGATTATCCAAGCTCTTGATCAAATTGTCAGCAACAATCTTCCGGGAGCTCTGGAAAGATTTACCGTGCCGCAGCTGCTCGTTGTCACCATCGCTGATAAGACCTTGCAATTTCCCCATGAATGGTCCATCCCTGAAATTATCGTTCCGAAAGAGACAGCAATATTTTGGTGATCAGATAAATCTATAAGCATAATTTGTAAAAAGCAAAGAAAGTTCAAGTATTTGGTGTTAAGAAATCTGTAAGCATATATTTGTAAAGCAAAGCAAATGAAAGTTCAGAAAGATCAGAAATCAGCAAGGCTAAAGCATAATTTATAAATCAAATGAAAGTAATTTAGTTCAAGTATTTGGTGATCAGAAATCTGTAAGCATAATTTGTAAGTAAAGCAAATAAAAAAGTATCAAGAAGTATGATGTGTGGTGGGAAACAAACTATTTTATACTTTGTACTGTAGACGCCCAGTAGCCTGGTTGTCTCCTCGATCACGCCGTGCAAGTCAGCCGCACAGCAATTTCGTTTCAGAAATGCTCGGGATACTCTGGACAAAATAGTAGCAATCTCTGCCAAGAAACAGCAGTAAGCCATGATGTCTGGGGACTTCATTAGCTTCAAGATGCCCTTGGCCTTGCCACTTGTACTGTTTGACACCCTTTCATTGGGAGAGAGCACCTGAAAAACATTTGTCAAACGTGATTGCAATCTAAATCGAATTACATCTCATCAACTAGCTTGCAGTTAAGTAACAATGCACCATCAGATGAAATAAATTATGTTACTTACCAGCACAGTGCCATATACGTAGTTCATTTCGGAAAAAAATAAGTCAATATTAGAATCTCAATGTCTAAATCAATTTTTCAAAATATTGTCATGCACCTGTTCCAGTTGCTGTCTGATGGCTTTGTATCCAGACAAGAAGTTCGTGAGTGCTCGTAACAGGTGGCCGATCCATCTCGTTCCCCCAATTCTTGTTGGCAGTAACACCTTCATGCCAAGGGTCTTGAAGGACTCCAAGAGATTTGCCCTGAAAAGGTTTTATATGCGTGTAAATTAAAATGTTTATGATACTGGCATTATAGCAACAATATACTTATTTTTATAAAATAATAAATGAAGTCTCATCTTTTTCATTTTTCGGTACTTACAAACCAAAGTAGCAAATGAAAATTCAATAAACTTAAAAGTTATATATGTTAACTTATTAGTTTCTGGTGATTACAAACCTATTTAAGGCACTGTTGTGGTAAAGGTAGTAGATGCCTTGGAGAAGACAGGTGGTGACCTTGGTATCCATCGGCACCTTCTTCACTGCATCCTTGAATGCCAACTCCAGCCGGTGGGCGTAACAATGCACCGCGACCAATGAAGGCTGCAGTTCCCGCAGTTTTGCCGCCACAACATTTTTGCACCCCAACATGACCGACGCCCCGTCGCTCCCCATCCCAACTAGTTTGTTAGTGAAGTACGGCCATGCGCGTCCAACTTCTCCACGGAGCTCTTCAAGGCCGCCATGATTCCGACGGCATCGGCCTTGGCAACATGTGCCGCATTGAGGAAGAAGACCTGTCGAACATAAGGTTTTGGAATAGTATATACCTTGTCTGTCAGGGTTCTCAATAGACTTTAAAAGTGAAGAGTCACATGACCCTTGATTCAAAAATCCCAAGGGTCAAAATTGAAATGTCAAAAGTCAAATATAAATCAAACCAATCGAAGCGCCGTTTTATAAAACATCCTTTAATAACTTTAATTTTAGTGAATTCTGTAAATATTTTATTGCCAAGAAAGGTGTGCAAGGATATGCATTTGAACTTGAAAAACTACAATGTACTATTCCATTTTACAATAATGTGTCATTATGTGTCATTATGTAAAGATTCAAAGTTATGTAAGGATGTTTTAATTAATTATAAGTTATTGGTGTTATTATATATTATAATATATGGTGTTATTATAACACAATCTCTCTTTTTATCTGCTTCTTCGGAGTCTGAGGGTCAGACAGTGCAACCTCATGCAGTGCATCCCCGACAGGCCGTTTCGTAGACTGCGATGACATGAACGAAAATATACTTCTTTGCGCCATTTGTTTATTAAACATACATAAATATAAAGTCCATTACTCGATAGCACAAAAATAGTCCGTAAACACAAAATATCACAATGCGTAATGTCCGGTAAGTTCTGACTGAATGATAACCCAGGTTAAAAAAACGCTCTGTTTATGTACATTTCGCCGATTTAAAAATATTTAAATTATTCTCATTAAAATTATATTTCTTTATTCTTTAAAACATGCGTAAAACAAAATTAACAAACAACAAACAAAAATAAACAAACAAAAAACACAAATAAAGTCGATTTTATTTTTGCCGATTTTATCTTTTCACACGTTTGACAGTTAGCATCTGTTTAATCTCAGTTCGGTCTAATTAACTGGTAATCAATCAGAAGCCGGTAGCAATCAATTAAACAGTTAATCCAATCAAGTCATAATAGTCTCCACCCGCAAAAAATACTTCAAAGATAATCGTTAAATTATTAACAATAGCAGCGAGTAGATTACACAGTGACACCATTTACAGACAGGTTATTTCCGCCTCTGTGTCCTAAGCTGCGGTAGCAGCGAATTTGATTGACCGAGAGGAGATCAAGGTCGTCAGGCAAGGTGTCAATCACTGTTATGCAGCGCGTGCTCATTGTTGTGATGTTTGGACTATCGAAAAAATAGGTACATGTGTATTGGATTGAAGCTTGGAAGCATATTCACGCGCGTCATAAAAACGCACAGGTGGTAAATTAGCTGCATCAAAATTGGGTCAAATTGAAAATTTCCATGCGTCAAAACTCGTGTGTACGCGTCTATGAGAACTCTGGTCTGTTCATAAAAAGATCTTGCAAGGAAAAAAATGAAATAGTAATCTAGTTAACATTATAAATCAATGACAACTTGTTAGGCCCGTTGTTAGTGATAGAACATTCATTTCTATAAATATATGCCGACATTTTTAACCTATTTGACAGTATTGAGTTTATTTAACAACCTTTCCTGCATTATCAAGATAAAACTTATATGTATACTGATGTTAAAACACAATTGCTATCACCACTAAATCTGTACAGTTCACTAAATATGTATTGTTTATTAAATCTGTAAATTTTGGCTCTAACCTAGCAGTCTATCACCAAATTAATTTTACCTTGATTACTCCTGCTGTACATGACCGCCCATATACCATTTCGACCTCTTTGGTGCTAATATCAGTGCTCCCATCCGACATGATCGATAGAAATTTAGATGACTCAACCACTGACTTCAGCTTGTTAAGTTCTGCTTTGGCGATAAAGTCCACAAACTCCTTGGCTCTTTTGTTGTTGATGTATGTGGATCCTGTGTCGACGCCCTTCATCTTGTCTAGCCGCGCCATCCACACAAAATCACTGAATGGCCTCCCAGCCAGACATAACGCATGTGCGTTGCGGAAAAGAAGAGCAAGATTGTCGATGACAGATTGATTCAGGCTTCTGAGTTATTTCATCGCGTCTGTCTGTTCTCCTGACTTCAATTTAACATCGGCAGCCATCTTCTCAGTAGCCGATTTGTGGCGTTGCCCCCTCGCATGACTATTGAGAGTTTCAACTTTTCCCGTCGTCCACTCCGCTCCGGGTCCACACCATGTACACGACATACTTTCACTCTCATAGTTGAAGTGCAACCAAGGTCTGCCCTTTTTCCATTGTTCTAACAACTTTCCGCTCCGAGATCCTCTATTCGCTTCATACCTGTGCAAGCAATAATGTTATATCAGTTTGTAGGTAAACTTTTTTTTATGAAGTCTGATTTGAAATATCAACTCACACTGTGACAGTAAAAAAGATCTATGTTAATTAGTACTTGTATTTTATGTTAGTCAGTACTGTACATACCCATTTTAAAATTCTTAATAGCAGATTACTTAAATTATATTATTACCTTTTTACATTTTAATTTTCCAGAATCAATGCCACAATGTATTGATTGCATTTAATTCAATTTGTGAGAACCTACACCAGATAATACATGTACGTTATAAGCTCCAATGAGCCGTATTGTCCTCTTAGTATTGTTGTTCATAGTAGTGTTCCTCGCTCACAATAGATTTAAAAAAGACGTGTTTGTTACAATGTGTGATATTAGGTGTATAAACGATGTATAGTGACTACAAACGATTTATAGTGAGGGTTCTATAGTGACTACACGAATCAAACTCCCTGCACAAACAACCGGGCAGACACAGTTATTGTCCGACTGTCATAAAAATGGATTGTATGTATCTGTGAAACACTTTTTGTCTTAACTGGGTACCTCTTGAAACCTCTTTTGACACTTTTTCAAAAAAGAAAATTAATGAATTGAGATCGACGACTGTCAGCGCTTGGCGTATACTGACACTACTGTAGTGTACAATGACTTGTCAAAATCAAAATCACGGAGAATTAATTCAACCGACGGTCACTACGATGTATAGTATGTATGTATACTTGTCATACTGCAAAGAAAATTCTCAGGATTTCATTGGCTAATGCGCCGTAGACATGAGCCCATCTAGACGTGAACATAGGACGAATTCCCCGTAGGTACCCCATTACTCAAATACACAAAAACAAAATGGCGACGATAACGTTGCCGATTCGTTTTGGAAACGTTAGAGGTCTCACACCTCAATTAATTTTCCCATAGGGTTACTGTACAGCCTTTTCCAACATCTGAGCTTCAAAGCAGGGCAGCAGACATTGTTGTTGGTTTAATATCTTCAGTATAGCCAAGACCAGTAATTTAAAACAATAAAATACATAAGTTAGCCAGGTTTTTTTTTTTTCTCGCTCATGTTTTGTGAACCCTATGGAAAATACAAAATTCATACACTATCTAGCTGAATATGCGGTGCTTCGGTCAAACAATTCTGAAATTTGAATGAAACCTCATATCAATATGGGATTTTCTGTATCATCTGTCTTTTACACTGCAGATGTATGCTAAAGCAAAGTAAAACCTATTTTTCAAATTAAAAATTGCCTAAAATTGAGAAAAAATAGAATTATTGTCTGTTTTCCTTTGGTCCGTGAGCTTTCAGGGGAGATAATAGAGGTGTGAGACCTAGAGCGATGACGTCACGAAAGTAAACAACGTCTAGTTAGCGGCACGTTACGGCGCAATAGAAATTAAATCGTGTTTTGGGATGTTTTTTTCTTAAATAAATGGTTACAACTTTGAAGTATGACAAATTCGTTATTAGGATTCTTGACAGGGAACATGGGCTCACATTCCCTGCCTGGAAATATATATTCCCCCTCGCCTAACGGCTCGGGTGAATATACTTTCCAGGCAGGGGATGTGAGCCCAAGTCCCCTGTCAAAAATCCTAATGACTAATAATGTCTGCATTGATTACTTACTTTGCATACTTCGCCTTTTTCTGATCCTCTGCTGGTTTCATGAAAGACCATTTTGACCGCAAATATGAATTTGAATCGCCATTCTTTCCTTTGTGATTCCCGCGGAATTCCCAACGCTGGTTCCCAAAATCTTCGCTAAGTATCGTGTACGATCAGACGCGGCATATCAGGAGACCAATGAACAAACCCGATCAGCCAACCACATCTCTCCGTTTATTTATAGACACTGGTGTGTATAGACGTGTTCCCGATCGACTATCGTTTCCGCCGGGGCTCACGCTAGCTACTTGGATACTAATAATGGACCTGCGACCAGTCTATGATGTGCAGTTTGTGTTCCTAATATGCGGAAATTATATTGCTACAAGCGGTTGGCGAGTGTCGTACGCACGGACTGGCTTTTGCCGTATCGACATGTTGAACAGTGCGTGCTTGCATCTATTTATTAAAGCAAACTATGCACTCGCCCAAAGAATATTGTTTGGGCCAGCAGAGATCAGCAGAGATCAAATTTAACTCGCCTAGGAGAGGTTTTACTTGCCGCCGGCGAGTGGGCGACCGTCTGTGTCAAGCACTGAGTCCGTTAGGAGTCGATATAAAACCCTTATATGTTTTTGAAGGCATCTCGGCAGCATTTGTTCCAAAAGGTGCATTGCAGCTTGTAAACATTATTTTTAGTTCAGGTTAACTCGTGGTTTTGCCTTTTATGGCCAATTTTGCATTGATGGTAGCAATCTCTGCAGGCACACATCAATATTTTCAGATATGATGCGTGTAGTAGTCAAGCAAATGGTTCCTTGGCCCTATTAACCTAGCAGTAGATACCAAAAGTATTGTCGCAGTTTATGTATAAGTCAAGATATTGGTAATGACATGGCAGACATCATGAATATTTGCATTTAACTTCTAATTAAGGTGAAACTAGAAATGGATTCCTATACGAAAACAACCTAGTCATAGACACCAAAAGCATTGTCCTAGCTAAATCCAAAATATTGCTATGTTAATGTCGCGGCAGCCATCCACGCAGTCATCTTAGATATTTGTATTAAATTGATATTATATAAGTAAGGCGGAGCCAGAAATGGACTCATTGTGCCCACAAACAAAGTCATAGACAGAAATGACTGTCATAGCTTATGCAGAAGCCAAGATAATGCCATTTTAATGTCATGGCAGCAAATTGGCAGCCATCATGGATTCATATTGAACATATAAGTAAGGTAAAGTTAGAAATGGATTCGTTGATCCAAACAACATATCCATAGACACAAAAATAAATGTCCTAGCTAATGCAAGATATTGTCATTTTAATGTTACGGCAGCCATTTTGGATATTTCAATTTTCTCCAGGATGCCATTGTGGTTTCTTTCAGATTCAGAATCACCATACCTTAAATATATTAAAATTATAAAAAAATATTGTCCGGACAATAATTTTGGGCCAAGGCTTAAAACGGGGTTTGGCAACTGGACTACATGGCGTTTATGGCAGTATGTACCTACCATAGAGCCATGATTCCTGTGTCTTTAGTAATAGGTAGGACCCCGTACCGACCCTAATACACACATTCCCGGCGAGGTTTCTGACGGTATCACGCAATGATTGCATAAACAACCACCGTATTCCGATAGAACAAACATTAAATAACACAAATGCATGCAGAAGACTCACCAACTAGAGGAAAGACACGCCGAAATTGTCAATTTTCAATTGTCAAACCTCTTTAACCCCTAAATCGACGAGATATTCTTCTCTTTGTTGAGTCGTATGCATGCACGCGGGGTAATTAAGGTTTAGACTATTGAAATACGGTGGTTGTTTATACGGGCTTTGCTTGATGTATTCAAAAAACTCTCATGATGGGGTGTTCTTAATACCTACCTATTCTATATAGCATCGCATCGTAGCTCTTTGGTAGGTACACACCATAAGAGCTACGATTCTCGCAGCTAATGACATATAAGATGTAGCAGTATTTTAATAAGAAAACAACACAGTGTATTAATTCTACGATGTAGTTAATGCGCTTGTTGCATTTCTTATTATGTGTGAAATCAGTCTTATATTGGGATGATAATAGGGTAGCCGTGAGGTTCACCCTAAAACCTGGTTTAAACCCCCAGCGGCCATTTTTTGACACTGACCGTTCCAAGGCGGTAGCCCTATTGTCAACCATTTTATGTTAGTGAAGACATAACTTGCCTTTTATTCATCTTTGTAATTATTGTTTATTTCTGTGTGTGTTTTTGGTTGACTGTGGTCCTTGAGTTCTTATATCTACTTTTATAGACAAAAACAGGTAACGAACTTAAATTATACTCTCTACTGGGGTATTTGAAAATGAAAAAAAGGTTTAGGATAAATCGTTATTTAAATACATCAGATATCAACTTGACAATCAGAATGTTTGGATAGAATTCATCTGTATAATTCATAAACTAATTGAATAACCCTTGTCACATAGTTTGTTAATGATATATGATTGCCAGTATTTGAATACTCTTTGTCATATATGTTATTAAAGCCATTCAAAACCATTAAAAGTATCGGTTAGTCATGAAAACTGAATAACCCTCCGAATGGAAGCTCGGATGCATAACATTTGCTCATTTACATAGGCGTAGGAGCCGGTGGCGCCAGGGTGGGGGAAGGGTGGGGTTGGGGGTGGTGTGGGGGCAATAATTGAAAAATACTTTTTTTGATTGTCAAATATCTTTTTGCAAGCAAACAAATATTAGTTTCCTTTTTTTTTACTTAATCAATTAATAAATCAATAAAATGACAGTAGATAGGTAGAAATTTGCTTTAAATCAGTTATTTTCGATAATAGGAAAATTGTTCCTTAGTGGTTTTGTTCGTATTAAGAAACGTTCATATAAATGAACAAATATATCACGAACAACACTTTTATATTGCAATAAACAGTTTTGGGTCGGGTGGGGGTGCTCAGCTTGTCGAACATTAATCGTGTATATGTTTCCACGTTTCTCAAATTATTAGGATTTTCTTTTCTCAGGGCTGGCGTGGCTCAGTGAATAGCGCTTTGGACTTGTATGTACGATATAATTAAACAAATACTGTACAGCACATTTTCTTGGTTGTTTGTTAAGTGTCAAGCATAATCTCTCGATTTTTTTTCATTAAATAACTTCCTTTAAATTAAGGAGTATAATCCATCCGTCAATTAAACCAATAGGATACCCTAATGGTATAGGAACAATACAGTCTGGACTTTCTATGACAGTAATACCAAACAACTTGCAACAAGTGTATCATAGTCACCTTCAAATTATACAAATTGTCATTAACTGAAAAATGTTGTATGTATTTCATATATATGTTTATATATATGTACTATTCGCATGTGAACTGTTAGGCGTAATGCTTAATGTTTGAATACAATGTTTGTCTGTCTGTCCGTCCGTCGTCCGTCCGTCCGTCGGTCCGTCCGTTTTGTCTAGTTTTGTCTTGTCTTGTCTTGTCTGTCTGTCTGTCTGCCTGTCTGTCTGTCTGTCTGTCTGTCTACTAATACCCATGGACGAGTATAATGGTTGTTTCTGTTTTTTGGAAACTTCTATGTCCCTGTATGTTTATTTGGGAACCGAACGCCTGCGTTAAAGGGACACACGTTAGGTATTAAAAGTAGCACATCGTTTTTAATCAAGTATAATTCTGACTTTAATCGAAATATCATGCCGTATATATGCGCAACTCCATGCGATTAAAATCAATGCGACTTTAGTGCAACTATTCATTCGGTGATAATTAAAGGGTAAAAAGGGAAGGCAAAAGTCATGAAATATGTATAACATTTTATTGTAAGTTCGCGATTTTACCTGCGAACACGATACACTATAATAAAATAATTATGTTATATCCGATACAAACATAGCTGATGTAAATCGGCTACTTTCAATAATTAATATTCAAGAAAGGCCAACGAAATATAAATTGTACTTTCTTCGTTGCAATGTATGCGAGCAAGTTAATTATGTAATTTATAAACTTGTTTAAATTAACTTTTAAAAATCCTCTCAACACACGCATATAATTATATCACTGTACGTGTGTACATTCGTTAGATACTACGGGTCCGGGAGTAGTCCTGAATCTTTACAGTAATTATTGGCCTTTGATACTTAGGTGTTTAAACGTTACTCTGTATAATAGAATTAGCTACACATGCTAATCAAAGTACTGAAAGTACTGGGCGGCGTAGGTTGATCGAGCAAGATTTAGTCTAGAAGGGGCGTGAAAGAATCAGAATGCGTTGCATTTGTTATGTATAGTTTTACTGAAACAAGGTTATGCCATTTATGCAAAGAAGCATAGTTTCTAACCACGATCGTCTTTAATTTTAGCTCATCTGCCTCATTCGTAAATTTGGAATACATTAACAATCTATTTTTAATTGTTTGATACTCGGATTTACTTTAGTAAAGCATCAAGTCACCGCAGAAAATGTTGCATTTAAAAGAATTAACCAAACAGAGAAAAAGCAAAATGCAGCAAAAAATTGTAGTAGTGCACATTATGATACACTTGTTCGGTATTACTGAAATAGAAAGTCCATACTGTATTGTGCCTATTCTATTAGGGTATCCTTTTGGTTTAATTGGTGGAGGGACTACCATAATTATTTGCTGCATTCTCTTTTTCTCTGTACTGTTTGGTTTATTCTTTTAAATGCAACATTTTCTGTGGCGACCTGATGCTGTGCATCAATTTTTCTCTCTTCGATAAACCTACGCCGCCCAGTACTTTCAGTACTTTGATTACTAGAGCTGCTGGGTAATCGCAGAAATACGAACTCGCTTAAATCACTCAACTTTACTAAAGATGAAACTCTCAATTTAAAAACCGCCGTGTCGGGCTGTTATAGGACATAATAGCACAATACTCAATACAGGAAAATCGTATGTTTTGTTCGGGCCTATGTAGTCAAACAGTTTTATGTCATCATCTGTTTCTTCCCCTGATTGTTAAACCTTTAAGAGTTTTCCCATATTCAAAATTCGATGTATATACAACCCTGATTGTTAAGTTGGTAATTCATAATTCGATGCTTTGGCAACAACATCAGATTATATTCAAAATGTATTTCTCTGACTGTAAAACCTAGCCGTGTTGATAAAGTATAAAATATCAAGATTAACGATCAGAAATTATTTCTTTATTTGTATCCATCAAACATCTTATTACATGGTCTATCGTCTGCATATTTGTGAGGTCACCGCGGAAAAATATTGTGTTTGTGACATTGGACAAGATGCAGTGGATAGCACCGGGGACTTGAAATCTAGAAGACCCTAGTTCAAGCCTCACCGGCGCCAGTGAATTTTGTAGGTGTTTTTTTTTTGGCATGACACTTTCCCTTACCTCGTCCGTTGGATGGGGACGTAAAACAGGCGGTCCCGTGTATCGCTTTGTTCTCTCCCATCACGTTCAAGAAACATAGGAGTCTATTCGTTAGAAGGGCAGGTTCCTAAATTACTATGTATCATTCCCACTCCCCACCCCCATCCTCTCTCTGTCTGTCTGTCTGTCTGTCTGTCTGTCTGTCTCTCTCTCTCTCTCTCTCTCTCTTCTTTGGCAATACACCTTCCTTTTTAGATAATAGTCATTCCACTTGCGTGCGCAAAAACTAGTGTTGATGCTTATTGACAGTCCCAATCCTAGGATAATTCCATATTCTAAATCCAGTAAGAAGAACATCACAAATTATGTTAAGATACATATACTAAGCAGATGATATTGTAAGATCTACACCAATACTAACACATAGTTGTCATGGTAAGTAGTTAGTACAGTGATCTGAGTATCACACTAAATATTCTTCTTCGTCGACGCCCTGTGGTTCCCGGTGAAGAATATAACCACTACTTATCCAGGCAGAGGGGTTAAATTCCCCCGAATTCATGTTTAGTTTATCTCAACTCAAAATTGTATTTAAATATATGCAAGCAGGTTTAAAGTGAAAATGATACTGGATTAATAAATCGAGAGGATAGTTTAAATGTATCAAAAAACTTTAAGATTGCCATGTGTCCCTTTAAGATATACATCACTACTGGTACCATTAGTGCAGCAACGTACCCTCCTTCGGTAGCCTAGTCGGTTTCAAATTCTTCTTCTCGTCACCCTATAACATTAATAATGGCAAAACACACTAATGATTGCAGGGTTAGGTTTTCGTAAGAGTGTAAACGTCTTACCAGCATATTTAATCAAAGCACAGAAAGTGCTGATGGACACTCAGAAAGTATTGATTCCAAAGTTATGGACCCGACGGAAGGACAGACGGACAACGGCAATTATATATCCCTCCGCTTAAACGGCGGGGGATAACAAGTGAAGTTATGTAGAAATGTTTAAATTGTATGAGTCAAAGGGGAATAATTGTAAAATGAAAATATCAGAGAAAGTTGGACACAACATACGTATGCATGAGATCTCGATTCCTTTCGAAAACCAATCAGATGCAATCATGCATGACAGAGTTATCGCGCCTTGAATGTCTAAAAATAGGATTTCTGCAAAGACGTTTTCGGTGGCGATATAGCTAAAACAAAACAAAACAAACTTTATTGAATAAGTATAAGTATAAAAAGTAATAATAATAAAACATACATGTAGTCTGATGTAACGGTAGTCAACGGTAGTCAGAGTTTCTATGTATTATTCTAAATTCCTTATATATAAATGCTTTTTAAACACAATATTTATAATGGTAATAAAATATGATAAAATGCCATTGATAGAACGTAATAATTATAACTATTCCACTGTAATATATGTATTCATTTTCATAAAGAGGTAAATGTTATGCCAAATAAAATATTGAAATGAACTGAATTGAATTGATGAAAATATGTCTATCGTTTGATTAAGAGATGTCTGTGGTACATAGTTATATAATCTCTTCTACTCGCGAATTTATGAACGGCCTTTGATAGTTACCATGATGTAATGTGATAAAAGGTTTCAATTTACTATCATGGTAATCGAATTACTTACTATTCAAATGTACTTACGGCACGGATTCTATTTATTATCCAATTATATTTTATATATATCTACTTCATGTATGCATGCTAATTGTTCTAAAATATGATATAAATACATTAATAAACATTATCGTTTGTCGTTATATACATCCTTTATACACTGATAATATACAGATAATCTCTATTAACTATTAATTGCTACTTTCGGTATTCTCCGTACTACGCTCCTGCTGTTTTCGTTATATTTCGGAATGTACGGTACGGTACAGCTTTTACTCCCAACCTCATGTAGATAAGGTTATTAAGACAAATGCGCATTAATGTGTACATGATGAAAACACTTCAAAAACAGCGTATTACTTAAACTTATGTTAAAATCACTAAATGTTTACCAACGCTTACATATTTATCAATATGTTGTCAATATACGGATCTTTTGCCCATTTAAAGCCTTGCAAATGGTACTACTTTTATCGCGCTGTAATCTGGTGCTCTTTGGTTTCTAGTAGAAATTCGTTGTGCGCCAGAATTCCCATTACTTAGGACGGTTGCCTGACGCCACCGTCCAAAATGAGTTCTGAATTTACTTCTTTTTTTACTCTGACAACGGTTGGTAAAGATCAAATTAAAAATGAAAGTCCTATCGTTTTAACAAGGGAAAAAATAACGGACGGGCGGACGACGGACAATATCCCGTCAGCTAACCTGGCCTTCGGCCAATATAGCTCAAACTGCGTGATGACCCCCATGTAAGTCATCTCCCCATGGGAGGAGGATCCAGATATCAAATCGCAAAACTAGTTCCATATGTTATGCGTAGTAAGAGCATGTAATACATGCCATTAAAATATTATATCGAAAATCGCGGGTTTAATGATCGGTTTGGAGAAATTTAACTTCAAGGATTTCAGACCCTGGATTCAAAACCTTCGTTGTCGTCAACGCATCCTAAGCACCCTAAATATAAACACCCTTCTTCGACTGATGTTGGCGGAGTTTGCAGTCTGACCCCACTTAACCAAAAGTCCCCTTTCCCGGGAGTAGGGTTGGATTCTGACCTCTGAGGGTCAGAACCTGGATTCGTACACCTTCGTCGTCATCTACACATTCTAAGCAATCAGTTTCAAATATTTCACTAAGATATTACGAGTAAAACCGAATGACGGATGGACGGACGGACGGACGGGGAATGACTACAGTGTCCCTTACTTTTATCGAAAAGTGCGGATATAATAAAGGTGCTATCTATTGTTAACATTGCCGAATATGACAATGTTCAGTAAAACAAGGGCCATAACTCCAGTGTTATATACTTATCCGATCTAGCTGGTTCCCGAACTTGCCGAGTTTTCATTGATGTTGACCCTGACAAAGTTTGGTAATGACCGAGTTCAAAATAAAAACTGCTAGAGTGTTAATAACAAGTTAACGGACCAACGACTGACGGACGATGGATGATGACCACTAGCGGATCCAGGGGGGGGCGCACCCGGCGCGCGCCCCCCTAAAAATTCCGAATCATACATGTATGTCCATGTTACTGTAGATAAAATTTCGTTGCACGCCCTCAGTATAATTTTTTTTCTGGCTCGCTTCGCTCGCTCGACGCATAATGGCTAATGAGTGGTTTAATTAACAGATTGTTAAATCATTTTATTTCAAAACGAACTTTTTTATTCATACATGTATGTCTATGTTACTGTAGATAAAATATCAAACAATTTCGATGCACACCCTCAGTATAAAAAATGTTCTCGCTCGCTCGACGCATAATGTAATGAGTGGTTTAATTAACACATTGTTAAATCTTTTTATTTGAAAACGGACTTTTTTTATTCATACATGTATGTCCATGTTATTGTAGATGAAATATCAAACAATTTCGTTGCACGCCCTCAGTATAAAAAAAAATCTTGCTCGCTTCGCTCGCTCGAGCACAATGGCTAATGAGTGGTTTAGTTAACACATTGTTAAATACTTTTATTTGAAAACGGACTTTTTTTATTCATACATGTATGTCCATGTTACTGTAGATAAAATATCAAACAATTTCGATGCACTCCCTCAGTATAATTTTTTTATCGCTCGCTCGACGCATAATGGCTAATGAGTGGTTTAATTAACACATTGTTAAATCCTTTTATTTGAAAACGGACTTTTTTACCCTGCCAATGCACTACCGCAACCGTTTTATGAGGCTAGAGACGGACCCGAAAATTGACCAAAATCTTACGCCCCCCCCCCCCCCCCCTAAGCTGAAATCCTGGATCCGCCCCTGATGACGGACAACGCGCGTAATTTAATCCCATGACAATGATGATAGTCCATGATACCTTTGTCTTTTAGCAGCTTTTTAGAAAATGTCTTATTTCGAAAACATAGATAAATATTGGTATTACTATAGTCCTAATCCCATTTAATTCTTGTGAATGAGTGTTATGTATTTAAATCATACAGCAGTGGTTCAAGATTGGTAAATACGTCAGCTGCAAATTGCACGATCGACGTCACGTTACCGTCGTTCGACGTCATATAGCAAGTATGACGTAGATTCTGTAAAAATGGCGCATATTGCCACTCTTCTGTTGACGTTTCTAATCTTCTCAGTACGTGCCATTTATTTTGCGATTGCTGGGAAGTCAGGCTCTATCTTTTTATCCTCCAGCACTGATGGTAAATGCTTTTTATCAATGCAGTTCTCAAAGCTTCGGCAACATGTTTATTTTTATGACAGTCATCATAATTTTATGACAGTCATCATCATGATCATGAATACGTTTCCGTCCAGAATTGGCAGAAATGTGTATCCTGGTGTTCTCGCTAGGCTCGCAGCGTGGCGCACTCGCTTACTCCCGGGAGTAATTTGAATGAAAAAAAAGCGCAATAAATATAACAGGTGGGAGTGGGTTAGATCTAGCCTAGGGGTGGCAAATTACCACCTTTTTGAGAGCATTTAAGGTCAGTTTTCCTGACAGCGACACATGCAGTATCGTTTGCTCGAGGCTGACGAGCACCATTTTGATCCAAAGATGAAAACAACGGGGTGGTGGGGGAGAGGGTTGGGGGAGGCTCTCCGAAACGCCTGCAGAGATGGGGACCTTCTCCTAGTCCCGCTTCGCACCTCGAATAAAACAGGCCTCGCTAATGAACACCATTAGCTCGCAACTATTTGAATTAAGAATATCTTTCTATCTGTTTTCGACCACCATGTGATTTCGACCGACGGCGGAAATTACGTCTGCGCACGTTTATTATGCAAATGTCGTCATCATATTTCATGATCGTCTGCTAAATGAATAGTTCTTAACAACAACAGACAACAATTGCAAATAATAAGTTTTCTTAAGGCTATGGATAATTTTCCTATGGACTGTTGATCTCTTTATCAGTGTTTTCGTCATGAAATGTATCCCATTTTAAAGCAAACGTACACAAAATAAAATATTTTATGATGCAATGATGATTCAATCCTTCGCCTGTCATTAGGCATCAACAAGTTTTATTTACTCGTAAAATGAGAAGTAGTAAATGGGTAATATCAAGGGTGGGGTACCTGAATAAACCATGAAGCAATATCGGTGTTTGTGTTAAAAACATCTGGTAATTGTTATGTTAGTACATTTCCTAAGTGACATGTGACCTAAATTCCTGACAAGCAGACGGACATGTTTTGAAAACAGCAGAAGACAATAATTGTAATGCTCCACAGTATTGAAAAAAATCGATTTTAGGGTGATGAGGGTAGACATTTTGTCATATTTTTTTCATAGAAAATAAGTACGGGTTTGTTTCTTCTTGTTAATTATTTTTTTCTACGCTGCCAGCTAGTGTGAATTTAGGTCAACACATTTGCATAAAATTGCCCGTATGAAAATACTACATCTCGGGATAAAAGCTATAATAAATAAGGTGATCGGAAACACATGTCGTTCCCTGGAAACAAACAAGTTGAGGTCATCCATTTACAAATGTTATCGGATGGAAAATAAACAAAATGTAATCAAAGTCGCGGTAGTTTTTGTTGAGGGGGTATTTTCAGATACATTTGTGTACTTATCTTTACCTTTCTATAAATCTGAAATATACGTCAGCAATCACATTCTAACACCAAAAATAATCCGAGAAAGCAAGCTGTTGTAAAATAAAGAATTGAATTGGATTATATTCTCGCCAACAGCTAAGGACATATGTCGACTTTCCGGTTTCCATTGGTAAAGGAAGACCCCAGGTGCACCTAATTTTCGTACATTTCGAAGCCAGCTGGATAGCTTTCTCAAAAGATTCCTGGTGGTGGTGGGTAGGCCCAATGTCTTCTAAATCTACGCCTGATTTACAAGTTTGACAATGTAAATGTGTTAATATTACTAGATGTTGACCTAAAGCCTATACGTTGAATGGTCTGTGATACATGTATGTATGATCTTAAAATCCACAGACTCCAAATACGACGATCTCTGCCTGTTGGACCCCTGCTATAACAACGCCGTGTGCAAGGCGAGCGCTGAGGCAGAGACAGGATACATCTGCAATTGTCAATATGGATACATTGGCGACTTCTGTGACACCAGTATGTATAGTTCAGAGTTATAAATATTTTAAAAAAAAAGTATTATCTCCCGCAAAACGAAAAAGCTCAAGTAATACCCTATTTGTCGTTATTTGCATCATATATCGCAATCTCTACCCAGAGTTGTCATTACATGCATCAACATACACAGTTACGGAGTTACGGTGGTCTAGTGGTTAAGGCATCCGCCTCGTAATCCGGAGGTCGAAGGTTCGAGTCCCGTCACAGGCGGGCTTGTTACTGAAGAGAGACCGGTTGGTGAGCATGGTGACCCTGGTAAAGACTGACAAAAGTGGTCCGCCCGTCAGTCACACTTTTTGTTTCCGGACTCGCTTAATTAAGGTATCTTCCGGTTCAAGAAGCTTGCTACACTTATCAGCTAGGTTAGTCTACTCGGAAAATCATTTCTGTTGCAATAAGGTTGATGTAGTGTTACAGGCTGACCATACGCCGCCTTTTCATATAGAGAAGTTTCTGCTATGCTGTATTGTTTGCGTTTCCATTAAAATATTGATATCAACCTAACCCTTTGTGGCCATTAATACAAGCTTATCAAATTATCAACATAGTGTTTTGCAGTGCCATTTTTATACGCTCTTTTGGAAAAAAAGGACTTTTTTTTTTCACACACGGCTGGCGGAGAAAATTGGTTTCTGATCATTTAAAAGAGAATGGCTGCATGGTTTGGTTTTATGTCTTGGTGGGGCAAATACAATTATTTCTTTTGATGTCTCTTTTATAATATTTCCGGTAATTTAGAAGATATTAAATTCATAGTTGCTACATAGTTAAATCTTGGTGAGAGGTAGATCCCGATTGATTTTGGGGTCAGTTGGTCAAAGGTTGAGTCAGTGACACCTTTGAATGAAAACGAATAATTGTTTCCGCTCACTTTAAACATAATTACTGCACTAATAATAATCTTAATTATTATACCTCACGTTTACACTCCTGTATAAATTGCCCATACCCTTAGCGTGAAGCAATTTTTATTATTAACCCACATAAAACGCCCATGTTAAATCCCCGTAGACAACAATGTGTAATTTCTTACTATCTCACGCTAGGGTGATAGTACAGGGTGATAGTAAATCGCAGGGTGATAGTAAAAAAGTCTCACATGCGCAGCTTTGATGCGCGCTGTTTCGGTGACGTCATCGGCTCAGTATGGTGAAATTGCTATTTTTAACTCATCATAACTTCAAAAGTACTTGACCGATTTCAATAAACTACCACTCATGTTCTTAGTTACGATTTTATTTCCGATCCAACGATATTACCTTCATAGCAACTTTTAGAAAAAAAATGTTTTTTTCAAAGTCTGGCAAAGTGAAATCGGTACTGCAAATGAATCTTGTTTTTGCCCAAGGGGATTTCGGTATAATAAAATAAATATCACATTCATGAGAGGGTGATAGTAAGAATGTTCACCCTTCGGATATTGATCATCACCCTCGGTTTCGCCTCGGGCGATAATCATATCCTCAGGGTGAACATTCTTACTATCACCCTCTCATGAATGTGATATTTATATACTGTCACCCTCACTGGGATGCAATATTTATATATTGCTGTCCAGTAAGGTAGACCTTATTAACTGTAGTAAATAGGTCAAAAGTCAAGGTTACTGTGGCGTGTTACTTGAAATTGTGGATTAGCAGTAGATTTTGTAATTGCAACATATCTTTCATGCAGACGTATGATGCCATATTTTGTGTCAATTTGCCACTCTTATTTTATTTACTAACTTTCTAATATCCATGTTTATATTTACCCGTAAACAAGAGTCTATGTTGTTGCTGCGTGAGAATACTTCCAAAGCATTTTAATGTTTCATCTTAGATTTGAGAGAACATTCGATAATACCAATAAAACAATATTATACATTGGATTTTCGTTTCCGGAGCACGACTGTACAATCACTCATGGCATATCTTCTTGAATCTTGCTTCACACATCAACCTTGAGGTACTGTGGTGACTTGGTGTTTAGAGCTTTCTAAGATTGTCAATCCAATTGCTTCTGGAATGTAACGAGAATATTGTTCAAGAAATCGTTCTTGATTAATGCATGCATTTAATAGCTTATTTGCGCATGATGCTATATTTAGCATTGTTATTATATACATTGTCATGAATATAATCGTTTCTGCCATCACATGTATACAGACTTATGCAGTGGCGCGCAGGTGGAATGTTAATTTTAATGTTTTGTTTAGGTTTTCATGATCTTCTATATTACCCTTCCTAATCACGATTTTATCCTCCGAGCACGTGCAGAAAAACAACAACATAAGAATATAGTCAATAGTAAGCGTAGGGCATGATTTCCTTCCGTATTTCTATCATATTTCCATCCCTTGTCTCTGGGGAGGCTCGAAATAACATATACAGAGTGTTGATGCGCCCTTAAAGAACAATTAAATTCATACATGTATATTGCTATAGATCCATGCTGGTCAAAACCTTGTAAAAACGGTGGGATTTGCACGCCGGATGTTGGGACAGCGAAAGGATACGTTTGCGCATGTAAGCTCGGATACAGGGGCGACGTCTGTGAACACTGTGCGTATATAAAGTATCTATAATCTTCATTCCATATTGGTCAGACACATGTATAACTTGGTTCTTTGCATGACCTTCTAACAATGTATCATTGGGATATGACAATGATGTACCTTGATTTTATAACTTGACAATCCATTCCCATGTTTTGAAATATAAAAAAAAAAAAATACATCTTACATTTTGCCGTTTATCAGTGAACAATAAACGTTGTCCGTCATGTCTTAGCACACCTATTTAGCATTCCTATTTCATTTTGGGAGAAATTGAGAACATCAAACCCTTCTCGCCCATTTCTCATTAGGCCAATTAATTACACCATTATGTTTTATTTGAAAATGAATGTTATTTCTTTATTAATTTGCTGAAAATGTTAAACAAACAAGTGAAGCACCAACAGTGGTACGAACGCCAGATTGCGAAATCAACATTTTAACTGAAAAACCTTAAGTAAAAAGGGGGATACTTTAGATAAAATACACGACAGCGTTATGGTTCTTGTCATATAACTTTGTGTAATGCTAATGAACATGTGTGACAAGTTTCAAAGCTTTCCGACTATTAGTTTTTGAGAAATGAGGAAAAACAAAAGCTTTTAAAATCAAAAACGTAAACCAAAACGTCAAAATGTGATGACAGACAGTCGAACAGACAAACTATAAGCTTGGATAATCTACGCAATACGGATAAACACTTATACATGCGATTTCTAAGGTATGACTTTGATTGACACAATCATGTTATTTAAAGGGAATGTAGCGACACAGCCAAAGAAGCTCTTGGGAGTTCTGAAAAACTTCGGGAAATGTGAAAGAATTATCAAAATCGGATGATAAACAAAAAGATATGACCATTTAAAGGTTGTTCTAAAACAAATATGGGAGTCGCCATTTTTAGAACTATGACATCATAGTTCCATATTACCATACATGGAATATTGATAAATATCATTTAAAACGAAGAAAATCACTGCAAATGAATGCATTTTTTACTGGTCATGTAAAGCATCATTTTTTCCCTATATATCAGTAAATTTTCATATTTATAAATATTCCATATATGGTCATTTAGAACCGTGATGGCATAGCTCTCAAAATGGCCGCTTCTATATCCGTTTCAACAGAAACTTCAAATGATCATATCTTCTTTGTTTATCATCCGATTTTAATAATTATTTTACCCTTATTCAAGTTTTTCAGAACTCTCAATAATAAAGATGGTTTGGCTGTGTCGCTACATTCCTTTTAAACTCCCCGATTAATATCCATTTGAGAGCGTATCTACATATAAAGCAAATTCCATCTTAACAAAGAAAAATACACTTGTTTGAAGCATTAACAATGCATGCTCACAAATGCATTCCTTTATGATACTTTGATTGTTTTTCAGCTGTCCAATTTTGTGAACAGATTCAGTGTCCTAAGACAGATTGCATGTCGGTGATGCCAAAAGGCGCTGTAAAGACACAAGGCGCTGTTTGCATTTGTAAATGGGATACTGTCGACGAAATTTGCCAAATAAAAGGGATGTCACTGAGAGAAAGATGTAAATATTTGTGTATTGTATTGTATACACACAGGAAAATAGGAATTGGAGTAAATAATTTTGAAGATGATTAAGTAGTAACACTCACGTTTGTCATTATGTGTCCCTTACTATGCACGTTAGTGTGTTACAAAATGTTAACATTTTTCTTGATGCCCCCACCACCGAATGGTGAGGGGGCATATATCTTTAACCATTCCGTGGGCCACGTATGTTCGAGTGTCTGTCCTTTCGTCCGTCCCGAAAAGTTTGTCTATTGCCTCCCACAGTTTTCAACCGATTGTTTCGAAACTTTAGAAGATGCGTATCTACCCAGGAATGAGGTGGTCTGCCTCTACCACAAACAAATCGACCGTCATATATATGACTTAAAACGGGCTAAAAATGACGTAAAACACCATTCAAAAATACAAAGTATATCAATTCGGCGTCAAAATTGACCTTGTATTACAGGAGTAACGGCCCTTTCTCCGTCAAATTTTACGTTAAAATATCGGGTGTGTCTATCTGTTCTCACAGTTTTCAAGCGATTGTTTCGAAACTTAACAGGATGCTAACCTATGATGTCAGGATGTGCAAATCGGCGTCAAAACCAACCTTGTATTACCGTCAAGATTTACGCTTTCGTTGATTTTGTTTAGTGGTGGCATGGACACACTTCAAGTTTTACCTATATATTTCCAGATACAACGTTCACAATTTTGGTCAGTGGCTGTATTAGGACATATACATGTAGTTCAGCCATATGTGTCGATGACCTTGACATTTAGGTTAAAAAATACTTCCACAGCGTAAAGTTCGTCTTTGAAAGCGGTTAAAGTTATTAGCCTGTCTTTTTGAAAATTAGTGTTTATATTCAAGTGCTGGTGTGCCCTAAACCATACCCGGTTAAATTCCTACCGGTGTTAAATGTCAAATTTATGATAAAAAATGATTAACATGTATGCATATATGAAAGCTTGTTAATGAATGTTTCTGAACATTTTTATATTAATATGTTGATGTATTATCTACCATACCGGGTTCTTGTTCCAAGGTCAAGGTCAAAGGTATTAAAGGGTAAATTTTTCATTGACCTTTTTCCGATTTGAAGAAAATATATTAACAAAAAAACTGTAAAACACTTTAATGGAGTTTGTATTATGATATCACGTTTATAAGCTCGTCTCTCGCGAAACGTCGAAAATGTAACACTGTAGCTCGTAGGTACACGCCCACTAACCTTGTATACACCTATACACTATATACAGCTATACACTACTCAACTTTTATAATCGGTCACCCAGGTTTTTTGAAAAGTGACCGATTATAAAAGAGTTTGCCATGACGATTTGTGATTTTTGAAAAGAGGGGTGTGGTTGTTACTTGTTGCCTATTTATGGGATCAAATCATTTATTTTGCAGATTACGTGTTTTTTTCAAAAAAATCTAGGTGACCGATTATAAAAGTTGAGCAGTGTAGTATATTTAATGATGTCCTACGACAGTTCTTCTTTTCTTCATATTATATTTCATACACTAACTGATATAGGTTTACACCTTTCACGTGTTGTGAGTGAGTTTATTAGGACATGTTATACATAATATAATACACCCTCAGGTGTCTATTTTAAAAATGACTAAGATATAACCATTTTTGTGTGGACTTCAACGTTTCCTTCAACGTTTCCTTTTTGGATAAATTAGCCTGAAATATAGTGAATAGTGGCTCATTACGTTGTCCCGCCTTAATTCCATTAGGTGATGGAAAGCTTATATAAGCAGGATTTTATAACGGATATTTCGACAATAAAACACATTTAAAAACGTTTTTTATTGAAAAAATTGCGATAACCTGTTTAAAGTTACTTATTAGATGTTTTTATTTTACAATATGCAAAGTTTTTAAACCGAAATTAAGGTTTTATTTCATACCCCAGCCAAAGCCCGTTTTTGCTTCTTGGTGTTGGATGGGGTATGAAAGTTAATACTCGGACCATGTTATGTATTTGAGGACTTGAGAAAGATTTGGTAATAACGCCACGTTTTGAAGAAAAAAAAGACAGTTTTCGGAAAAAAAAACACAACATGTTTTACAAGACAAACATATTATTATATAATTATTATTTGAAAGTTTGAGATACCTTCAGTCTTGAACCCGTATCCTTCGCTACCTACCATCCAGATACAGTAGTGATCTCCCAATAATTGCGTATTTCAGTTAAGGGCGACCCCTGCACACGTAATGGGAAAAAATGCCGTACTGGTGAAGATTGTATGGGAGTCACGACCAAATACGTGAACGGACAGAAGCTTGTTTCAAACCCAGCTTGGTGTATGTGCTCGTTCGGACACGTCGGCAGGCTTTGTAACGCAAGTATGGACTTCTGTAGCAAAGGGGATTTATATTTGGAGTTACCAACTAGAAGGTCTTTGGTGGCGTTTGCCAACAATGAAATTGTTTTAATCGATTGCATGCCTGGCAGAAGCGTTTTGTACCAAGTTTAGAGACATAGCGCCTACAACCACCAACCCAATTCTATTAAGGCACCTAATTATACCTATACAATTCAATGCTGAAGGTTCAGTTATATAAAATGTTTTTTTTTGAACCTCTGTAATAAACTATCTTTAAATAATCAAATAATTGTCAAAACAAGTCGGAATAGTCAGCTGCGTTTGTCTTTGAGAGTTATTGTTATGATTAAGAATGAATACATTCACCATGTCAGTTTAGTATTAATAAAAAAAAATATAACAATAATAATTAATAAAATAAAAAATCCAGCATTAAACGTATTTAATGTGTTTAGTGCCTTTTTTTGTTAAATAATGTAGAGGGATTTGCCTTTATCGAGATGTTTAATTACCATAAATGCGATTGATTCTTGCAAAAACTGTTTCTATTATTTGGACGTTGTTTTTAGGATACCCTTTCGTATGCGGCTTACGAATGTAGATTTATGCCTTTGTAGAAAACCATCAACCGGAAGAAGTTGTAATATAAAAAACTTAATTGTTAAATATAAGTGATATTTACAGGTTTTTTTGTGAATTGTCAACATTTAACCTTCACGTTATCAGTAATGAGACGCCTATTGTCATCTTTCTGTTTCTATATTGGTCTTTTTCTGTTTATCTGATATATCTTTGTTTCCATATTGGTCTCTTTATTTTTCGTATTGTTCTCTTTCTGTTTGTATATTTGTCTCTTTCTGTTACCATATCGTTCTCTTTCCATATTGATCTCTTTCTGTGTCCATATTGGTTTCTTCCTGATTCCATATTGGCCTCTTTCTATTTCCATATTGGCCTCTTTATGTGTCCTTATTGGCCTCTTTCTGGTTCTATATTGGCATCTTTCTGTTTTCATAGTGACCTATTTCTGTTTACATACTGGCCTCTTTCTGTTTCCATACCGGCATCTTTCTGTTTCCATACCGGCTTATTTCTGTTTACATACTGGCCTCTTTCTGTTTCCATACCGGCATCTTTCTGTTTCCATACTGGCCTTTTTCTGTTTCCATACTTGCCTCTTTCTGTTTCCATACTGGACTCTTTCTGTTTCAATATTGGACTCTTTCTGTTTCCATACCGGCCTCTTTCTGTTTCCATACTGGCCTATTTCTGTTTCCATAGTGGACTCTTTCTGTTTCCATACCGGCCTCTTTCTGTTTCCATACTTGCCTCTTTCTGTTTCCATACTGGACTCTTTCTGTTTCCATACCGGCCTCTTTCTGTTTCCATACTGGACTCTTTCTGTTTGCATATTGGACTCTTTCTGTTTCCGTACTGGCCTCTTTCTGTTTACATACCGGCCTCTTTCTGTTTCCATATCGGCATCTTTCTGTTTCCATACTGGCCTTTTTCTGTTTACATTCCGGCCTCTTTCTGTTTCCATACCGGCATCTTTCTGTTTCCATACTGGCCTTTTTCTGTTTCCATACTTGCCTCTTTCTGTTTCCATATTGGACACTTTCTGTTTCCATACCGGCATCTTTCTGTTTCCATACTGGCCTTTTTCTGTTTCCATACTTGCCTCTTTCTGTTTCCATACTGGACTCTTTCTGTTTCCATATCGGCATCTTTCTGTTTCCATACTAGACTCTTTCTGTTTCCATACTGGACTCTTTCTGTTTCCATACTTGCCTCTTTCTGTTTCCATCCTGGACTCTTTCTGTTTCCATACTTGCCTCTTTCTGTTTCCATACCAGACTCTTTCTGTTTCCATATTGGACTCTTTCTGTTTCCATACCGGCCTCTTTCTGTTTCCATACCGGACTCTTTCTGTTTCCATACCGGCCTCTTTCTGTTTCCATACTGGCCTTTTTCTGTTGCCCATACTTGCCTCTTTCTGTTTCATTACTGGCCTTTTTCTGTTTCCATACTGGCCTTTTTCTGTTTCCATACTTGCCTCTTTTTGTTTCCATACTGGCCTTTTTCTGTTTCCATACTGCCCTTTTTCTGTTTCCATACTTGCCTCTTTCTGTTTCCATACCGGCCTCTTTCTGTTTCCATACTTGCCTCTTTCTGTTTCCATACTGGACTCTTTGTGTTTCCATACTTGCCTCTTTCTGTTTCCATACAAGACTCTTTCTGTTTCCATATTGGACTCTTCCTGTTTCCATACCGGCCTCTTTCTGTTTCCATACTGGCCTTTTTCTGTTTCCATACTTGCCTCTTTCTGTTTCCATACCGGCCTCTTTCTGTTTCTATAATTGCCTCTTTCTGTTTCCATACCGGCCTCTTTCTGTTTCCATGCTGGACTCTTTCTGTTTCCATACTTGCCTCTTTCTGTTTTCATACTAGACTCTTTCTGTTTCCATATTGGACTCTTTCTGTTTCCATACCGGCCTCTTTCTGTTTCCATACTGGACTATTTCTGTTTCCATATTGGACTCTTTCTGTTTCCATACCTGCCTCTTTCTGTTTCCATACCGGCCTCTTTCTGTTTCCATACTTGCCTTTTTCTGTTTCCATACTTGCCCCTTTCTGTTTCCATATTGGACTCTTTATGTTTCCATATTAGCCTATTTCTTTTTCCATAGTGGCATCTTTCTGTTTCTGGCCTCTTTCTGTTTCCATATTGACCTCTTTCTGTTTCAATATTTGCAGCTTTCTGTTTCCTTATTGTTTCCATATTGGCAGCTTTCTGCTTCTGTATTTGTCTCTTTCTGTTTCTATATTGTTCTCTTTCTCGTTCCATATTGGCCTCTTTCCGTTTCAATTCTGGCCTCTTTCTGTATCCATATTGGTCTCTTTATGTTTCCATATTTTTAAATGATTCGCATCCTTACCCTTTACACTCCTTTAATCAAATGGTTATCAATAACGATTATAGTCAAAGTAGCAGTTCTCACTGTAGGTAAAGGGTGAATCGAAGTTGAGTTAGAAGGTATCAACACGCTAGTTTGTAGACATGTGGGATTGAATTGGCATTGAAAATGTAAACAAACGCAGTACTTTAACGATAGTTCATTTGCTTCAATGGTTAAGTTACATTTTCATCACTGTTTTAAACTCTGATAACTTTGACATGTTGCTGTTAAGACGTTATAAAAAAACGATTTTTTATTTTTTATTTTTTACCGAATGAGACTTTGAGTATAAGGAACAGACCTGTGAGATAAATGTTAATATTTACCATATAAGAAAATACCTAATCTAAAACAAACCAGCGCCTCTACATCGAAAAATTAGCGCTTAACTTCAGCAAACACTCGCTTCAATAACTGTTAACATCTACAAACCGAATAAGACACAATATATATGTTGGCTTTAAAATTTAATTTTGAGGCAGACATCTATAAAAAACAACATATTGAAATATAATTGAACTTATCCAACAAATGTATTTTGATGAAATATAAGGTCTCACACCTCTATTATCTCCCCTGAAAGCTCACGGACCTAGAGACAAAAGGAAAACAGAAAAAAAAAAAATTTGAAAAATAGGTTTTTCTTTGCTTTAGCATACATCTGCAGTGTAAAAGACAGATGATACAGAAAATCCCATGTTGATTTGAGGTTTCATTCAAATTTCAGAATTGTTTGACCGAAGCACCGCATACTCAGCTAGATAGTGTATGAATTTTGTATTTTCCATAGGGTTCACAAAACATGAGCGAGAAAAAAAAAAACTGGCTAACTTATGTATTTTATTGTTTTAAATTACTGGTCTTGGCTATACTGAAGATATTAAACCAACAACAATGTCTGCTGCCCTGCTTTGAAGCTCAGATGTTGTGAAAGGCTGTACAGTAACCCTATGGGAAAATTAATTGAGGTGTGAGACCATAAGGCATTAAAGTAGATACATACAAGTTCTTACCGTATAAACCGCCTGATAACATCAAATTCTGATTTCCACGTCGTAAACTCGATGTGGTCACTTGAAAGTCCGATGTATAGTGTAAATGTAACACACAGACATGCAGTGTACATTTTTATTGAGTATAAGTTTGTAAAATCTTGCACGATTATTTACAAAATATGGATTCCACATCTACAAACCATCATATGTCTGTCGACAAACTAGCGTGTTGATATCTAAAACTTCAAATTCAATTCGCACTTTACCTACAGTGGTTCTAACTGCTAAACATGCTCATCACATCTGAGTGCCCACTTCTCGCATATGGAACCGTAACTTTATTTACTTGTTGATCTATAATTACAGGTTTACCTGTAATGGTTGACAGTAAGAAGACTGACTGTGTACACACAACGCTCGGCCCCGTGTGTTTATGCCAGAAAGGAAAACTTTCTACTTTGTGTATAGTAGATGAACTTGGACAGCAGAAAATATTGAAGGAGCAACAACTGTTTGGTAGGTACATTATACGATTTATTGACGCCGCGTTTATAGTTTAAAAGCAATATAAGATATAAACAAAAAACACAACAAAAAACAAGATGTACGTTTGTCATTCTTATGAAAAAAGAAAAAAGAGACCAGAAACCTACAAAGCATCGTAATCTTTCAGCATTTTAACTACATTTCCTATGCTTATCGTTTCTCAGGATAGCATTAAAATTGTCCTGAGTGTAAACATCAAACAATGACAAACATACATTATGCACAATATTCGTATTTTCCTATTAAGAAATTAGTTTAGTGTTCGATTACAATTAACACAGACCTAATAACACATAATTGAAACTTGTGAAATGTCATACGGCACACTGCTGGGTACCCACTGCTGACATTAACAAAATATTATTTACCTATTAAATGGTGTCATTTTGCGATGTTGTTTAATAGGATAGGTTACGCAACTTTAACGCGTTCGTCGTTACAAATAATGTTACGCCTTTAAAAAAGCCAAAAATAAATTGCATGCATTTTTTAAAGTAAGATTTTAAATATTATAAATAATAAGCTCTTTCGGAACATATCGTATTTCATAAAACTTTGTGTACAAACACATCGAATCTTAGTTAAATGTTTTCATAATTAAACTTCATTGGTGTGGATTTTGTCTTCTTTGAAATAAAAAAATAAACTAACTTTACTCCACAGATTATAAAAATCCATGCCTGTTAAAACCGTGTTTAAACAATGGTAGGTGTATATTACGTACTAAAGCCGAGGCACGATATATCTGCAAATGTCATTACCGATACACGGGAGACTTCTGTGAGTATGGTACGTATGCAACTTCTAGCATGATCGCTGACTTTTCCTTTGTATTTGCACAGGTGTAAATCATTTCATCGAAAATAACACCAGTCAGAATTACTGGTGTACTCTAACTACCAGTTGTCGGAAGTTAGCGTATGGCAGACAGGTAAAATAGACATGCTACAAAACAAATAGAGTATGGTTTCATCTACGCCCATCTTGATGGTTGAATCAACCAACTCGGACGAAACCATACTATATTTATTACTTGGATTTTTGCTATATTTATCATACGCCCGTTTGAAAAACGGTACGTATTATGATATGAGGTTGTCTGTCTGTCTGTCCGTAAGTCCGTCGGTAAATAATTGCGTATTCCGGTTAATAACTCCAAAACCATCACACCTACGCTCATGAAACTTCATAGGTACATTGCCCTATGAGAGGGAAGAATCCTTATTGTTTTTGGGATCAGTAGGTAAAAGATAAATATCACCGTGACCATACATAGACAAACGCATTCCGGATGATAACTTTAAAACCATATCACCTACACTCATGATACTGCATAGATACATTTCTCTAGGTGAGAGGAGGATCCCTATTATTTTTGGGATCAGTAGATTATAGGACAAGGTCATCGTGACTTTATATAAAAAAACGCATTCCGGGCGATAACTTCGACACCATAACACCTACATTCATGAAACTTCGCAGGTATATTGCCGTAGGTGAGAGGAGGAATTATTTTGCTTTTGGGGCCAGTAAGTCAAATATCAAGGTCACGGTGACTTATTTGGTAATATGCATTCCGCATAGTAACTTCAAAACCATAACACCTACACTCATGAAACTTCCAAATTGTATTGCCCTAGGTGAGAGGAGAAATTCTTTTGCTTTTGGGGCCAGTAGGTCAAAGGTCAAGGTCACGGTGACCTAATATGGAAATATGCATTCCGCACAGTAACGTCAAAACCATAACACCTACACTCATACAAATTCACAGGTAAATTGCCGTAGGTGTGTGGAGGAACCCTATTGTTTTTGGTGCCAATAAGTTAAAGGTCAAGGTCACAATGACATTGTATGGAAATATGCATTCCACACAATACTTTCAAAATTATAAAACACCTACACTCATAACACTTCATAGGGACATTGCCCTAGATGAGGGGAGGAACACTATGTTTTTTGGGTCAGTAGGTCAAGTGTCAAGGTTACTGTCATATATATATACTTATATATAAAAAATCATTCCTCATGATAACTTCAAAAAAAAATGAAAACCTACACTTTTAAAACTTCATACATACATATATTCCTACGGTGAGTGGAGAAACCCTAATGTGTTTTGAGTCAGTAGGTCAAAGGTCAAGGTCACCATCACCTCATATGGAAGTGTGAATTCCAAATGATAGCTTCAAAACCGTCACAGTCGTGAAATTTCATAGGTTTATCACCCTTGTTGAAAGCACGAACCCAACTGTATTTAGGGTCAAAGGTCAAGGTCATTGACCTTTTATGGAAACATGAATTCCACATGATAACTTCAAAACGGTAACATCTACACTCACGAAACTTCATCGCCCTTGTTGAAAGCAGGAACACATTTTATTTTGGGCCCAGTAGGTCAAAGGTCAAAGGTCGCATTTGAGGCCAGTAGGTCAAGATTCAAGGTCACAGTGACCTTATGAAATATGCATTCACAAAATAACTTCAAAACCGTAACACCTACACTCATAAAACTTCATAGGTACATGTCCCTAGGTGAAATGAGGAATCCTATTGTTTTTGGTGTCGGTAGGTAAAAGATCAAGGTCCCCGTGACCTTACATAGACAAACGCATTCCATCTGATAACTTCGAAACCCTATTACCGACACTTATAAAGGTACATTGCCTTTGGTTAGAAAAGGAACCCTATTGATTATGGTTCAGTGGGACAAAGGTCAAGGTGACCATGACCTTATATAGAAATAGGCATTCCTCGCGATAACTTCAAAGCTATAACACCTACACTCAAGAAATTGCATAGGTATATTTACTTTGGTGAGAGGAGAAACTCTATTGATTTTTGGTCATTTGGTCAAAGGTCAAGGTCACTGGGACATTATATGGAAACAGGCATTTCTTGGGATAACTTCAAAACCATAACACCTACACTCATGAAACTGCATAGGTACATTGCCCTTGGTAAGAGAAAATATTGTATTTCATTGGGGTTAGCAGGTCAATGGTCAAGGTTGCTATGACCATATGTGGTAATATGCATTCTGCGCAAGAACATCAAAACCATAATTCCTCCACTGATGAAACTTCATATAGCCTATGCATTGACATTGGCAAGAGAAAGAGCCTTATTGTCTGTGGTGTCTTTGGGGTCTTTGGGGTCTTTGGGGTCTGTGGGGTCCTGTTGCTTTTGGAGTCACTAGGTCAAAGATCAAGGTCACCAGTACATATGCCAAGTGATAACTCCAGGAGTATATCACCTACACTCATGAACTTTGTAGATACATTGCTCTTGGTGAGAGGAGGAACCCTATCACTTTTGGGATTAGTAGGTTAAAGGTCAAGGTCACCATGTCTTTATATGGACATACACGTCCCGGAAATAACTCACGCTTATTAAACTTCATAGGTGCATTGTCCTTGTTACTTTTGGGTTCAGTAGGTCATCAAGGTCACGTTACTGTAACTTGTAACTATTAGACCTACAATTTTGAAACTTTACAGAAATAGTACCCATGTTAAAACAACAACTTCTTTTTATTTTAAGCTTAGTAGGCCACTGTGACCTGACCATGGCAAATTCCTTCCCAGCTGTTATTCACGAATATTTGATCTACAATCTTGAAACTTTATACAAATAGTGCTCTTGGTTAAACAACATCCCCTATCAGTTATTTTTTTGTTAGAAGGTCAAAGGTAATGGTTACATTGACCTGACACTAAGGAAATTCCTTTAACATAAAAAAAATGGTTAATAGTATTTCATTATTATATATTAATGTACAGCAAGTATAATATCACTGGACGAAAGTCATGTGTGTTGACAGATGATACACGATATGTATTGTACGTACCGTGTAAACATCGCCTACCCTGTATGTCCACTCCTTATTGTAGTCAATAACTCAGACCTAATGTCATACAACTCTACATCCTTGAATGTCCTTGTTGTTTTATTCGCTAACGCTCTGAGATGTCAATAATGACTGAGTACCGTGGATCATTTTATACATTTATATTATTTTCTATGTACCTAAGAATAATTTGTTTTATTATCCTCGTCAATAGCTCTAGGACGGGTCGATGGCATCCCGCCGTAGACCTTAACATTTTCATAATATATCAGAGTCCTGAACATATGATTAATACTTTAACCAACACATACTCAAAAAAGATACAATGACGTGACAGTCATAAAGTAAATCATGGAATAGATATAACAACATACAATACCATGACAAGCAATATACACTATTTAAATGCAGTTTTCAGTTCATGCAGTATGACAATTCATGTTATACGACAATGGTCTCTTAATTCAAACTTAAACAAAACATTTATTGTAATAATGAATAATATTTGAATTAATAGAATTTTCAGTTGGCACAAACAATGTGACTAAAAGAAACACAGTTTTCACACAGGAGGGTCTTAGTATTGTTTACTGTCACCTAGCCGGTATATATACAGATATGTGTCTTGAAGAGAATGTAGCGACACAGCCAAATATCGTTATTATTGATATTTCTGAAAAAAACTTGGAAAATGGTGAACGAATTATCAAAATCGGATGATAAATAAAGAAGATATGATCATTTGCAGGTTCTTTTGAAATGGATATGGAAGCCGCCATTTTGAGAGCTATGACATCAAAGTTCTAAGTGACCATATATTTAATATTTATAAGTATGATTTTTATTGATTTACAGGGGAAAAATTACAGCAATTGTATGAAAAATATGTATACTTAATAGCAATTATGCATTATCTGACCAGTAAAGGATTTTGAATCATTCGCAGAGATTTGTCTTTACTTTAAATGATATTTGTCATAAATTTGGAACTATGACGCTATAGTTCTCAAAGTGGCGACGTCCATATCCGTTTTAGAACAACCTTCAAATGGTCTTATCTTTTTAGTTTATCATCAGATTTTGATCATTCTTTCACTTTTGTTCAGAATTCTTAATAATAGATATTTTTGGCTATTTCTCTACATTCCCATATATATTTTAATTTTTTGAATTTTCCTATTTTCTGATGTTATTTAATGAGTCAATTTGATCCTGTGCGATCTTCTATAAAATATGTATTTCTACCGATGTATTATAAAATATGCTTCAGATCCCTGTCTGGCAAAGCCCTGTAAAAACAACGGGATATGTACGCCGGATATTGGAGGTGAAACAGGATACGTTTGCGCATGTAAACTCGGATACAGGGGAGACGTTTGTGAGTCCAGTACGTATATTAAATACATTTCCACTGTAGATCTAATTCCTGTAAACATATATCGAAAGCATATTCAAATTTGCCGCCATTTTATCCAATACGATGTTACGTTCGGATGTTTGATTTACAAGTTATAATATAACATTTTTCATTCCATGTTATATTATTTCCAAATAAGTATCTCATTATTATATAAACATTTATATTCCAGCTGTTTACAATGTTGAACGTATTATTACATAACTTGCTTTGAACTATTCGTCTCTCTTTGAGTATCGTTTTTTATTCGGTACTAAAGAAATGAATGCATTAACTTTTCAAGTGCCGCTTGTTTTCAGTTGTGCAATTTTGTTTCCATATACATAACTGGTGTCCTAAGGCAGTCTTTAGGCAGAGTTCAGACGTGTAAAATTCATATTAGAATTTGCTGTAAGCATTGATAACAAGATTGTTGATGTCAACGGAATATTTGGAATAACATTGTTGTTGTGTTTTAATAGTTCAGAATAAAAAATGCACGGGAACCCAGGAAGGCTGTTTTGAAATTGAACACCCATCCATAGATGCAAAGTTGAATTTAAAAGAACAAATTTCAGAAAATATTTTTCATCCATAGATGTTAATTAAATTGCATTCCTGGGGTCCCTGGTATGTTTTAATGGAATAGCCGTTATTAAAGAGTTAAATGCAGCAGTCGACACATGTTTCGAAAAGTTTTATAACTCGAGAAATTAAATACATAAAGGTAGAATATGCACAGCAGATAATTAAAAAAGGAGTAGGTACTATAAGGGCCAATTTTGGCCCAATCTTAAAATTTAGCAATATGTAGGTTTTTGCTTTTTGACATGTATATTCTTTGATAAAAAAATAATATTTTGGCAAAATAAAACCTTCTTACTATTTTTTCAGCGTCATTTATTACCCCACTAATTTCTTTAAAAAACACCTACAAAGTTGGGGTAGGGGAAGCAGACAGACATTAACTTTCAAACAAGTTTTGATATTCAATACAGATAATGAACTATTACAATGTAAATGGTTATGTAATGTTTTCGTGTGTTGAAATTAAAAAAAAATATGTATATATCAAGGGAGATAACTCATTAAGGGAGATAACTCATAAATTCAATAAAACCAAATTATCTTATCTTTTATCATGTTTAAGTAATATATATATATATTTATATGCTGAACAAATGCCAAATTTGCTCCTACAGCTTTTACTTAATCATTTAAATTACATTTCAATATAGATATATCAGTTTTGCCTTTTATAATATACATAGTTAATATATTTGTGTAGAGGACTTACTTGAGCCAATCACAATATAGGCAAAATTCTTAACTTCACACAATTTCTTTAAAGCTACAATTCGCAGAAGCAAATATGGTTAAAATAAAAGTAATGAATTACTTATGTTTGAAAAAATATTGTATCATTTAATTCAAACAAAAAATTTAAATATAAAAACATTTTTATAAAAGTGGTTAACAGATCAATAATCGAGCAATAATTGTAATAAGTTATTATCAATAATCGATCTATAATTGTAACTAATTATTGTATTTAAAGTAGATATTTTATAAATAAATAAATAACAATTAAACAGAATTGATGACTGCTGAAAAAATATCTGCTGCGCATGCCCACACTTTTTTAGCGCTGGTTTTAATCAGAGGACTGTGGACTTATGTAACTCTGAGATGTGAGAATGGTTCACTCTTCACAGTAATCACTGGTGTCATCATCAACCAACACTGGCTTTTGTAAGTCTTTTGCATCCTGCAGATACATTGTCCAATCAGTACCCAAAGCTTGTGGGATTTTCTCGACACATGTCTACTTTGGATTTTTGCCATAAGCAATCTGGCCTCCGTTTGTGGAACAGAAGATCGTAGTGCCCAATGTCTTCCAGATGTTCGCGAGTGTAGCACTTTGCTAATTTAAGTAGATATACCCCAAGGGTTATGTTTCTTAAGTCTTCCTCATCGATGTTCGGAAATTCTGTCAAGCTGATTTCATCTGCTGCTTTCCAGCATGTCTTCAGTCTATCGAGACCTTCTTCCTCAACTAGTTGCATTAAGCTGTTGCTCTGTTTCGCCAAGAATAACATTTTGATGCCAAGAAGCTCGTCATCTTGTTGGCTGACGCTTAGAGGCTTACAGTATTTGTTCATTATGGCACACACAAGTCTTACATAATCACCTATGTAAGGAATTTGAGTATTTACTACTTCCATTTTTTCAGACGCCCATTCACTGATTCTACCACCCATCTTATTTTTGTCACAAGCCTGGCTGAATTGCTTTCTTCAGTTGAATGTTGTTTTTGACCCTTATTGAGAAATTCTGGCATTTCTGTATGGATACATAAGTCGTGCATTGCTTTTATTGCGTCCCTGAACCCCCGATCTACAATGAACACATCATCTTCCTGGAGCCAATCTTTTAATCTTTCCATGTTATTTGCGAAAGCATGTTTTATGATGTTTGCGTCATTGTTGCTATAGTCACTTAGGTAAGGCCCAAGTACACTAACGACGTAACCTGTTGTTGTCACAATAATCATAGGTTTAACCAAAGGTCGTTTTTTGTGAAGGCTGTATGATCGTCTTTGAAATTGGAACTGCGAACTCCTTTGAATATAAATATACGTTCCATCAAGTACTAATATTGCTGGTTTTCTAGAGCCCCCAAAAAGAGTGTCTGCAAGCTGTCGTATGTGATGGGATATAACCGTCTCGCTGTCCATATGTTCAAACCCAATGTAATTCGATGTAAAATCATTAGCTAGCGTTTTTCTTGCAGAAGCTATAGCCCTCTTCACTGAATCAATCCCGATATTAAATACCGTTGAAAGCAGACGGATCTTAATTTAGTCAGCAATATGCCAATGCATGTTCTCTGTGACCTTACTTTTGTATGTCTTATATCTTTTACATGGTCACATATATCCTCGAAAGCCTGTTTGCTTATGCCTAAAAGATTTTGGAAATCAGAGTCGGACATGTCGGAAGTTTCATCAAAGTCTATTCGTTTTGTTTTGTTTTTTAGTGGACATTTCTCTAACATTTTGAATGATATCTACAATTTCAGTCCTGTTTAAGTTTGTCTTGGTATTCACGTCCACCACGTTTGCTAAGACGTCATCTTTAAATCTATCTTCTGCTAAGTGCCCTGGACAGCATCTTGAACCTGCTGGTATGATAATATTACTCTCAATAAGGGCATTGTATCTCACTTCTGCTGGTACCGTTACAAACGTAAGTCCTCTGCGTCTACACACACATCATGTAGAATGGGAAGAGCCTGCAACAGACGACAATGGTAATGCTATATTCTTGGGCGACTTCAAATACGGTTCAGATCGTTTTGTATCTGGTGGCAGGTAAGTTGGATCACTATCACTTAAACTTGAGACCTTTTCTGGAACACTTTTTTCCATTCGTCTAAAGTGTGAAACACGACATTTCCCACATATAACGTCAGTATCTGTCACGCGCAGCATGAGCGTTCGGTAGAGATGTTTTCTGAGCGCTTTGTTGCTGTGACCACCAAGAGATCGTCTGTCCCTCGGCTTAGCTCGTTTCGAACAAACAGCACAGTGGAAGAACCTGCAACTAATAAAATAACTAATAATGCATTATAAAAAAAAGAATTAATAAAATTTCAGCAGAAAATATTTTATTAAAGGATCGTTCATTTTGTATGTATAGAAAATATGTGTTTGCTTTACTAACATGTATAGCATGAAATATCAGAGTGTCTTAAATAAATTTCTTTGATTTATAGAAAGAAAAAAGTGTTATTTGAGGTTCTTTAAAGCATGCTTTTATAGTTAAGTTATACTATAAAACATATAATATGAGTGTTTCCTGTGTGAGGATAAATAAAAACATAGGAATTACAATTATACACATTTAAACAAGAACACATTTAACTAGAAGGACACAGCCTGCATGTCGAGCCCTATTCGAGCCATATGCACACGTAGCGGAGACCGGACGTGACCTATATTTCATAGAAAGCAGGTCACAGAGACCCAAAATTGTGCACATGCTGTTAGATGCGTTTAAATAAATATGGTGAAGTTTGGTGAAAATCCAGCGAGTAATAAAGAAGATAACAGTCGGACGCATGGACGGACGGACAGACGAACTAACGAACTGACAAACATACATCCGGACGACATTGTGATCGCTAATTCGAGATCCGTAAACAGGCTAGACAAAACCTTATATTTCTAATACAGCATACTACAGTTACGAATTTGAGTTTAATTCACATTCTGATTAATTCACATAATGCTTACCTGTTATCTTTTTTATCCATGATAGGGATCTGTACTAGATGTTTTCACACTAAAATAATTTCCTGGGCAAGACACTTACTGTAATGAAAGAAATTTAATTTCCATCAGTTCGTATGTTTAAACTTATTTAGAGAAAACAAATACATGTTGCATCCTTTAACAGCTATTCTAACCTTAATATCTATGTTACCATAATATATAAGGTTTTTTTATTATGCTAATTAATTTGTACATTATCTCTAGTTATAAGCTAAAGATAAATTAAATATATGCTGTATCAGCAGATAGTTTACTTTAATATCCATGTCATGGCATATGTCATGGCATGTTTTATTATGTCACGATTAATTAGTATTTATTTAATAATGTTAAATTGACTATATAAGATATTACTTACATTGTTTTTGATATCATGTTGATAATAGCCATTATTCTCCCCAATCACCACGAATGCCATACCTTCATCCCATGATGACAAATTATTAGAACTCGAATTTTATGTTGCTGTAAAAAAAAAAATGAATTGTATTCGGTGTAATAGGACACAATTAAAACTGATTTTGCACAAATAAATTGTTCTAAATTAATAAGCTTTTTCAACGCCTACACTCTGTCTTTTATGGAACAATCTAGCTAATACTCTGTAAACAAAGTTTTGGACCATGGCAGTGTTCGAACCCGTACAATGATCGCTGAACCTTGACATTCGACCATAACCCTTATTATCACAGTTGATAATTCACAATAGATCAACAATCAACAATAATTATCGTCTACAATGAAAGTTTGCGAAAAAATAATAATCTTTTTATTGGTTACTCGAATGTGTCCGCAACTGTTACTTGTTATGGACTTTTCAACATTTTTTACAGACCATTTGTATGTTCGCGATATTCTTTTAAAATCAAATCTTGTTTGGAATTTAATGTTTCAAATTAACCGGGGAGGGTAGACCTTGGTTACTAAAAAAAGATACTTAAATTCTGTTCACTAGTTTTATTTTTATATGACTTTATATACCCTGGTCCAAAACATTTTTTGCCGAGTATATAATATAGCTAGCTTTATTGCATCAGTAAATTAAAGTATATTATTTAATATAATGTGATATACTGAATACTCCATAAAGTTGAAAAAATGTATTGATAATACACTATAAAAAAACTATTTTCTTCTACAATATAAAAAAAAAAGCTACGCTCTTCTACAATATAAAAACTATTTGACGCTTATTCAGTTTTCTATTGTAGTAGTACTTCTGTGTTACTGCGTATATTTGTCCCTAAATTACTGATTGTCATGTATATATTATTATTGAATTGTTTGAATGCTTATATGTAAACTTATATTGTATGCTCTCCAACTGGGAGGAAAATAAAGAATCAATCAATCAACCTTGACAACACAGTGTAAAACGGGCGCTCTCCTACTGGAGCTATTGAGGCTGTGTAAACAAAACCAATATTATTTACAACATATTGGTGAACGTTGCAATAACTGTAGCTGGGTATGCAGTCCACGAATGATTTAAATGCTCCATACACTACCTATATTGTGTAAAATATATGGTTACATGTTTATTTCAGTCTTTTATTACTAATGCCAGTAGTATTATACATTTTCTTTTAAATCGCTCTGCCCAGCCGTCTGCTGATGATCGTTGAGCGAGTTAAATTTAACAGCGGGCTAACTTTGCTTCTTTCTTGACAATACCACACACAATTTACGTAATAAAATGTGTATTTCGCTGAATCAAACATGTTTACCTTTCCTACAACCACTCAATCATCATCAAAGTGTCCTGCTTCACCTCCAACGGTTGGGAAGGAAAACTGATGGTACACGATGCACCGGTAGTGGTTGTCCGCACCGGTAGTGGTTGTCCGGTGCTCACTGAAGAGAATCGTCGTCTCTTTTGGAGGACAACATCATCGCGTTGCGCTATAAGCTAGACTAAAGGTTCACTTTTATTGGTTATTTATTAAACCCGATTCAGAAAAGAATAATTTTTTTATTTAAATGTGTTTATTTCTATTTTGTTTAGTGTCACAACTGTATACACCTCCATAGGTACGAAGGCGTGTAAGGGCGAACATAGATTTTATCGGATATTTTTCATTAATTTATTTTTAAATTGACTTGCTCCACACGCGTGTACCAAAAAAATATTTTTAGGGTCGAAACAATTCTTAAAGAGGGAAATATACTCAATTTTTTTTTTTGGTACACGTAGTCTATTCGTCTTAAATGTGTCCGATTTTTTATATTTTTGCGTAATCTTGCTGAATTATGCCGCACGCGCACCAGTATATGACGACATATAACGTAAAAAAAATAATTAAAATCAGCATATTTCTTAACTTCTAATATTGTTCTAATAGTTAAACTGAAAAATGTTTTAAAATGAACAATTTTCTTTGACCGAATTTTTGGCCCTTATAGTACCTACGCCTTTAAATACAATAAAATCAATTCAGTAAAAAATAAATAGTTTATTACCTAGTGTCATACGTAGAAGTGAATACCATGAATAAGCAGGGCCAATCCGTTTTTGCTATTGTACTGAGAGTACTATATTGACATGACGGTTTAAACAGTACTATTGTTTGGGGCGCTTGTTTCAGCCAAATATTTTTCAATACCATGAATAAGCAGGGCCAATCCGTTTTTGCTATTGTACTGAGAGTACTATATTGACATGACGGTTTAAACAGTACTATTGTTTGGGGCGCTTGTTTCAGCCAAATATTTTTCTGCAGTAGCTTGAGCAATTTAAATAATACGTACATCAATTATATATCATAAGAGCTGGTATTTTCAGCGCTAAATATTAATAACTTTTCCCATGTAAATTCTTTGTTCGTGGGACAGCAGATAATTAAGAAATTTAAAATAAATTTAGCTTTCATATTTTGTTATAAAAATTTCAGATTGTCTTAATTTACGAATATCCAACAACTTAAAACCATTTTAGGATAAAAATTCTACTAAAAACAAATATTTTTATTTTTTTAAATTTTTCATGCAGAAGAACTTTGCATTGAAAATGCCCATCAAAAACAGCTTTCGCGCATAAAATTTTATTTCTCAACCGATTTTGAAAAGTAAGGTATTTTTATTTACCGCTATAAATGTCCGTTTCACTGATAAAAACAAACTTTGGCTGAAACAAGCGCCCCAAACAATAATACTATACCTGATTAATTAAGCTGGAGCTAGTGCCAGCCTGACAAATGAACCATATGCCACCGTATATGTATGGGTTTTTAGGTCATTTTCAACACATGTAAGGTTATATATGACGGTCGATTTGTTTATGGTGGAGGCAGACCACCCACTTTTCCTGGGTAAAACCTGCCATCCGTAAGAATCGACACTTTCTCACAAGTCCAGCTCCCAGTGGGATTCGAACCCGCCGCGCTGAGAGGCGAAGGTTTACAACGCAATGTCGTTAACCATTCGGCCACGGAGACGCTAGTACCACCGGGATTTTAACATTCAGTTGTTATCTACTCTTTTTTTTTCTCACAACACAGTTACTATATATGCTGAAACGCAAAAGAAACGCAACACGGAAATTTCCGCTATATATTGTATATACTGCACACTTAATTCTACATAATATTCAAAAAAAATCCCAAGATGTTTTGTAAAAAAAAAGTTGCAGTTAATTAGAGAAAGGACACAACTGTGATGCTGTAGATATTTTAATAGCACTACACTTTGTAACAAGAAATTCATAAATGTTGAAGTTCCTCTTTGAAAAACTGGGCCAGTTCAGTACTGTATTTAACGTAAAGAGTTTGCAAAATTTCGCATCCTAAGCTTGCTCGCATATGCTTGAGCCAAACGCGTCCTCTGTCAATAATGAAACTTCGAAAGAATACTATTTGCTGTATTATGTGTTGTTTAAGTATTTTTTTCCGAAAGAAAAGGTCTTACGTAGCCATGTACCATTCGATTAACAGCAGCATATTTTACATACAATATATAGCGGAAATTCCCGTGTTGCGTTTCTTTTGCGTTTCAGTATACATTCATATTTATGACTTTTCGTATATTTTCAGAAGTACAGATTTGTGAACATATTCTGTGTCATAAGACGGATTGCATGTCAGTAATGCCAAAAGGTGCTGTGAAGACAAAAGGCGCTATATGCATTTGTAAATGGGATACTGTCAACGAAATTTGCCAAATAAAAGGGATGTCAATGAGGGAAAGATGTAAGTATGTCTCTATTATATAAGGACTAGATCAAAGACGGAAAATATAAGTTTTAACGGGCTTATTATGTAACGTTTGTGGTGCTCTTGTTAGTTTATATATTATGTTTCTTCTGTCTTGATAAATTTGTGTCCAGGAACTTGACATTTATTTGAAAACGACTTAAAATAACTTTGTTTAAAGACTCCAGTCAAAATGTTTCCAGACTTTTATGTATACCGTGCCTTTTTTGTCACCTGCGTAACATTCTTCTAGTTTATCCATGCAATTGTCGTTTGTTTCTGTGTGTGTTTTGGGTTGACTGTAGTCCTTGAACGCTGCATTTCCTGTTCGACTTTTATATCTACTTGTTCAGGCAGCGGACGTCTATTTAAGTTATATGACAAGTCCTCGAGAGAAATGTAATGAATACTTGTAATTTCAGGATTTGAGAAAGTTATGATTATTAAACCACGTTTTAAGCAAGAATACAAAACAGTTTTAAAGAAAAATACATATTTTACGTTAGATAATTGTACGAATTTAGATTGAAATATTCAGAAATAGGTTACAATCCAAAACTGTAATAATTTGAAAGTTTGAGATAGTCACAGTATTTGGTCCGTATTTATAACTGTCCACCCTACAGCTTCATTAGGGATCATGCTTATACTTGCACATTTCAGTTAAGGGCGACCCGTGTACAAGTGATGGGAATAAATGCCGTACTGGTGAAGACTGTATGGGAGTCACGACCAAATACGGACGGAAGCTCCCGGCCAGCCAAGCTTTGTGTATGTGCTCATTTGGACGCGGTGGCTTGTTCTGCAATACAAGTATGTAATTATATTTTGTAATTTTATTTGCAAGGAGTTATGACCTATGTTAAAACTTATATAGGGTATAATTCGGAAGCAGCGAACACAAACAAGAGAAGAAAGTATAGCAGACTCGGTTTAATTGAATTTTCTTGAGCGTAAGTATAAAATGCAACACCTCTAGCGTCTGCATCCGCATGCGGTGCCGCGGCGCTCTTGTTTAAAGTGAAACTGATACTGGATTAAAAGTCGAGTTGTAATTATATTGCGCATACATCATAATTCAAGAGTTCTTTGCGTCCTTTGAATTTGAATATGTTCATCACATTTGAGAGCATACTACTCGCAAATGAAACCCTGGTATTATTTACCTTCAGGTTTACCTATAATGGTTTACAGTAAGAAGACTGACTGTGTACACACAACGCTCGGTCCCGTGTGTCTATGCCAGAAAGGGAAATTTTCTACTTTGTGTAGAGTAGATGAACTTGGACAAGAGAAAATGGCAAAAGAGCAACTACAGATAGGTAGGTCCATACTGGCCAAGATAATGCAGATATTGACTATCGTCACGCCAAATATGCTGTTATTGAAATTGTTAAGCGTTTGTTACTGGCACATGACTAAAAGTAGCTATCCCGCCAACAACAGCAAAACGTTTACAAAATGTGTACACCATTTTTAAACCTACTGACGACGAGGCATATATATAACTTACATATGTTGAGAATCCAAACGATATAGACACACTATAAACGGTCATAATTCATTTTACGCATATTCAATCAATGGTATTTTAAGAACCCGTTAATACATGTTTATTTTTAATCGGCACATATACATTATTATATGACCTGAACACCTGTATATTGTTTGGATAAACAGGTTTATAGATTAAATTTGCCGTTATTTGCCGGCATAGTTACTTGAAATTAGAACAAACACGAATGCTTTTTTTCTAAACCGTTGTGGCATCTAATTACATGGTCATTAATTATGTTGGTTTTACCACCTGCCAGATATTTGAACTTCTGACCAATGCTCAGTTCGGCGAAAACGTTTAGTATAGCTATAGGATTTCCGCCTGCCTGTCATATAATACAATGTCCATGGAATTACAATAATGTCATTACAATAATGTCATGCATACATATCTCTCTGCCGTATAATTATACAAGGCTATTGTATTACTTCTTAATACGTTATAGTAAATACCGAAAATAGGATCCGTTGGAAGCAACACACACACACACAAGAGAGACAAGTAGCAGACTCGGTTTTATTGAGTTTGTCTCATGACGTATCTCTTAAAGTTAAAGGGACACACGGCAATATTGATTTTTTAAAAACTAACGGCGTTCCCTCAGTTTTTCAACATAACTTGCATTTTTTCAATCATTAATATTAATTATAATAATAGTATACATTCTAATACACCCGCAATATATAGTCTAGTTCAAAATATCTCGTTATATTCAACGATATATCACTGTAATTTTTGCAACGTTACGAGAGTAAGCAAAGCATGCAATGCGAAATATTTCAGTTCTGTGCATTACTTTCGCATTGTAGGGGTATTAAAATAGAAATAAAACATCGTTTATGGTGAATTATCGTATAATATATATCACGATTTGTCGTTCAATTGTAAACAATAATTGACGAGCCCGAAGGGCTCCAAACCGTGATATATTATACGATAATTCGCCGTAAACGATGTTCTATGTCTTAAGCAAATTCTGTTTGCATATTATTAACTGTCGATAATATTGCACTAATAATATATTTAAGCCTATGGTAAAATAAGAAGAAAAAAAATGAAAACTTATTTATTATATTCAAACGGGTTGAAAGTCAAAATTACTGCATTGATAATTCGAGACCCTAATTTAAAGCTTGATAAAATATTTAAGATTGTCGTGTGTCCTTTAACATATACATATTGAGTATAGTAACATCTGACTCCAATCGTGCAGACACACATTATAACATACATTGTAATACATTCATACACAATTTTAGAATATCAGTTTAAAAAAACGTTTTATTATATTTTCCATTTTACATGACACGAACAACATAACCCAACATAATGTTTTTTTGCGTAGATTTACTACGTCTATTGACATCATTGTGTATTTTCACCATTCTGCATGTTATTACACTGTTAAAACACAACATATATTAATCCACAGACTATGAAGACCCCTGTCTGTTAAACCCATGCCTAAACAACGGTGTGTGTAAATTGAATACTAAAGTGAAAACCGGTTACATTTGCAAATGTCAATACAGATATACAGGGGATTTCTGTGAGCTCGGTACGTATCTACATTCTTTATTTTTGCTTTACTTGAAGAACATCATCACTAGGTTAGTCAAATTACTTATAAATGCAGTTAATGATCAATAGGTCATCTTTATTATCAAATGACGTTACTTTTTAGTTTAGGTTTTATGTTTTCTTAGCATATATTTGATATAAATGGCCTGTTAATAATTCTAAAATACTCTTTGAAATATACTTCACGTTCTTTATGCCTGCGTCTTGACTTCCGGAGGGAGGAAATCTATCAAACCTGGCGGGGATATCTTTATTTCCACTGTCCCGTTTTATCGAGATGACAATAGGGTAAGAGGGAATTTTGGTGCACCCTAGAATCTTTCTTCCCACTGACCGTTCCAAGGCGGTAGCCCTATTGTCAATGCTTTTATGTTTATGATGCCATACCTTGGCTTTTATTCATCTTTGTAGTTGTTTGTTTCTGTGCGTGTTTGTGGTTGAATGTGGTCCTTGAATGCTGCATTTACTTTTCGACTTTTATACTTCACCTTTTACATCAGTGTTTTCCTTTTATAGACCTGACAAAGTACGCATAATTTGACGTTTCTGTGACGACATACATTCTTTAAAATGAAGACTTACAACATGAATTCCTTGCCATCTTTGCTTGTAAAAATGTTTGCATCCGTGCAAAATATAGTTTACGTTCATTATTTTACTAAAAATCATGTATTTGACATCAGGCATGTTCCTGGCAAATCTGTATCTATTTGTCTGACATTGAAAGTGTGCCAACTTTAAACTAACCTTGTGATCTACGTCTTGCCAAACTCTAGATTGTGTCTATCTCATATCAAAACGAATCTCGCTGAATAACCTAAATACTTTACTTATTGGCATAGACTCTTTAGTATAATAGATAAAATAGCCTAATGCCACCAGAATTGCTCACCAGATGACATTATCGCATTGTACATCGACCTTGACAATGATCATTAGCAGCAGTTGGAGAGATAAGAAAGGAAGTGCCAAACACTGTTGAGAAATAATTAACCCCATATTTATTGTGCGAATAAATTCATTCTAGCATCATAGTTTTATGCTAAGTGTAAAATATCAAAGTCATTACAGTTTCTGAAAAAAAAACATTATTTAGGATTTTTCTATATAGTTATATAAAAAAATGAAATAAAACATAAGAGCCCCTATGCGGGACCAGTTGTGACCCTAGAGTCATTGTGGGTAGAAATTTAGTTCAATTCAGTAACGCCAGACAATGCTATATGCAACTTATTAGAACTGTAACCGTTACAATTTTAGAAAAGAAGATTTAAAAAATTAAAGTTTCTATATAAAATAAAACCACTGCAGTGCTACTTCGTATATAAGAAAGCTCTATGTTTTGTGGTTTCATAAAACATGATTTCAGGGGTCTATGTAAATCCGCGCAAATCATGTGCATCCAGGGCATGCCCAAATGTAGTTGTATTCACCATTTAAATAAACGCTGTAGAGCAGCATAGCTTATGCTACATGAACTTTATGAAAACGCTATATCAGGAGACGATTTTTTTCCCCGTATATAAGTATGAATTCCATTTGATTCTCTATCACTATACAAACGTTGGACACACGGGTGCAGCCGTTTTTAACATTTGTATATTTGTGATAGTCGAGGGTTTGGTTATCATTAATAATTGAAAAAAGTACCGATATCTGTATAGTTTTTCTTGAGATTATTTAAGAGTTGGACTATATAAATTGTGGTCATCATTGATGTTGTGATGACCTCATTTGTACAAACTTGTAGACATTGAACCATTCGTATACATTTTATTTAAAATCTTTTAATAGATGTTTGAGGAGAAGTCGTTTGAACAAAAGTAAACATATGATGACGGCTCTGCACGGACGGACAAAGAGAGGTTACATATCTCGCTTTGACCCTTCGGTTCAGAGGAGATTAGCAAGATTTAACTCGATCGTTTTATATATGTACATGGAGTAAACTCTCATGTAACATGCTATAAATGTATATGTCTTTAGTAAATATGTATTGCCTCGTATATACATGATCATCTTTGTGTTATATTTCCTATTAAAAGAGTATGAGAGTGGACCTTTGGAAACGGCCGAACTCGATAAATACGAAATATTGCAGTCTCGGTTTGATTGATTGAGACGCTGCCTAGTTTGTTAGAGGATATAGCATGGCGCGAATTTTTTTATTTACACTGTATCGTTTTATTGGGATGAAAATAGGATAACAGTGACATTTGGTGCGCCATAGAATCTGGTTTATCCCCCAGCGGTCTTTTTGGCCACTGACGGTTCCAAAACCCGTTTATGTTTGTAATGTCATACACCGTGCCTTTTGGTATCCTTGTATCCTAAATTGTTGTTTGTTTCTATGCGTGTTTTGGTTGGCCGTGATCCTTGAATGCTACATTTGATGCTTGACTTTTAAATCTACTTTTGAGATCCATGTCTGTTACAGCCATTATTAAATGCTGCCATTTTAACAACAGTCTAACGTTCTAGAATAAAAAAGGAATCGTGTTGTAAAATCTTAAAACAATTCCATTTTCTAAGGCAAAAAAATTAAATAATGATTGAACATGACAATTAGATATTTATATATACTAACTGTATGTAGATAACTATACTTCAGATCCCTGTCTGTCACAGCCCTGTATAAACAAGGGGGTGTGCACGCCGGATATTGGAACCGAGAAAGGATTTGTGTGCGCATGTCCCCCTGGATACGGAGGTGACACCTGTGATTCATGTACGTATACAAGTGATCTTCCTTCTTTGTTCGCTCACTATTTGAATAGCATTTGTAATTAATTAACATAACAATATCACTTTGATATCTCCGCCCTATTGTTGATGTCGGAGTATATTGACAATAGGTTTTTATTATAATACAGTTGTACGTGCTATTGTTTGTCGGAGGTATCGTATTGGTTTGATTGGTTAAAATGGATAAATGATTGACAACTGGCGTCATGTTAACCCTTAACCCGCTAACTATATATATATAATGGACTGTTCTTTCTTTGAATTAAGGCCATTCCATTTATGTGACAAAGGGGTGTTTTGAGAAAAATGACATTGTAAATCCTCATCAGCCTGCGAGTTGCTCGTATTCCAAATCATTTTCTCTTTCCATGATTTTCCGGTTTTGTTTGTATGACAAATATGCACGTACATTATATCCAGTAAATAGTCAACTCATATGTATCAAGCATCAAAAGCTTGAGTGTGTTAGTGATTCAAATGGTTATATTCCCTCTAGAATATTAATGAAGGGAGAATCACCAAGATTAGTCATTAAATGTGGACTATTTTGGTCAAATGTGTTAGTGTGCAAAGTGATTGGTTTCTCTAATGATTGTTGGAAAACATTACAAATTAACGTACTTTCCTCTTCTAAGAGTTGTTTTCGACTTAGAAGCAAAGGTGTATGTGAAATCTATTACAATTAAATATATCATGTTCTACTTCTTCGTTCGCGCATATTGGAGTTTTTCTAGATTTTCAATATGATAAACAGAACATCCCTCCCACATGAAAGATGTATATTCCAAGCTAATGCGCTTGTATGATATTACGTAAATCTGAGTATTTAACGATTCAATTTGAACAGTCGAATTAGGCCTAAAACTTTTGAAGCAAGAGCTACATTACTGTTAATGTGTTCATGCTACCATCTGAACTATGTAACATTGGCGGGTGATTTAAATTTTTGGGAATTTGTTAGGCATTATGACTCATACGCAGAAAAAAAATGACGTATATCGCAAGGTTAAGTAACAAACAAACAAAGCGGCTTGATGGTTAAGTAAACGCATTAATGTTCAGTGGTGTGCGTCATCCTACAGGCCGATCGGTGTAATTTATTTTGTCACAACAATGTTTTGAATGGATTACAAATCCAAATCTTGATTTCAAATCAGTATAGTTCTTACTTACTGGTCATTTGGGATCATCAAGTCCAATCTTGTGGCTTTAAAGTAGAAATCCGCTCAAAGCGGTCTGCTACTTTTCTCTCTTTTTTGTGTTTGTTGCTTCCATGGGGATCCCCTTTTCAGTATGTACTGACAGTCACACTAGCGTTTGTTTATTGCTGTGTGGCGGCTATATAATGTCGCCCCGATTACAAATCGGTAGTGTTATTACTAATTGGTCCTTTGGGATCATCAATTCCAATCTTTATGGCTTTAAAGTAGAATACCGCTTAAGCCGGTGCCAGTGGGCGTGAGAGTTCTTGCATCTTACATTATCTCTCATGAACAGACTCAATAAAACCGGGTCTGCCACTTTTTTCTCTTGTTTGTGTCTTTTGCTTCCAAGGGAGCCCCTTTTCAGTTTTTATTAATCGCTGAGAGCTTGCTTATTTTCAGCTTTACTTGTTTGTGAGCATAGCAAGTGGCCTATGATAGAGTGCATGTCTGTAACGCCTGGGAGCGCTATATGCCTATACAAATATGATCGTGTCGACGAAATATGCCAGGTCAAAGGGATGTCCTCAAGGGAGAGAGGTAATGTTTAATTTTATAATGAGTGTAAATGAAATACAGCAAAATAAGATTAATAAAGTAAACACAAGGAATATGTTATTAAAATAACGTGTGTCAATGTGCATGGCTCAGCGCGTAATCACTGTCTGTGAAATGTATGTTTGGGATTGGAGGAAGTTGGAGTGTCGAATGTGTGCCAGAAATAGTAATAGGTGTTAAGTTGTGGATTTGAAAACAAAACCGCCGATGGAATATGTTTAATTGCGGAATACAGTTAACACCCTTTTTCTAAGAGAATATATTTAATTGAACGATTTGCGGTTTTCAAGGATAGTAATCTATATCTAAGACAAATGAATAATATTATGAATATTCAGCATTTGGAGTTTTCCCGTCTCTGATCTTTCCAATGTTGTCTTCATGGAATATGCACCACCGAGTACCTTAATGACCATTTTATTGATTGTATATTTCAGCTAGGTCCGATCCTTGTAAAAGTAAGAATAAATGCCGTACTAGGCAGGACTGTATAGGAGTTTGGACCAAATATGTGGACGGAAAGGAACTCCGAGCCAACCTGGCCTGGTGTATGTGCCCCCTTGGATACAGTGGCAGATTTTGCAGATCAAGTGCGTATTTCATAATCTCATTGATGATATTTCTGAAAGCGTATTGCCTTTAGGTAAACAACTTATACAGATGTAAACAAATCTTATACAGGTGTATATGCTTTGAAAAAAGAGTATGATAATGGACCTTTGGAAACGGCCGAGCAAGACGTTATAGTAGAAAATAGCATTGCTCTTTCGGGTTTTGAGTAAAATTGTTTTTTAAATCTAGTCCGCACCTTTAGTTTTTGGTTCCTACAGAAAATATATTTAAAAAACACAGTGTAGCAGTTGCATGAGTTCACTCTAAAGCACGGATACTTATAAACAAATGCTTACCATTTCAAAACCCATGTAAAAAACTTAGTGTTTCTTTCTATAATTTCTGTCCGTAAACAATTGCTTAAACGACGTCTCCTATAAAAACCACTCGACTGATTTTGACTATGTTTCACATTCTTAAATATATCAGAAACCTTTTTGAGTTATATAAATAAGGTCAACGCAACATCTAAAATGGCCATCGTTAATACTAGGTTCTAAAATATGTATACTGAGATTACAAATGTTATGCATATACATACTGTATTAGGAAAAAATGTCTTGAAGTTCTCCGATACCAAAAAGCATATAGCTCTCATAGAAACATTAGCTAATTGTCCTATACAAAGTTTCTTCTAACGATTACTCAGAAGTCAAATTCGTTCTCGTTCCGTGTATCACAGCTTTACATTTAGAATGTAATAGAAAACATTTAACACTTCCTTGAAACTGTAATAGCATCAGCTTAATGACCTGTACCAATTTGTGCAAATGATGACTTCGCTTATACGTTGACAGTTTATTTTATTAATATATAGGGAACAACTTGAAAGACCTTTTTCTCTGAAACCAAAAGACATAGAGCTCTAATATGAAGCTTCAGCTTATGGTTTTCTACAACGTTTGTTCAAATGGTGAACATTAAGTCAATTAGGCCCCGTCTCTGTGGTCACATTTGTACATAAAGTTATATAGGATCTTGGCTGTTGTTCGTTTTTGGTGTATATACAGTGTCCAGCCAAGAATTTACGTGTTTGTGTTTCTATACTGAGCACGGAGTAAATTATTTGTTAACATTCACAAATAAACAATCCCGAAATTGCAAAGGCGTCGACCAAGAAATAGTCGTATATTTACTTTATTTTCTAAATGCTAATATTTTCTGTTTCTGCACACTACGCACATAAAATGCGTAATGTAGCCGTGGCTTTATTTAAAGCAGGCTATCCCGCCAATGACAGCCAACGTTTACATCATATGTAGACCATTTCTAAACCTACTGACGACGAGGTATATATATAACGTACATATTTTGAGAAGCCAAACTCTATAAACACAATATGAACGGCTTTAACAACCAGCAAGCCCAAACCCCAAAACTGGAGTGTTGAATTAAGAGTTACCAGCTCATAATTCATTTTACGCATATTCAGTCACGGGTATTTTAAAAAAATCGTGAATAAAACTACACCTTTAATCGGCACGTATACATAATTATGTGACATGAACATCTAGATAAAGTTTTGATAAATGGTTTTGTAGTGTAATATTTGCCGTTGTTTGGCAGGTTAGTTTCTTTAAATTTTCTTCTACAACTACAGAGTTGCCTATAATAGAAGACAGTAAGAAGATTGACTGCGCACACACTACTGTCGGTCCCGTCTGTATATGCCAGAAAGGGAAATTTTCTACTTTGTGTAGAATAGATGAACTTGGACAGGAAAAGATATCAAAAGATCAACTACAGATAGGTAGGTATTGATTGTCGTCACGCCATTCGATATACTATCAAAAGAAAGTGTATCAAAAGAGGTTACGACTCTATCATTTTACAACGCACTGCATGTTTAGTGGTGGACCCATTTACAGTTCGCCACTATGCTTTCCTCTTTGATTGTGCGATGACCGGACATATTGCGGACCTTATGATGACGACTACCTAAATCCTTTAGGACGGTAGCGTTTGGTGTTTGTCTTTAAACTTGTCTTGTCGTACCCTTAACGGTTTTTTTCTCCTGCTTCTGCCAAGAGTACTTACTTTGTGGCTTTCTAGGCTTTTGTTTTTTATATTTATATTATATACACATGATCATTACCTATATTGCCTATTAATTCTGTCTTGATTGTTAGAGAATATAACCTGGTGGGGATATCTTTATTTACACTGTCCCGTTTATTGGGATGACAATAGGGTTAGAATGAGGTTTGGTTCAAACCCCAAACGGCCCTCTTTTTTGACCACTGACCGATCCCAGGCGGTAGCCCTATTGTCAACCCTTTTGTGTTTGTAATGTCTTGTTGCCTTTTATTCATCTTTAAAGTTGTTCTTTGTTTCTGTGTGTGTTTGTGGTTGACTGTCGTCCTTCAATGCGACTTTTCTTGTTCGATTTTTATATCTACTTTTATTCAACAGATAAAAATGACCCATGTCTGTTTAAACCCTGCTTTAACCATGGTGTATGTAAGCCGAATGAAAAATCAAAGACAGGCTATATCTGCAGATGCCAATTTGGAAACATAGGAGACTTCTGTGAGATTGGTACGTACAGAGTAGACACATCTGCATGTTTTCTTAATTGTTGCAAAACATTCATATGACCTATTAAACACGATGTATCAAAGCGCAGTTATTTCACATGGCTGTATCTTACTCCTAACTCTTTAGTCCTAATAGTGAAATGCTCCCTAAATTGGAGAGAAATTCAGTCATTACTCCATCTATGTTAAACATTGGCGCATGTTCCAGAGATGTTGTCCTTGATTTATATTAACAAAGAGCAGAATTTCAGCTTGTAAACATGACAATTTCAACAACCGTTTTTTGGATTCTTGCTAAATTTTATTTGAAGGTTTGCTTCAATAAAAACCTTGATGAGTTTGACAATATGCAAAAGAGTACGATAATGGACCTTTGGAATCGGCCGAGTTGACGGTGTAAATTTATCAAATTTACCCTGGTTATAATAAACTTGTGGAATTTCATTTTGTAAACACGGATCATTTTAGTAATTGATTTTAGATTTTCACAAAACTTGAAGGTCTATTTCAACAAGATCTCGATGAATTTGGCAGTGAGCAAAATTAATTAACAGTTACGTTTTAAACGTTTTGTGTTTGAATTATTGAAAAATAAACTAGTTTCAAATTGAGAATACAATAACTTCAGCAAACTGTTTCGGATTCCTACCGAAGTTTCATTTAATTAGATCTCTGTCTAATTTGACAAATGTCTACATGCATAACACATTTATTGCTCTTTATCACTGAAACATAGAACATTTTAGCTTGTAAATGAAATAGATTTTCTAACGTTTCGTATTTACAATAAGAATTGTATATTCATGTTTTTCAAAAAACAAAAACAAAACTAAGCAAAAAATCAAAAACAAAATTACTTATTTTTTCAACTTTTCTGTTTCATATGTTTTATATAAAAGAAACACTTCGGAGGGCACATCGCAATACCTTTTTGTAATTGTCTTGCGATGAGCCATAAACGTATGTTATATCCTCAATGCATGTAGAACTATGTGCTTTAGATCCCTGCCGGTCAATACCCTGTAAAAATAAAGGAGTGTGCACACCGGATGTAGCGACCGAGAAAGGATACATTTGCGTATGTCGTCTGGGTTCCCGAGGCGATATCTGTGAGCAAGGTTCGTATACAGTATAAACGTTCTTCATTTCTGTAAACAATCTAGAAATATCACATGACTATCCCTTAAAATATAACTTGGAGGATTTGAATGTTGTTCTAATGGATGTTAAACATGTACAACTGTAAGGTTTAGCTCACAAATCGATTTTATAGAATTATGGACCTTTGTTTGACTTCGAATAATTTTTCAAATTAAAAAAAACACTAGCAGTTTAGATATTTTAAGCGGGGTATTTATCACCTTAAGGTTTAATTCTAGTTAATTTTCAATGCATAAAGCAGAATCTCAATATCTAATGGTAAGCAGTTGTTCTTTTCAAATTGTTGACATATAAATATATATATAGCAATTAAACAGGAAAAGTAGCATTCAAGGACGACAGTCAACCACAAACACACACAGAAACAAAGAACAACTTTAAAGATGAATAAAAGGCCAAATAAGACATCACAAACATAAAAGAGTTTACAATAGGGCTACCGCCTTAGAACGGTCATTGGCAAAAAAGGTTTAAACCCGGTTCTAAAGTGCACCAAACCTCACACCCTACTGTCATCCCAATAAAACGGGACAGTGTAAATAAAGAAATCCCCGCCATGAACTATTCTCTAACCAACAAGGCAGCATTAATAGGCAATATAACAAACACAAAGATGCTCGTGTATATATAAATACATTACACATAAAACTGTTTCTCAATTCGATTACTGATCAGAAAGCTAGTTAAGTGTCAGAAAGTGATTAAAGATACTAACCTTTTATTGTGGGCCTCGGTGTCGTGTATTTGCAACGTAAACTCATCTTCAAACAACCATCAGATTAAAGAAGAAATAATGTTGTATACTGCTGCAAAATATATTTATGGAAAGAGAAGTAGATAGATATATTTAGTTATTTTTCTTGCTTTTTCGATAGTTAAGATTTTGTAGATTTTTTGAGTACAGTGATATAATGATGAATAGATTATCATGTTTATACACACAAATATATAGTCATAATACATACAGACCTTTGTTCAATGAATGAATGGTGTTTTACCGCACGTCGACACATAAATAGGTCATATTGTGCGCAAGAACTGATGAAAGATGAAGAAATGAAGTAGTAATTAAAAATTAATGTAAATATATAAAGATAAAACTATTTACAAATAACGGATGATATAGTAGTAATATAAACTATACATGTAAATCAACAAATGCCCGTCAACGGGTAAATAATTAAGTAAATATATATAAGAAGATATTATAATGATTTATATAGTCGGATTTCTTTCAGGAAATCTAAAACAAGACTAAAATCTAGTTTCAAATAATTCTTTCATAGTATTAACATTGTAGTACGTCTGACGCATAGGATCAGTCTACACATTCCAACAAGATGTGTTTGACCGTTAATGGTGCAAAGCAGGGTATACATTCTGGTAATTGCTCACCTTGTAATAAATATGAATGAGTATAACGTGTATGCCTGCACCGGGCTAGGACAACTTCCTCTCGACGAATGACTACTAGAAGAACGCCATTCTCCGAGTAACGTTTTAATTGAATGGAGTTTATTGTTAACTGACAAATCCCAAGCGGCTTGTCAAGAGTTACGAATACAACTTTAAAATCAGTATAAGGTAATTTGGCATTAGATAAATGTAATTCTAATGCTGCTTTAGCAGCACTATCTGCTCTATCATTACCATGTATTCCTACATGGCTTGGAAGCCAGCAGAAAATAATAACATTATCAACTATAAGAGAATTGCACTTTCTAAAAGTTGAAGAACAACTGGGTTATCATGTTTCATATTACCCAGTTCTTGAAGACAGAAAAGGGAATCAGAAAAGATTACAAAATGGTCATCATCAGATTGCTGAATATAATTTCACTTGCCTTAAGTTCAGCTGAAAAGATAGAGGCCTGGTCAGGCAGGCGGCTCTTTATGCTGTGTTTGCGAACAACAGCTGCTGCAGCTACCTTATCTCCATCTTTAGAACCATCTGTGTATATATGTTGAAAGTTACTGTATTTCGATTTAATTTCATTAAATTTTCTTTGAAAGACAGTAGGGTCTGTACTGAATTTGTTACTATTACAAAGATCAAAAATAATTGTTGGTGTTTCCAAAGTCCTCGGTGGAATTTGTTGTACTTTGTACTTGGCAATTAAATTTATGTCGATTTCAGTATCTTTTAATTTTGGTTTAATACGAATACCAAATGGTCGAATGGCCTTTGGTTTTCGATCAAAAAAAGGTTCATCACTGGGATTAAAAAAATTATCGAAAGTTGAGTTTGAAGGGTTAGATTTTAATTTAATGGCATATTGAAGCATATAATTTGTCCCGTCTATGAGACAGTGATGGTTCATTAGCTTCAACATATATACTTTCGACTGTTGATGTACACGAAAGGCATCTAAAAAAAAGAGTATGATAATGGGCCTTTGGAAACGGCCGAAAACGACACATACGAAATATTGCAGTCCCGGTTTGATTGAGACTGTTCATGAGCGGTAGTGTATTGTGCTATCTAAAGCGAGTCATAATCCATGATTATGTATAGGATCGAGCATCTGCAAGTATGATTTTCGAGTCGATCCATATCCTATTGAGCCGTAGTCCAGCTTGGATCTGATAAGAGATCTATAAAGTTGTAAAAGTATTTTACGATCTGCTCCCTAATTAGTGTTTGCAACATCTTTAAGTAAATTAAGAGCTTAAAGGCACTTGACCTTTAAGTATTTAAGGTGTGTTTTAGACGTTAATTTACGGTCGAAAATAAGACCAAGGAATTTTGTTTCATCCACTATGGTATTGGTGACCCATCCAGTGTTAGATGAGGGTCTTCATGATGTTTACGTAGTTGACAAAAGTTCATACAATTAGTTTTAGATTTAGAAAATTTAAAACCATTTTCAACCGACCAGGTCTGAAGTTTATTGAGAAGTTTATTGAAGTTGTCTCTCAATAGTGTTCATGTTTTTTGCACGATAACATATAACAAAGTCGTCAACATATAGAGAGCAGTCCATACCAGGATTGATGCATTTAACTATACTGTTATTTTTCATATTAACAAGAAAAGGTATAACACATATATTATACCATGGGAAGTACGGACTGCATTTAGATGTTCCGGATCAGTGATCGTTTTGATAGTGAAGGTCACCGGCACCTTGACCTTTAAATGAATAAGGATAAGGGTCATGTACTGGTCATGAGCAACCATTCATCCTTTCAAGTTGGAGGACCTAGATCCATCAAGTTTGTAGTTGTTGATAGGACATCGTATTGATAGTGAAGGGCACCGCAACCTTGACCTTCGACCTAGTGACCGGAAAATAACAAGAGGTCAATGACCTTGAAGCTCTACTGATTGATTTTGATTTCAGGAAGTAGTCGATACAATTTTTAGCCGTAGTGGCCATCTTGAATTTCTGGCTGACCTGAAATTTTGCTTGGATCAATTAGACATCAAGAGCAGCTTTCCTGTGAAGTTTCATGAAAATCCGCCAAGTAGTTTCAGAGGAGTAGTCGCTACAAACTTAATTTTTTAAAAATCTATTTTTAGACGTGGTAGTCGCTACAAATAAAAGGTTACATACAGACAGACGGACACCGCACCACGGCATAAGCTCTGATGATCTCTCTGCTGATCTCTGATCAGTGGAGCTAAGAACAGGTTATCTACTGGTCATGACCAACCATCCTTTCAAGGTTGAGGACCGTAGGACCAACCGTTGTGTAGTTATTGGTCGGACATCTTGAGATAGCGAATGTGACCGCGACCTTGAACTTTGATGTATGGACCCCAAAATGAATAGGTGTCATCTAGTTGTAATGGTAAAGCGTTCTTCCAAGTTTGGGGGCCCTAGGTCCAACCATTCTGTAGTTATTGATCGGACATCGTTTCGATAGTTAATGTCAACACGACCTTGACCTTTGACCATAAAAAAAATAGGGGCCATCAACTGGTCATGAGCAACCATCCGTCTATGTTTGGGTACCCTTCTGCCAACCATTCTGTAGTTATTGATCGGACACCGTTTGGATAGTCAATGTTAGCCCGGATGTGACCTTTGACCTGGTGACACCAAAATCAATAGGGGTCAAAATGAAGATGGCGCCCCGACCACACTTTTTTGTGGGGAGCAATAATTTATTAATTGAAGGGCACTGGCTTAGTCGTTGCTGAGGTGATTTACGGAAGAATAACCGTGTGACAACCTGCCATAAGGATGAGTATTACTACCTAGATTTAACGGTCATGATTGAATAATTGGTAGGGAACTGAAGAAGTGAAGGGACACTACAATATCTGAAATGAAGATTGCTGTGCATCCCTTTAAGTGGGGTGCATGAGATGTTGTAGATTTGGCGGAAAGTGACAAATGAAAATAGGTATTTTGTTGAAAAATATGTTTAATATACAAAAACAACATTACTGATGTGGAAAAAAATAATTGTATGTACAACTCAGTGTGTCAGGTCCCTGCCAAGACTTGACCTTGAATCTCTTTTCTCGAAAGAAAAGTGTGTTTCCTTACACTACAGAGATCGCCCAGACATAACCAAACGAGTGTACAAAACTAAGTGAAATTAATAAAGATGTAGATCAAAAGAATGTCAAACTAAAACTGGAAATTGTTATTGTCCATGGGACAAAAACGTATGGCTCCCCCACTCGCCCGAACAGACATAATTGACGACTCTAGGTCCAACCGTTCTCATTGATCTGAGATCGTTTTGATATTCAATATCCCTGTGACTGTATCTACAACCTGAATCAGTAATATTTATTGGTCAACCATCCTTCCAAGTTTGAGGACCCTAGGTCCAACCATTCTCTAGTTATTGATTAGACATTGTTTTGTTATTGATTGGGGATCGTTTTGATATCAATAGGGGTCATGTTCTGGTCATGACCAACCATCCTTCCAAGTTTGAGGACCCTATGTCCAACCATTCTGTAGTTATTGATCGGACATCGTTTTGATAGTCAATGTCATCGCTACCTTGACCTTTAACCTAGTGACACCAAAATCAATAGGGGTCATCTGCTGGTCATGACCAACCATCCTTACAAGTTTGAGAACCCTAGGTCCAACCATTCTCTAGTTATTGATCGGACATCGTTTGATAGTCGATGTCACCGCGACCTTGACCTAGTGAACATCGATTTGATAGTCAATGTCACCACGATCTTGACCTTTACCTAGTGATCCCAAAATCAATAGGGGTCATCTACTGGTCATGACCAACCATCCTTCCAAGTTTGAGGACCCTTCGTCTAACCATTGTGTAGTTATTGATCGGATATCGTTTTGATAGTCAATGTCACTGCGACCTTGACCTTTGACCTAGTGACTGCAAAATCAATAGGGGTCATCTACTGGTCATGACCAACCATCCTTCCAAGTTTGAGGACCCTAGGTCCAACCATTGTGGAGTTATTGATCGGATAGAGTTTTGATAGTCAGTCACCGCGACCTTGACCTTTGACCAAGTGACCCCAAAATCAATAGGGGTCATCTACTGGTCATGACCAACCATCCTTCCAAGTTTGAAGACCCTAGGTCAAACCATTCTCTAGTTATTGATCGGACATCGTTTGATAGTCGATGTCACCGCGACCTTGACCTAGTGAACATCGATTTGATAGTCAATGTCACCACGATCTTGACCTTTACCTAGTGATCCCAAAATCAATAGGGGTCATCTACTGGTCATGACCAACCATCCTTCCAAGTTTGAGGACCCTTCGTCTAACCATTGTGTAGTTATTGATCGGATATCGTTTTGATAGTCAATGTCACTGCGACCTTGACCTTTGACCTAGTGAAAAATCAATAGGGGTCATCTACTGGTCATGACCAACCATCCTTCCAAGTTTGAGGACCCTAGGTCCAACCATTGTGGAGTTATTGATCGGATAGAGTTTTGATAGTCAGTCACCGCGACCTTGACCTTTGACCAAGTGACCCCAAAATCAATAGGGGTCATCTACTGGTCATGACCAACCATCCTTCCAAGTTTGAAGACCCTAGGTCAAACCGTTCTCTAGTTATTGATTCGAATCGTTTTGATAGTCTATGTCACCGCGACCTTGACCATTGACCTAGTGACCCCAAAATCAATAGGGGTCATCTAATAGTCATGATCAACCATCCCTCTAAATTTGAGGTCCAACCATTCTCTAGTTATTGATTGGACATCATTTGTGACACAGACAGCACAAAATCAATATGGCTCCCCTCCAGACTTTGTGTGGGGAAGCCATAACTATCACAGAAGGTTATTAATACCCTTGCAAACGCATAACCCATGACTTCATGTATATGCGCAGTTCCACTTCATACTGATGCTTCTCACAATGTTAGGGGTATGACAGAGGTCACAGTGACCTTATTTTGGTATGCGACACACCGCTATCCCAAGACGTATCAACATACCAAGTTTGGTATTTCTAAGTGTTATTGTATTGAAAATATGGTCCGGACAAGCATTTTCTATGACAGAGGTCACATGTCAAGGTCACAATTACATTAATCTGGTATGCGACACATCGCTATCCCAAGATGTATCTAAATACTAATTTTGCTAGACTTAGTGTTGTAGTATTGAAAATATGGTCTGGACAAGCATTAAAGCAAAAGTACAATTTGGGGTTCACATTTCATTGATTAGAGCATTAACACATCTTTACGATTGTTCACGAATACCAATGGTTAATTTTTATGGGCTTACTAGGCCATTCGCCAAATCGCCATAGCCGAAAAGTACCTGAACTGGCAAATGAAAACCGTAAAAAAACACAACAAATTCGCCAGACATCGGTGGTCTGGCGAATCCAAATTTGCGACTGATTTTGTCTAAAAGATCTCGGAAAATCCCGAATTCTAATTCACAAAGTCTTTCACTGTTTATAAGCCACTATCCCGCTGAGTGTTTTAGCTAATTAGTGACAATCAATTTAGATCGATAAACTAATTATGTCAGCGTTTATTGAAAACCAGCGTTTATTGAAAACCAAATTGTCGGTGCAATAAGGCTCCGCCAACTGTTACGCCTCTTGCTGTCAATCAACTTGTTTGTGTCCCCGCGCTCAACATTATCCGTCATATAAAGTTGTGACATTATTCACAGATGTAACTGCGTGATCGAGCCGGGTAAAACATCAAATAATGTGGCGCCCTCTAGCGTCCAAAATGGCTGATCAAAACAGAAAATTTGAAAATGTTTGCTTACGAATTAGCCAGAGATACTCAGCCCGACTGTGTTTTTGAACTTTACGATCACTGATAAGTGTTAAAGGAACACATGGCAATCTTGAGTTTTCAAAAACTAGCAGCGCCCCGTTAGTTTTTATCATTAATGTTAATTGTAAGAATTGTATTTAGCCATTTGTTTTTGCATATTATTGTTTTTTATATTATTGCACCAGTAATATATTAAAACTTATAGTATAGTAAGACGAAATAGTGAATACTTAAAATTTGATTTATTTAAATGTAACCAGGGTAAAAGTAACAAGAGGTCAATGACCTTGAAGCTCTACTGATTGATTTTGATTTCAGGAAGTAGTCGCTACAGACTTGTTTTTTGAAAATCTATTTTTAACCGTGGCGGCCATCTTGAATTTCCGGCCGACCTGAAATTTTGCTAGGATCAATTAGACATTAAGAGCAACATTCCTGTGAAGTTTCATGAAAATCCGTCAAGTTGTTTCAGAGGAGTAGTCGCTACAAGTTTTCATTATATAACGCTATGTAAACAAAGATGGCCGCTGGTAGCCATGTTTATCGTCAAATCAAAACGATTTTCGACAAGGACCAACATCATGTCATACTGATCATTTTAGAAAAAGTCCCATATCAATATCTCTTATAGTTTTGAAGAAGTAGTCGCTACAAACTTATTTATTTTAAATCTATTTTTAGCTGTGGCGGCCATCTTGAATTTCCGGCCGACCTGAATTTTTTCTAGGATCAACTAGACATCAAGAGCAACATTCCTATGAAGTTTCATGAACATCCGTCAAGTAGTTTCAGAGGAGTAGTCGCTACAAGTTTTTACTATATAACTCTATGTAACCAAAGATGGCCACTGGCAGCCATGTTTAACGTCGAATCAAAATAATTTTCCACAAGGATCAACATCATGTCATGCTGATCATTTTAGAAAAAGTCCCATATCAATATCACTTATAGTTTTCAAGAAGTAGTCGCTACAAACTTATTTTTTAAAAATCTATTTTTAGCTGTGACGGCCATCTTGAATTTCTGGCAGACCTGAAATTTTGCTAGGATCAATTAGACATCAAGAGCAACATTCCTGTAAAGTTTCATGACAATCCGTCAAGTAGTTTCAGAGGAGTAGTCGCTACAAGTTTTTAATACATAACTCTATGTAAACAAAGATGGCCGCTGGCAGCCATGTTTAACGTTGAATCAAAACGATTTTTAACAAGGATCAACATCATGTCATGCTGATCATTTTAGAAAAAGTCCCATATCAATATCACTTATAGTTTTCAAGAAGTAGTCGCTACAAACTTGTATTTTAAAACTCTTTTTTTAGCTTTGGCGGCCATCTTGGATTTCACATCAACATGAATTTTTGCTAGGATCAACTTGACTTTATGGGCAACATTTCTGTAAAGTTTCATGAATATCCATCCAGTAGTTTCAGAGGAGTTGTCGCTACAAATAAAAGTTTACGGACAGACAGACGGACGCCGCACCACGGCATAAGCTCTGCTGATCTCTGATCAGTAGAGCTAAAAATGATACTGGATATATAAATTGTGACACCCATTTCAAATACTGCAAGATTGCCATGTGTCCCTTTAAGTGCCTACTAATTAGTTGTACACATGGTAGCGTAAACTGGAACAATGGCAAGTGTGAACCGGTGTTTAATCGGCAGTTTCTGAATTGGGTTCATTTTATGGTTGATTGTTCAATCAACATGGAACAATACAAAAGGTGCGATTACTCAAAATAATGGTGTATGTAGCATTTCTGAATTTGCAGCGCGGTCTTTCTAGATTCTTTGGAACTCGTGTTAGTTGAACTTGTATATGCCTCAGTTTAGCCTTACATTTTTTAAATATATTGCTATTTATTTTATTCTCTGCATGTTAGCATATTGAAATGCATTTAATGAAAATACTAAATGGTGAAAAGAGTCTGCATTTTTGTATTTTCTCATTATATATGCATGTATTCATTCTGTCTTTTTTTAAATTTCAGTCTTTACAATTTTTAAAAATTAAAATTACATTAAATTAAATACAATTTTTACAAAGTTCTGAACTTTTTCCCGGTATGAGAAGCATGATATTATGTCCTTTAATGGGGCATAACACCGCCAAAAGTCATTCAACTGGAACACAACAATGATATGCACAACTACACATGGCACTGATCATTGCCATTGTATCAAGAGAACAGAAATGTGACAAAGTTTGTGTATTAAAACTTTAAAGAACTCCATAGCATTAACCAGTACACACAACAATGGCAATGCCACTAGGCTTGGTATAGTTCTATGACATAAAACGTCACAGAACAGACCTACAGATAAGCAACGTATCTGCGTAAATTCCCAGTTAAAACTCCCTAAATTAGGCTAAATACACAATTAAATTACTTTACTGGTGCGTACCAATTATTTTTAACAAATTAATAACGCAAAATAACCGTTTTTGTCAGCATATCATATTTTATCCATTACCGTGAAGACGGCCAATATCAAATGGAATGCATCGCCGTTTCCAGTCAATTCTCAAATAAGCGAGACATTGAGATTGGCTAAATGTGACTGGTTATCAAGTTTATTTTTTTCACTCGAAAGTAAATCCTTCAGGAACAAAAATGTTGTATTCAGTCTAGTCTATTTTTAATTATTCGGCATCACCGAAGCACTCAACTTTCTCTGTATGTCAACATGGCTAAAAGAGGCGCAGGTGTTTGAACTCAGTGCAAGAACAAGAATATTCATTATCGCAATATTAATAACTAACTCAGAACAAAATAATAACTAACGTTGCGACGTTCAGTCACAACGTCAATAAAGTGTTGCCGACGTCAACATCATCCGCCAATAACGTTCAATAAAGCGAATATTTGTTTGCAAAAACGTAATTTGAAATGTAATAAATAGATTTTTTAACTGCTGGAATCGACTATGGGTAATCCTTTACTAGATGGTAGATGTGCTTTGTTTTTTTTACTCACACGCATGCGCCCGTTCGTGAAAAAAACTACACGCCTACCTCTTGTGAAAGATTTCCCTATAATCGATCCCAGCAGTTAAATAATCTCTATATACTTCATATAGGGCCCTGGTTTTGTATCACTGCTTAACATAGAAGTTCAGAGAGATATTGCACAGGGTATAGTTCTCCCTGTACACTGGACAGACTACTTTACATCCCTCCGAAGGATGACCTATATTCACAGTACCATGCCCAAGTAAGATACTGCGGGAGTTTGTTTGAGAAATCCGGGATGTGACCCTACTGGAAATCATACACGTGATTTCTGGGACTCGAGTCAAGTATGCTTAACACTTGGCGACCGCAGGGTTAAGTTTCCAAAATTATATTGAAACAAAAGAGCACAAGATGTTTCGAAAGATAAACATTCAAGAAAAATATGTCTGGAAGTCTCCTGAAACATGAGTCATACACAAATATCCTACACACATTCAGTATACACAGGGTTTGAATGATTCTCACGTCTGCGTCTAGGTATTTTGTTCTTCTTTTAGTTTAGATACTACAAATTACCAAATATGCAAACGACGACTAGAAACGTCAGGGAATGTTTATGCACACACAACCTTCCAATTGTTCACTCGATTTTTAAACATGCAGAATGAATAACAAATACGTAGTCTAGATCATCTGCGACGCTTGCTTGTTTACAAAACTATCAGGCTTCGAACATAATCAAGACTAATTCCATGTAGATCAATCCGTGACAACATAAAACATTCATAAACTAAAAATGTGTGCTAACTTTATTGACACGTATGACAGTGGAGAGTGTAAACTTGCACATATTCTACTTACGATAAATTGTTTCGTTCTAACTGGAGCACTCTTGCTGCACAAAAGAAAACAAAATGGATGAATGGCCGGATCGAAACGGAAATGGATTGCTATGACGTCAGGCTGTTCCAGTAACACATTACTTTCATGAAACGCCTCCCGATATTTTGCGATATACATGCTACTTCTGCAGTTGAAGACGCAGTATGCAAAATTCCCTAAAATACCTCAGGCTTGCACGAGCCAAAACTATGCATGTGTACACGTATGACAGCAACTATCTATTCCATGACATTGACACCTGCATATCCCACACTTTTCAAAATTGACTGCACTGACTACTTGCATTCTTTCTGCATGTTGAGTTAGCTACCGTAGAAACAGCAAGCGTGTGGCACTTTATTCAGAGGGTTACCGTAAAGCATATTTACATATACGTATACTAACTAAATGTTACCAGTGTGTGAAAGAAAACTCTGTTAAACCTTTAGAGCTGATGAAGGTATTTTTAATCTATGGAACTGTTTATTTTAAAACAAAGACAAAATCAAATACAAAAGCACTGCAGCTTCCAAGATGGCTTCCAAAACAAACGTGAGTGACAGATCTTCCACAACAAACATGAGTGACAGATCAAACGCTACTTACTCGACGTATGCATATTCGCATAAAACTAACAAAACAAACAATCTTCAAAGGTACCCGAACTTCTCTTCGCATTACTAAATTTACAACCGTCACAATAACAGAATATCACATCTACTTACCTTACCAGCTAGAACGGCCTTGAATACTTCCTCAAACACGACAAAAACAATGCCGGCTTCCTAAACTGACAAAATCGCCTGACGCGCATGCGTACTCACACAAAAAACAACAACATCAGTTGGCCTAGATCACAAGTTTATACATCACATTGGTAAAATAATTCTTCATACACACACCAATCACATCAAACTTTCCCCTAAACCGTCCAAGTATAACCAGAATTTCAAAATTGTACACACACATTCTGCATTTTCAAGTTCATCACGACTGACAGTCAGTCGCGACTGACCACAGGCAGTCGAGAGCGCTTGAGACAAAAATACATTTAACCAATACATCATCTCAAAACTCACAACATATACACGTACCTACCTTTCATCGCGAACTTTTGGACAACCGTTACTCACGAGCTCTAATGCAATTCGTTTAATATCCTCAATCGAAATGCTCACGACATTCGACTGTGCTGCAATAACAATGGCGTCCTCAAAATGTCTCTAAAATTGTCTGCGCATGCGGGGTAAACGTGACGTAGACATTAACACCAGATTTATACGTACATATTAGTATTCATCCAAGAGATAGCAACTTATGTAATACCAAATTCAACGTCCCGTTCATGAATCTTTATCCACTACTGTCTTTCCGTACTAGAAAATGGTGACAGAGAGTATTCTGCCCTGTGGCACACCCATCTCCTGTTCATGAATGTGAGAGAGGGTAGAACCCATTCGGACACGAAACTGTCTATCCTCTTAGAAATTCTCTCTAAAAATTGGTAATCGGCCTCTAAGACCAGGTCATAAATATCATTCATGATACCGTACTTCCATGCAGTATCATAAGCTTTCTCCAAGTCAAAAATACAGCGACTAGATGTTCTTTCTTTATGAAAGCTTCTCTAAAAAATGAACCTTTGTTCAAAAAGAAAGCGCAACACTCAATTGTCGAAAATAAACTCTTAAAGGGAAATTACTCGAGTTACAATTTTATGATAAAAATTATGACCACATGTTTATTTATTATTATTATTATTATTATTATTATTATTATTATATTATTATATTATTATTAGAATAAAACAATGATTTTATAACGAAATGAACATGGTAAAAGCAATATCTGATCAGTGGTATGAACATTCAAATTTGAAAGATATAAACAACAAACCTGTAAGCTTAGGTAATAGCAATAACGCGGAAGAATTAAGGAATGTAATAACAAAAATGCCTCTTCCTCCAAAAAGCCAATAAAATGCTAATGATAATTTAGTTTTGCCCCAACTACAAATCAGTAGTGGTATTACTTATTGGTCCTTTGAGATCATCAAGCCAAATATTTGTGGATTTAAAGTAGAATATCGCTTTAGCCGATGCTAGGAGACCTGGGAGGTGTTGCACTCTACATTACCTCTCCTGAACAGACTCAATAAAAACCAAGGCTGCTACTTTATCTCTTGTTTGTGTTCGTTGCTTCAAATGGATACCCTTTTTATTATTTATTTACATCTTAAGACATTAAATATACCCTGACAATTCACTTTTCAGGCCGATAAAAATGCAATTTTTTTCCTTGCTGTATTAAAACACTGAAATAAAAGCAGGTATTAACGTCGGAAGGAAATGTAGCATTTACAGAACGCAGCCAACCATATCCAGTATTTTAAGAAAAAAGGAAGGCATGCAAGGAGAAATTTGGGAATCGCCGAACACGATAAATACAAACAATATTGCTGTCTCGGTTTGATTGAGAATGATAGTGAAAAGTCCTTTTTACCGTTCACGCCGTTAAGCAGAATTTCGTCTATTTGTATTAATGGGATGCAATACTGTTACGTTTATGCAGAACTGATACTAAAAGGTGTTTTAGTGTGTTTTATTATATGTTTTGTAATTATATGTATTGTATTTCTTTGGTGCATATTTTAGAAGGAAAACTTCATTGAGTACCTTCATTGTGGCTTTCTAGGCTATTGTTTTTTGTATTATATTTACACGAGCATATTTGTGTTTTACTTATATTGCCTATTGATGCTGCCTTGTTGGTTAGATATTAGATCATGGCGGGGATTTCTTTATTCACACTGTCCTGTTTTAATGGGATGACAGTAGGGTAAGTGTGAGGTTTGGTGCACCCTAGAACCGGTTTAAACCCCCCAGTGGCCTACTTTGCCACTGACCGTTCCAAGGCGGTAGCCCTATTGTCAACCCTTTTTGTGTTTGTGATGTCGTTTGCATTTATTATTGCTTTTGCCTTCTTGTTTGTCTGTTTGCGTGTTTGTTTCTGTGTTTTGTGGTTTACTGTCCTCCTTGAATGCTACTTTCCCTGTCCGATCTTTTTATATTTCTTTTGAGTCAGCAAGAGAACAGAAAAAAACAAGGGACCATAATACTAAACACTGGGCCTTAACTTAATTAGTTCGTTAATATATCTATTAATTCTTGGATATTATGAATCAAAAATATCATGCGGAAGTCATTTTAAGAAGTCAATGTACATTCTATTTTATCCTGGGATTCAGTCGTTAATATTTATTTAATTTCCTTTTATATTTGTTTACACTTAATTTATTTGTTCAAATGTTCTTATCACCTCTTCTGTAGTTTTGGAAGAACCATACGTTTTTTTCAATCGCACCATTATATAAAGGTCAAATCACAATGTCATACTTTTGGTATAAACTTCATTTAACTTAATATTACCGCACCCTTTTCATGTCTTCATTAAACTTTGCATATTTACACTGATTATTCGTTGTTATACATTCTGGAATACGTCCCCGGAAGGCGAAACATGTGTTCTCTGGTTTTAAAACATTCTTTCTTGTTTATTGATTTGTGTACGCTTTTGCGAGATATTAAGTGGAATGCATATCCATTTCTCACAACCTTGATACATTCAATATGTTCTTTTCTTGTTTTCAGCTTTACAAGTTTGTGAGCATATTAACTGTCCTGCTAGGACAGACTGCATGTCTGTAAGCCCAAGGCGTGCAATATGCATTTGTAGATGGGGTGATGTCGATGAAATGTGCGTAGTTAAAGGGATGCACCCAATTGAAATAGGTATTTCTCATTTTATGTACTTAAAGAATTCAACAAATTGCTGTTTACGTTCAACACATTTGTTTAATTATTTAGAGCCGCCCCAGAGAGAGGGAATACGGGGTTATTCTACTCTAACTATCATATATATTGCTTATATTAAAGTACCTTTGTTCAAGATTTAAGAGTGGTTGTGGAGAGGAAGTAAATCAGCCCCGTTTGAAAGAAAAAGAAGGAAAAATAAATGTCCCAAAAGAGGTTTTGACCTAAGACCTCTAAATGTGACTGACCTTGGAGCCACGGACCTACATTTTGCGCGCGACACGTCGTCTTGTTGTGGTGAGCACCTGTGCGAAGTTATTTGAAAATCCGTCCATGAATGTCGGAGTCATTAACCGGATATGAAAGCATTTCTTTTTGACCTTTGACCACTAAGTGTGACCTTGACCTTGGAGCCAAGGACCTGAGTTGTATTCGCGACACGTCGTCTTATTGTGGTGAGCACCTGTGCCAGGTTTTTTTAAAAATCCGTCCAGGAATGCCAGAGTTATTGATCGGACACGATTATACGGGCTGACTGAAAGACGGAAGGACGGTGCGACTACTATAGGCCACCCTTTGGAGGCATAAACAAAGATCGAAAGAGCATACAACCGATTTTTAAAATATAAATATATACATATATATACATACATGTATTTAGCAAGAAAAAAGTCATGTTTGGTTGAACATTAAATGACTATTTAAAATTAAAGTAAGATTTTATTCAAAGGTTTTATAAATATGTATGGCGGCTGGCGTTTATATGTCTCTGAGCCGTATTCAAAGAATTCACTGTACCCACCACCTGCATACAGTAGAAATGATTGTTATGAATTCACTGTACCCACCACCTGCATACAGTAGAAATGATTGTTATGAATTCACTGTACCCACCACCTGCATACAGTAGAAATGATTGTTATGAATTCACTGTACCCACCACCTGCATACAGTAGAAATGATTGTTATGAATTCACTGTACCCACCACCTGCATACAGTAGAAATGATTGTTATGAATTTACGTTTCAGCGAGATCCGACCCCTGTAAAAGTAATAATAAATGCAGAGCTGGTGAAGACTGCATGGCTGTATGGACCAAATATACGAACGGAATAAAAGCCATGTCTAACCCAAACTGGTGCATGTGCCCTCTTGGATATGGTGGCAAGCTTTGCAAAAGTGCGTACTTCTATCGAGTCTAGTTCAAAACCTTTCAAATGTTATATTTTGCTCGACGACTTCTACGTGGAAATCTTCCAAAATGGAATAATAATATAAGAGACCTACTAATCCAGTAGAACGACCTCAAGCAGTCTCTGTCCTCTTGTATCCCTTTATAGTCAATCGGCATTAAAGCATAGACGTAATAAACCAGTAATACGTACTTCTTAGATCTCTGATTTAACCATTACTATCTCAGTAATGAGACACATATTGGTCGCTTTATTGTACCATAGTGATGCATGACAAAATACTATACGTGTGTGAAGAGTCTAACCTTCCAAAATCGTCGACAGTACCTTTGAAACCAATGTATAATGAATACAGTATCTTGGGTTTCTACTTACCTCTCTGTAAATAAACACGAACAACTTGTATCTAGTTCACTCTCAAACTGTCCTGTCTATCACAATGTTATTTTAGACTCACATATATTTTGCACACGCGCGCACCATCACATTATCCTCGAAACAGGGTGTAGAAGAAATATTCAAGAAAGATATATTGATGGAGTTTTTGTACTAAATTGTGAATTTCAGTAAGTCACTGCACGCATATGAAACCCCGAACTACAGTAAAATAGCGTCTGACCTTGATATAGTAAACAGCACTCCTAAAACATGCGAGTGTAGAACATCTAAATTGTGCTATCTACGGCCGGTCATATCATTACTGGTAATTTTGATATTCGACATTTGTTTTCTAAAGGTCCGAAGTATAGATTGCCTTCTGTGATTGATTTTAATGCATGTCGTGGTCAGATCACCCAGTCCATTGAGTATTTTATTATTAAATGGTGTCGTAGAGAACATTCTGACCCTAACTCCCCTTCTACTTGGAAAAATACTATTTTTAACATCATAGATACCTGTATCAACTTCTATACGGCTAACCCATCCCTACTTCCCCCTAGATCTAGGTTTTCATTTCGTAATTTAAAAATCAGAAATCTTGGAATTTCATAATAAGTTTGTTTTAGTTCCTGCTGATAAAGCAGCTAATAATATAATTATTGTTCGACGACTCCATTCCGTCAATATTTTATCTCACGAATTCTGGAGTACTAATTCGTATACTCCAGTGCATTCTGCTGAAGATAATGTTGTTTCGACGCATATCACTCAGTGCAAGATTGTCATATGCAAGATTGTCAATTTTGCACTGAGTAATATTCAAGGCTGGAATAAACGAAAAGTAAAACAGACTTCTAACGATGTACTGGATTCCCAAATTAGACAATCAATCATATAAAGCCCGCTTTATTTCCAATTCTAGTTCATGCACCACTATAAATATCTCCAAACTTTTTTTTGCCGTTACAATAGTGTGCGAAAGCTTATGAAAACTCTAGGATTAATTCATTTTGTCTATAAAAAAATTCAGGCGATGTTCTTGATAAAATTTGCAATAAACGTCAAGCTTCATCTATAAGTACTTACAATGTTTCTACATTATATACAACTTTACCACAAAGCCATATCAAAGGCAAGCTTATTGCTCTCATTCAAAAAAACTTTATAAGGGAAAATACTACATTTTTGGCCTGTAACAATATTAAAACGTATTTTACTAACAGCAGTTTGGACAATTACACTATGTGGACTTGCCATGAAGTTTATGAATCACTTATTTTTCAATTAGATAATATTCTCGTCAGGTATGGAACTACCGTTTCTAGACAAATTGTTGATATCCCTATGGGTAGGAACTGAGCACCCCTTGTCGCAGATTTATTTTATATTGCAATGAAAGAAATGTCATGTAGAGTCTTTCTCCAGATACCCAGGCAGATGTTATTGAGACCTTTAATGACATCTCCCGGTATCTGGATGACATATTGAACATTGACAAGCCTTTCTTTTCTACTGTGGTTAATAATATATATCCTAAAGAACTTCAACTTAACAAAGCTAATATTTCTGATATTTCCCTCTAGCCCCGAGTTGAGCAGAACTCAATATTAATAAAATCAATAGTGCAAAATTGTAACCATCCCGAAGATGGCATGCATATGACGGTGGACATGGAGTTTAGTGCTTCCCCATGGCGTACGGCATATGGTCCCAGTATCTAATAAAATTAAATGCCCCGAAGAGCGAAATAAACATAATGGAATTTAGTTGGGAGAAGCGGTTATGAAGCCTGCATATCACAAGTAACAGTAAAAAGACTAAATTAAAAAGCAGACAACATATCCTATAAGTGGTTTATCAATACCCAGAGCCTTTTATCGGCCGGAGTAGTGGAACCACCGAATCGAATATTAAGTAAGAAAACAAAAAGAAATGAAAAAGTACCACCGATAATTAAATATAAGTATCGGGCTCTGCGATCTCCAAAGATCGAGTGAATAACAGTACTGATTGCAAGCGCGGAGAGACGTTTTACTGCCGCCACACTGCACAAGCAACGCCACTGTGCTATAAAAGCTTCTTCTCTCGATTTACTTCTCTCCATTAAAAATGGTGAAATAATTAGAAACAGATATGACAAGAGAGATGATTTTAATTTTGATATTGTTAATTATCCCCAATTAGATGGGGATGTTCCCCAAGCAACTTCTTATGGCGTATGTGTGTCTCAAATCATTTGTTTTCTAGAGCTTGTACTCGAGTTGAGGACTTTAATATTCGCAAACTTTGTATAACTACAACGCTAATCCATCAGCGCTAACGTTACAATAAACTTCGTAAAACCTTTGCAAAATGTTATTATTGTCAACCTGATCTTATTTCCAAATATGAAGTAATTTAAGAATAGGAACTATCACAACCTAATTTCTATAATGACGTGATTTACAGACTTCGTAAGATCCTTGGTCATGATCACTTTCATACTATCTTTGTTAACTTGTTAAAAGGTTTATCAAAACAGGTTATGACCCTATCATTTTGTGACTCACTGCATGCTTGGTGCTGGACCCATTTACAGTTCGCCACTATGCTTTTCTCTTTAATTGTGCGAGCGATGACCGGAAAGGCTGTGGACCCTATGATGACGACTACCTAAAGCTCAAAAGGATCATGAAGTTTGATGTTTGTCTGCAATCTTGTCTTGTCGTGCCCTCAATGGTTTATTTTTCTTGTTGATCTGGCGTCTGCCAAGTCACTGAGTACCTTCTTTGTGGCTTTCTATGCTATTGTTTTTTGTATTTATATGTACAGGAGCATCGTTTTGTTTTACTTATATTGCCTATTAATGCAGCATTGTTGGCTAAAGACAATTTTATGGCGGGGATTTCTTTATTTACACCGTCCCGTTTTATTGGGATGACAGCAGGGTAAGTGTGAAGTTTGGTGCTCCCTAGAACCTGGTTTAAACCCCCATCGGCCTTTTTTGCCACTGACCGTTCCAAGGCGGTAGCCCTATTATGAACCCGCTTTGTTGTTGTGACGTCATATGCCTTTATTCCCTATTAACATTGCCATTCATGTTTGTCTTTTTCCGTGTTTTTGTGTTTGTTGTGTTCTGTAAAAGCTGCATTTCCTGGTCACGATCACTTTCATACTATCTTTGTTAAACTTGTTAAAAAGTTTATCAAAAGAGGTTATGACCCTATCATTTTGCAACGTACTGCATGCTTGGTGGTGGACCCTTTTACAGTTCGCCACTATGCTTTCCTCTTTAATTGTACGATGACCGGACAGGCTGTGGACCCTATGATGACGCCTACCTAAAGCCCATTGGGACGGTGGCGTTTGATGTTTGTCCATGATTTTTCTTGTCGTGCCCTTAATGGTTTATTCTCTTACGGCTCTGGCTTCTGCCAAGTCATTGAGTACCTTCATTGTGGCTTTCTAGGCTATTGTTTTTTTGTATTATATTTACACGAGCATATTTGTGTTTTACTTATATTGCCTATTGATGCTGCCTTGTTGGTTAGAGATTAGATCATGGCGGGGATTTCTTTATTTACACTGTCCTGTTTTAATGGGATGACAGTAGGGTAAGTGTGAGGTTTGGTGCACCCTAGAACCGCAGTGGCCTACTTTGCCACTGACCGTTCCAAGGCGGTAGCCCTATTGTCAACCATTTTGTGTTTGTGATGTCGTTTGCATTTATTATTGCTTTTGCCTTCTTGTTTGTCTGTTTGCGTGTTTGTTTCTGTGTTTTGTGGTTGACTGTCCTCCTTGAATGCTACTTTCCCTGTCCGATCTTTTTATATTTCTTTTTATGCTTATTTTTGTATCCAAATACAGGTTTACCCGTAATGGCCGACAGTAAAAAGAAAGACTGTTTAGTTACAACGCTCAATCCCGTCTGTATATGCCAGAAAGGGAGACTTACAACTATTTGTCAAGTAAATCTGCTCGACCAACAGATAACAACACAAAAACAGCTGCTGTTAGGTAAGTCCTGAAATGATACAGTTCGATATAAATCTCAGTAATTGCAGTCATTGCAGTAATTGCGTATGTGGTGTGCGTGCGAGCGTGCGTGCGTGCGTGCGTGCACGTGTGTGTGTGTGTGTGTGTGTATATGCTCCGATAATCTGGGACACTTGGGCGAAAGGATACTTTCCAAACAACATTGATCGTGTTAAATCCCTGGTATTTATCGGTTTCAGAAATTGACGAGGCAGTCACGATTGAAGTTTCTTGTTGCGAATTGAAACGAAGCCATTCCTTTTTACAATGGAAAACAGCGAAGTTCTGAGGGGTAAAATGAACTGCCTCGTTAATTTCTAATTGTTGTTTCCTGAAAAAGCCACAACTTCATATTGTTGAGTGGTTGACTCATTTACATTTCATCACTATGCTTCCCTATTTGAACTGTGCGATGACGGGACTTGATTGTGGACCCTATGATGACGTCTACCTAAATCCTCAAAGGACGGTAGCGTCTTAAATCCTGCCTTGTCTTACCCTCAATGGTTTGTTCTCATGTTGCTCAGGCTTCTGCCAAGTCATTGAGTATTTGCTTTGTGGCTTTTTATATTCATATATACATGATGATGTATTTGTTATACTTATATTGCCTATTATACTGCATCGTTTGTTATAGAATATAACCTGGCGGTATATCTTTATTTTCATAGTTATAAGTTTGTGACATTGTGTCATTATGTCTTGAAACAAAGATTTGCTTTATCCAACAGATTACGACGACCCCTGCCATTTAACTCCCTGCTTAAATAATGGAGCATGTATGCCGGATGTTACTAACGACGAGATAGGATACATCTGCAGATGTCCATACGGATACATAGGTGACTTCTGTGAGTATGGTACGTATCAGGATATATTTGGGAAAATTATAATTTATTTATTGGAATGCCCTCTTCAGTGCTCTGTATCAAATCAGTGCTATCTCACATGGCTGTCCTTAGCAAGTAAAACACTGTAATCACACTTGTCAAAATTTAAAAAATCCAGTTCATTCAATAAATAATACAACAGTTCAGTCACTTGTTTGTCATTTCCGAATGTCATTTCTTATTATATAGATAGATATTTTATTCAAACATAAGGCATTACGCCCAACAGTTCACATGCAAATAGTACATACATATAAACATGTATATGAAATACACACAATATTTTCCAGTTAATGACAATTTGTATAATTTCATAGGTGAGTTTCAAGATCATCTGTATATGTTACTAGTTAAAAAGTATTTGACAACTATTAAGTATATAAGTGTTTAATATATATTTTTAAATTAATATTCCTAAGTACTGATCAGAACACAGTCATATCTGTGGACAAAAATGGAGAAAAGTGATATTTATTTATAAAACATGTCGTCTCTTCTTTTAAAACTTTTACAAATGAAAACGGACAGTTTTTTTAATAAACTCTTGTTTTCTGTTGTCATAAGTTCAATAAATTTTGGTATGTTTGGCCGTTTCCAAAAATATTTGTTAACATATTCTTTTCTTATATCTTGATATAGTGAACACTCCAATACAAAGTGAAATTCATCTTCTAGTATATTACATAGCTGGCATTTTCTTTCGGATCTTGGTGTTTTATTTGGTCTATGCCATCGACCAGTTTCTATTTCTAACCTGTGACTAGAGACTCTTAGTTTTGTAAAAAAAGCTCTAAATTTCTTTATATTTAGTACATCTAGATAATACTTAAACCTGAATATATGTATTAACTAGTTATTTAATTCTTCTTATTAACATTGTAATTGTTGTTTGTGTTAATTCGTGTTGACTGTTCCGTGCAAGCTAGTTCCACTTCGAGTTTTATACCTACCTATTTTTTCATTTTTTTAATGCGTCCGTCTTGACGGGACATATTATGTGATCACTTTTTTTTAATACGCCCGTCTTGACGGGACGTATTATGTGATCACGCACGACAGTCGACGGGCGGCGGCGGGCGTCCGGCAATGTAGTGTCCACTCCATAACTGGAGTAACTTTAAAACAATCTTGATGAAACTTAAAAACAATGTTTATCGCTACAATAGATCGGTCAAGTTCGATAACCAAAGCTATTACTCAAGAAACACCAGAGTTATGGCCCTTGGATTGTTTAAAATTAACAAAATAATGACCGTGTCCGCTCCATAACTGGAGCAATTTTATTCCAATATTGATGAAACTTGGATTCAATGTTTGCGGCCACAATAGATCACTCAAGTTTGATAACCACTACTATTACTCAAGAAACACCGGGGTTAAAGTCCTTGGATTGTTGAAAATGGACTTATTAAATAAAGGCATTCGTTTTTAAGAATGTTTGCGGTTTCCGCTCAGTAACTTTATCACTTATAATCCGATCTTGATGAAACTTTGGGACAGTGTTTATGCGCATACTATCTCAGTCAAGGTCAATTTGGTTCTCTTGTTCACTTTTCATCAGTTTTTGTTCACAATAATACCTATTTATTTGTCGTCTTGACGTAAAACATGTGTATTAATTTATTTGTTTTTGCGCTGGCTTCTGCCAAGTAATTGAATACTTTAATTGTGATTTTAATTTTAATTTATATATACATGATCATCTTTGTGTTTAATTTTATTGTCTATTAATGCTGCCTTGTTTGTTAGAGAATATGGCCTGGTGGAGATTTCTTTATTTGCATTGTCCCGAATATTGGGTTGATATAGGGTAAGAGTGAGGTTGAGTGCACCGTATAACCTGGTTTAACGCCCCAGCGGTCTTTTAGCGACTGACCCGTCCAACGCAGTAGCCCTATTGTCAACCATTTTATGTTTGTGGTGTCATTTACCGTGTATTTTGTTTATCCTTAATATTGATGTTCGTTTCCATGCATGATTTTGGTTGACTGTGGTCCTTGAATGCTACATTTCTTGTTCGACAATCTGAAAATAATAATATGTATATGTTCATACATAACATATATATTGAGTAATTACTTTAACATGATAGATTAGTATATATAGACAGGAATATCATATCAGGTCAGCCACCACCCATACCATTGTTTTCAAATATATTAGTATTAGTATTATCGTTATTATTATTATTATTATTATTATTATTATTATTATTATTAATAACTGCAATGTGTAAGTAGTATACTTATACATTGAATAGACATCTACCCACTTCATTGCTAGATAGTTTGTATATATATATATAGTCGTTTTCTGATGTATACATGTTTTTGTTTTTCCAATGTGATGACTTGTCGCCATTCATATGTAAATGTATTTTGTAACATGTTGCTTATGCTGTTCATATATGTGAACCTAAGTGAAATAAAGAAGTTGAAGTTGAAGTTGACTTTTATAGCTACTCATATCATTGATTGAAGGCAATCAGTGTTTACGTAGCGTATGACTGTGTGGTTGGTACATTTCGGAATGTCATTCTAGACAGCAAAACAAACAAATGGGTTCATATTTTGTGAATAGAGGATCTTACATGATAGGATACGAGGCTCTGTCGAGTATCCTATCTGTTTAGCTAAGAAGATTATTAAATTCAATAATACACTGTCACGAATGTAATATTCTATTTATCATATAACACACCTTCGACGTGATAGTTTCACTTTAATGGTGTCAGTTTACCTTGTATACGGCGGAAATTTGTAAGCGAAATCATGATGTTGTTTTGTTGTTTTCATGATGTCGGCTAAGTTACATAGCTGTAACGCGTTCGCCCTACAAATAATGCGACATTTTAAACTAAATTTAACGTTACACATAATAACAATGCATTTGATAAAACACGTTTTTAAATTAGGATAAATATTTAAGGTGTCTTAACGTATCGAATGATATGCCATGGAAACATTTGGGATTAAATGTTTTACTATTGTAAACGGACGAGGAAAAATTAGGAACTGAGCGGGTTTAAACTCGGAACGATTGCATGTGAAGCGGACGCTCTAACGATATCGCCATAAAAACTAGCTCTGCGGCGAGACGGTAGTAACGCGCTTATAAACCTATCTATTTACATATACTCCTAACTGAGACCAACTACAGAACAATGTATATACAAACACAGTGTTTGCATCTGTAATACACTAATGTTTTACGAGAAAAAAATCATAGCTTAATCTTCGTGCCTGATTTATATGAAACAAATTGAAAATTGCTTTATTGCTTTATTATTATTTTTAATTTTTATCTATAATCCATATCAAATGTAGTTTATTCAATTCAGTGGTTTGGTATTGTTCATAATTTGGATGTAAACAATCGTGTAAGTTCATGTATGCATGTGTATATATGCTTTAGATCCCTGCCTGTCAGAGCCCTGTAAAAACAATGGGATGTGCACACCGGATGTAATAGCCATCAATGGATACATTTGCGAATGTCAACTCGGCTACAGAGGGGACTCCTGCGAGTCACGTAAGTATTGAGTAATCTTTCTTTCCTCCATATTTGACGAATATAATAACTGTATTATTAATTTATCTTTAATTTTCCTTGTATTAAACTGCATTTCATTAGGCAAACAACAAGTCTCAAGATAATAAAAGGGCATGGTCTTTTAAAGAAACTAACACGCCAAATGACGAAAAGATTACACTACAAAACCGTGTATTAAAATTCTATACAGGTGTTCAAGTCATATGATAATGTGTATATGCCGATTAAAAGTATAGGTTTATTCACGAGTTCCAAAAATACTGTCATTATATATGCGTAAAATGAATTATGATTTGCTAACCCTTAATTAGTTACATAGAGTTTGGATTCTCAAAATTATGTAAGTTATATATATATATATACTTGTCGTGAGTAGGTTTAAACAATGTGAACATATTATGTAAAATGTGTCTGTTGTTGACGGGATAACTACTTTAAGAAAGCTTATTATTTGAAGCTATTTCGTAAAAAATGACTTTTTCGATTGAATATTATAAAGTCTTGCATGTCCACATCCACACATATATAGTCTATCAACATAACTAGAGGATAGTCATTTAAAAATAAAAGTAATAGCAGTTGTCTTAATTACATTACACCCCTGAAGTACGCCAGATGTTACGATAGATTTCTAGATGTAACATCATTACGTCATGCCACTTGATGTGTCTGTTTTTTATAAACAATTTGAAAATTTACATTGTTGCTATTACATTTTAAATACTACTAGCCAAAAGGCCAGGCGAGCTTATGCGTCCATGGTAAGAGAAAATTGGTATTCTTTATTCCATTTGTCTAGAGATATGTTCTTTTCAATGTGTTTTCACTATTTTGATAATCCTTATGGAAAATGAGGATTTTTTCCTCATATTAATCGTATTCGGTTCAAATACACCTTAAATGGTGCCATTGAGGATTTTATTAATACATGTTACTTTTCGACCAAAATTGTATGGACACATATCGTTGATATTACAATAAATAAATATCAATATGCACTGGGTGTCAATTGTTGGAAGAGATGAACATCTTAGACAGTTTAGCGTCGTTAAACCTAACCATATTTAAGGTTCGCCTATCTGGTTACTAAGTAACTCATGTCCAAGATATTCCAACCAGTGCCAAAGCACAATGACTGTACTAAATAAGTTATTTAATGATAACTTCACGACGAAGTGACCAAAATGTACAAATACCATTTTAAATAATGTAGAAGAATATAATTATATAACTTGAATGTCCTTAGATGATTGCGCGGAGTGTCTTAAGATAAATGTAAGGGCCATCCACCAGATGCATATAATTGTGAACAGATAATAATATTAGTCAGAGGTTATTCATTAGTGAGTCAAAGTCATGGACTATTTCTGGATTGTTAGATAAAACAGATATTTCAATATTTTTGAAAGATATTCAAACATGTTGGTAAACGGTAAAAGAAAATGTTGTTTATTTATACATTAACTTACTTTATATTAAACATATATAGTGGTATAATGTTGTCCTTTAATAAAATTAAATATGAGGTCAAATACTTCATTTACAAATAACCTAATTATTTCTATGGTTATTGTAAATATGTAATATACATTTCGTGCATGTTGTTTAATGTTCATGTATAAACATTTTCTATCTGTATTCTGTTGTATACACATATACTATTGGCTCTCCAAATGGGAGGAAATAACATATCTATATATCTATCTGTCTGTCTGTCTGTCTATCTACATTTTAAATACTACTAGCCAAAAGGCCAGTCGAGCGTGTGCTATGGTGCTTCTACGTCGTCCATGAACACATTCAATTTAGTAAACGGTTTCCAATTTATGTCACGAAATTTGACGCATTGCTTTAATTTAATAATATCTTGAGCAAATTCGGCAATAAACACTATTGACGCATGCCTTAAACAGTTATTGTCCTTGATTAATAAAAAATATGCAACACATTTCAGCTTGTGAACACAATAACTTTAGTAAATGGTTTCAGATGTACAAAAAATTGATTTGAAGGATAGTCTTTTATTAAGATCTCGGATCAGTTCGATAACGACCAACATGTAGGAATTACGGAAATTGCGGAATATGAACAATCCCATCATACATGTTCAGGTTTAATGAGTCGCGACCATATATTCAGAATATGAACAACTCCATGATATATGTTCGGGTTTAATGTGTCTCAGCCATATATTGATGGGCCATTTAATCAGAATATGAACAACCCCTAATATATATATATTCGCGTTTAATGAGTCTCGACCATATATTGATGGGCCATTCAATCAGAATATGAACAACCCCATGATATATGTTCGGGTTTAATGTGTCTCGACCATATATTGATGGGCCATTTAATCAGAATATGAACAACCCCTAATATATATATATTCGGGTTTAATGAGTCTCGACGATATATTGATGGGCCATTCAATCAGAATATGAACAACCCCATGATATATGTTCAGGTTTAATGAGTCTCGACGATATATTGATGGGCCATTCAATCAGAATATGAACAACCCCATGCTATATGTTCGGGTTTAATGTGTCTCGGCCATATATTGATGAGCCATTCAATCAGAATATAAACAACCCCATTATATATGTTCAGGTTTAATAAGCCTCGACCATATATTGATGGGCCATTTAATCAGAATATGAACAACCCCTAATATATATATATATTCGGGTTTAATGAGTCTCGACCATATATTGATGGGCCATTCAATCAGAATATGAACAACCCCATTATATATGTTCGGGTTTAACGAGTCTCGACCATATATTGATGGGCCATTCAATCAGAATATGAACAACCCCATTATATATGTTCGGGTTTAGCGAGTCTCGACCATATATTGATGGATCATTCAATCAGAATATGAACAGCCCAATGATGTATGTTCGGGTTTAATGAGTCTCGACCATATATTCATTTTCATATTGATGGGCCATTCAATCAGAATATGAACAACCCAATGATGTATGTTCGGGTTTAATGAGTCTCGACCATATATTCATTTTTATATTGATGGGCCATTCAATCATAATATAAAAAAACAACATGATATATCTTCAGGGTTGATGATAATCGACCATATATTGATGGGCCATTCAATCAGAATATGTTAGGTCTACTCTGGTCAGTTTTAAGGTGTATATGTTAATTCTTTGAAACCGTGTTCTTTCAACCTAAACAATTAAAACAGATCAATCAAGCTCCATTCCGACGAATTGATATAATATATATTTCGTACGCTATGATCCATTCAGAAAATAACTAACTTTAAAAAGGCCTCTCAGTTGTTACATACTGTAACTTGTTACATACTGTAACAAGATTGACCAAATGGAGACAACTCACCAAGAAAGAATGAAGAATAAATAAGTTTACAATATATTTACAACAAGATGAAAATATATGCAAGTGAATATCACTGACAAAGTAGAAATATGAACGATTTTACGAAATAAAGGTCAAAATGACTTTATTCTTTATCAATAGACTGACACAAGCAAAATAACATTTGGTAGATATACGCATCGATTAAAAATGATGCGAACGGCAAAAATCTACCAAAATTCCTATTGGGAAAATGAAGCCCCGACAAACACAGTTGGAAACTCTCAGTATATATGAACCCATTTTGTTCCACATACTCTTTCATGGCATGAAACACAATTAAGCAAATGCATTCATTTTTGTATGTTTTCAGGTGCACAAATTTGTGAAAATATTCCGTGTCCTAAGACAGATTGCGCGTCATTAAAGCCAAAAGGCGCTGTATGCATATGTAGAGGGGATATTGTCAATGAAGTTTGCAGAGTAAAAGGGATGACCAAAGGAGAAATAGGTATTTTTTTTATCTTATTTCGTCCTAAACGAATACAATTAAATTGCTGTGTTAGTGAAGGTAATTTAAGAGATAAAACCAACCATATACCGTACCCGATTGAAAATCTTAGCATTGTTAACTTAATTCCAATGGTTTTCCATCTAAATGCCAGGAATATAAACTGAAAATATACATCAAAACTTGTTTTTTCTATGAAAAATCAGATTCACCGGTAAGGCAAAATATTTTGTTGACGTCGTCCAATGACGTCGCTTGTTACAACGTTAAGTGACGTCACATATTTTTCAGACTGTATATCATGCGTTAAAACGGTCGCAAATAAGCGTAACAGTATAGTTGCATTAGAATCGTCGTTTATTAGGATTCTAGTTATTAGTTAAACATCTAGGAGTTGCATCAACCAAGACTTGTTCTGTCTTAGCAAGGCAAATCAGTTATCATGATCAAACTGGAAAACATGATGAAATGAAGTCACTGTTATATCACTGCACTTCTGAAATAAAATTCCAGCAATCTAAACATATGTATAAAAGTCGAACAGAAAGTTCAGCTATCACAGAACACAGTCAACCAAAAACACCCATTAAACAAACAATAATTGCAAAAATAATAAGAAAATGGCATGTGACATCGCAAACACAAACGGATTGACAATAAGGTCAAATAGGATCAAATAGGGTCTTACCCTATTGTCATCCCAATAAAACGAGACATAGTGAATAATGAAATCCCACCAGTTATAATCTCTAACAAACAAGGCAGCATAAAACGGCAATATGATTTGGATACATAGATGATCATTTATATATGAATATTATAAAAATCAAAAGGATAGAAAGCTACAATGGAAGTACTCAATTACTTGGCATAACCCAGAGTAACAAGACAATGTTTAAGACAAACGTCATATACTACCGTCCTTTGAGGATTTAGGTAGACGTCATTATAGTGTCCAAGGTCTATTCGGTATAAGTTTGAAATGTCTGTATAAATATATCTAACAAGGCAAATAGAGTTAAATTTAACACAGGAGGACTTTGACAAGAACGTTATTGTTAGCATTGTGTATTGCTATATAGATGTCTGGGCTAGGAATTATAGCTGTCAAGATATTGAGTATTGCAGGAAGGGAATATTTTAATAATATTATATATATATTCCAGAAAACTTAAGTTCACTGGCCATTATTTTCTGTACTAAAATGTACAGAACTCACAGAGAAATGGGGATAATTTTACGTGAATTATTGGTCAACTATTGACAGATAATTAACAAAAAACAGGGATCCTGTTTTCACATATACAGGAAAGTTTTAATTAAGAAGTATTTGTCGTTGTGTACTTATTTGGAATTTCAAGTTGGAAGGCAAATAATTTATTAAACCCATTGTATTGAGCTATTTCTTGAAGAAAAACAAAAGGAATGAATCTTGTGTTCGTGTATGCCCTTATTGCTGAACAGTTTTAAAATGTCTAAAGTTTCTCGAAAAATGCAAATTTCCAGGGCCTGATCCATATTCAAATTTGTCTCTATTGACTAATTATAACCGAACTTTAATGGGGATAAGTGTAAATATTTGTATTTCAGCTCGCTCTTCACCCTGTAATAAAAAGAATGACTGCCGTGATTATGAAGACTGTGTAGGTGTTTGGACCAAATACACGAACGGAGTACAAGCTATGTCTAAACAAGCCTGGTGCATGTGCCCTTTTGGGTACGGTGGCAAAAGGTGCAAAAGTGCGTATTTCTACTTTACAATGATTCAGTGTAGTCGCCTTTCAAGTATTATATTTTGCTATACCACTTCAAAATGGAAAATGATATGGTGTAAATGTTTGTTGAGACCACAAACATAGTATGTTTCACATTAGATGAACGCCTTGGAACGGTGAGCGGCAAAACGGCCGCTGGGGGTTTAAACCGTCTAGGTTATTTTGTATACCAGATTTCACTCTTACCCATTTGTCATCCCAATAAAACGGGACAGAGTATATAAAGAAATACCGACCAGGCTATATTTTCCAACAAACTAAGCAGCATCTCTCATACGGGTCTCTACCCTTAATGGTAATATACCGCATCGAAATTGACAAAGTAATGACTGTTAATTTTTATTGCAAATAGTGTTCTTGCACCCATGATTTCTAAGAGGTAATATATTTTGGATAACATTAGGGACTGTTGCCCGTCTAACAGTGACAGTGCTGAAAAACCTAGAGCTTCTATGAAAGTTAAAAGACAGCATAATACTACAACGATTGTTAATACTCAAAACTGTAGGGGTAAGAGCCAATGTGATGCCATTCTGGCATTAGGGTAACTACACTTAAATTAAACGTGGGGTCCATGATACCCGCAAACATAATTGATAAAAATACATTTATTTAATTATATTTTCTTGATATTCAAATATGTACAGTCAAACTGACATTAAATAAATAAAATAAAGTCATGATAAAAAGACGGCAACAGTGTTAAGTGTTCTTTTAGAGAAATATTAGCATGAACATGTACCTCAATGTTCATGCGCACACTATGCGCACATGGATCCCTGCCTTGATCTGCGTGTTTTATATCTGTAATTACAGGTTTACCTGTACTATAGGCATGCGCACATGGATCCCTGACTTTATCTGCGTGTTTTATATCTGTCATTACAGGTTTACCTATACTATAGGTATGCGCACATGGATCCCAGACTTGATCTGCTTTTTTATATCTGTAATTACAGGTTTACCTATACTATAGGCACGTGCACGTGGATCTCTGTCTTTATCTGCTTGTTTTATATCTGTAATTACAGGTTTACCTACACTATAGGTAAGGGCACATGGATCCCTGATTGGATCTGCGTTTTTATATCTGTAATTACAGGTTTACCTATACTATAGGCATGTGCATGTGGATCTCTGGCTTTATCTGCGTGTTTTATATCTGTAATTACAGGTTTACCTAAACTATAGGTAAGGGTACCTGGATCCCTGACTTGATCTGCGTTTTTATATCTGTAATTACAGATTTACCTATACTATAGGTATGTGCACATGGATCCCTGTCTTTAACTGCGTGTTTTATATATGTAATTACAAGTTCACCTATACTATAGAGGGCTGGCGTGGCGCAGTCGGTAACGCGGCAGATTTGTAACCGGAGGCCCCGGGTTCAATCCTCCGTGGTGCCACTGAGTTCCGTCGGTGTGTTCTTGGGCAAGATACTTTCCCTTAGCCTCGTCCGTCGGATGGGGACGTAAACCGGGCGGTCCCGTGTATCGGTCTATCCTGCGAGCACGTTAAAGAACCATATGAATCTATTCGATAATAAGAGTAGGGCAGGTTCCCGGATTCCTATGTATCCTTCCCCTCTCTCTGGGGCGGCTCTAAATAACCTATACTGTGTTGATGAGCCGTTAAACAACATTTAATTAATTAATTAATACTATAGGTATGTGCACATGGATCCCTGACTTTATCTGCGTGTTTTATATCTGTAATTACAGGTTTACCTATGCTACAGGACAATACGAAGACTGATTGTATACATACAAGGCTTGGCGCCGCCTATGCGCACATGGATCCCTGACTTTATTTGCGTGTTTTATATCTGTAATTACAGGTTTAATCTGCGTGTTTTATATCTGTAATTACAAGTTTACCTATACTGCAGGACAATATGAAGATTGGCTGTATACATACAATACTTGGCCCCGTCGTCTATGCGCGCGAATATATCTGTGTGTTTTATATCTGTATTTACAGGTTTAATCTGCGTTTTTTATATCTGTAATTACAGGTTTACGTGTACTACAGGACAATAAGAAGACTGACTGTATACATACAACTCTTGGCCCCGTCTGTATGTGCCAGAAAGATTCACGCGATAACGTTACTCTGTGTAGAGTAGATATAGAAAAACAGAAGATTACAGCAACAGAACAGTTGCAATTAGGCATGTATTAATGGCTTTAGTACGATAGCAGTATAACATGTGCATGTTCATTTATACATTTTATAAGAATTATGAGTGACAAAAGTTAGATAAATACATAGTGTATCATCGAATGCTTTCAATAACTAGATTTCTCATGCGATATAATGACTATGCTTATACAGTAAATCTAAAATCTAGATTATGAAGTGTATGGTGTGTCAACGTGTGTGTCCCTGTGACATACTTTCTCCAAAATAAAGAACAAGTCGTATTTTCTGCACAAATCATGAACTTACAACATTGAATATCTTGTCATCTGTGTGCGGCAATTGAATCAGACATCATTAGTTTGTTCCTTTCGGTATTTCCTTTCATACTCTTGTTGACATGATGTACATGTTCCATCTTATGTTATGCCGTTGTTACCTACTTTCTTTGCAATTAAGGTGCAATCTAGTTTTCGATAACTGCTATTTTGCCTATACCTAAAACGTGGAAAAAATCTTCATGCGTGTGTTCCTACCATTGAACTGACATATATGGTATCCCAGTATTGCCATCGCTGTGACCGTCCTTTTACATATAAGTCTGACACAAGCGTGCTGTATCCCTCGGCTGTAAAGCTCCGTGTGTAGACGAAACTGCAGTATTCAGTTCAATGACATGCCACTTTCGTTGTTTATACCGAGAATGGAGCGCTGTGGTCTAGTGGTACAGAGGTAGAGCGTTGGACCCATGATCCAAAAGTCGTGGGTTCGATTCCCACCATAACCATATGTGTCGTGTCCCTGAGCAAGATACTTTATTTGCATTTGCTTAGTAATGGTTCTACCAAGGAAGACATCGAGGATTATTAAAATAAGTTCCGAGAGCTTTCGTTACAATCGATGTAAAATAAATAAGTTTAAACTAAACTAAAACTATACCGAGAGTCATGGTCCTTTTTTGTATTTGTGTAACATTTAACATGCAAAATGTTTTTAAGTTTCACTAAGTTGATTTTAGCAAAACTGGTGTGAATCCACCTGACTGTAACGTACCTATTTAGTTTAGCATAAAGGCCAATTAAATATGTTTTACACAAATGAGTTGTCTACGTTTTGTGTTAACATTCCAATGATGGATACTATTGAAGAGTGACAACCACAACACTATAAAAAGGTATTGATCATGATCTGTTAAGTTTCACCACTGTCTAACTGGTTGTACCAAAGCCAATTACACAATTCTCCAATTCCATGAGTGAATGTTTGCCAATCAAATCAAACCTCTACAGGCTCTATTTTGAACGGTATTGATAGGATGTGTATGGGTAGTACCCAGTTTGCACTGATATGCTAAATTATTGGGAAGACCCTATCATGCCATCAAACAAAACAAGTTTGTGAACATTTCATAAGAGCAAACTTGTCATTGTTTGGAATTCGTGCCAGCATTTGTGCCAATACATAACATTATGTGAAACTTCCAAGATTGTTATGTCCATTTTATTCACTTAACTAACATAGCTTTTATTATGATTTTTCTACGTGTTTTGTTGACATTTCCATGATGGATACTCTCGAAATGTGACAACCATAACACGATAAAAGTTACTGACTATGATTTGTTAAGTTTCGCCATAACCTAAATTGACTTCTATTTTCAAACCATAACATGTGTTTAGGTCGTGTATAAATTTCAGAGTTCTTACCGTGATTTGCAAATAATCAAATTTTACTAAAAAAAACAACGTCGAAGTTTGAAAATAATGGGCAATAAAAAAAAAGTGCTTTCAGCCATGAATATCATTCAGTATTACACAACATTATGATCAATATTGTTGTAAATTTACATATCATCATTACCTTAGATAGTCTGCCTTGTCAACTAGATGATTACAGCTTTCTTCATATTGACGCTCTCCTTCTGGAATTAATATAGATTATTTAACTGCTGCTTTGATTATAAAGAAATTCTTAACGAGATGTTACGTAAATCCTTTTTTACTAATCTTTCCAAACTAATCTCTAAAAAGACAGCAACATAAATAAACATATCTTTAAGGAGATTTTTGTTCATATCTCTCTTTTAGAAACATTTTTTATTCAGAACATAGTTGGATGTTGAGTATAAACGTTTTCTCTCAGCGTGTTTTTTTCTTCTGTTATACACAGACATATTAATAAACAGATAGGAAACTTCCTATCTTACCCAAAGAAATAACCAACATATCACGTGGCACCTTAACTTTTCCTTCTATCTTCTCTCTCAATTATTCACCGATTTTGATGAGAATACATCCAAAAGATTCATAGTGAACAGCAAAATGGTATTATAATAATTTATGTTTATTTTCAAAATAAGAAATTGTATAAAAAAATGTTTAAAGTTTAAAATGTCATCATTTTTCGCTTTTCTCTTAAAAATCGATGTTTTGACATGGTCAAAGTTTCCATCAAACTCCTTTTTTGCTCTTAATGTAAGAGAAAACAAAATACTATCATGGGAAAGAAAATTAAATTTGTGATGGTATTTGGCTTGAATGAAACTTGTATCTATAAAACTCTTCATGATATGTGTGTTTTAAGTTGGGAAATATTTTGTGAAATTTTCGAACTGTGCCACTTAAAAGTTACACAATTTTCATAGTGTCCAATCTATTTGTTATTAGGTCTGTGTGTTATACGACAAAAAAGTGTTTATTTAAGCTCTGGAATATATATTGACAATGCATAATGATTGAACTATAATAATATGCATTGTTTTACACTCACTTAATACCGACGAAAGTGCAACATTCAATACTAAACGTTGATTTGTCGTGTGGTTAGTGGCCGAAAGTGGTTACATGGGTGTCGGTTGTCCGGTGTTAGTTAATAATACATGAGAGATTATGAATATTATTTCACCGAGGAACCATTTGAATTATAGTAACAAGGTTGTATGTTAAAAAGTCAATAAACGTGGCTAAAGTTTTGATCGCAGTTTAATCCCGAGACGATTTCGTTCTCTAGTGCAACAATTTCCGGATGTTGTTATTGAATTAATTATTCTTTTTGTCTCTATGTTTAATAATGTTCCAGCTGAGAAACAAGTAAAGGAGAAGAAATTAAAAGAACAACAAGCTCTGATGTTAGGTAAGTTCTTACCGGTACATGTTACACTATGACATTATGACAAGAGAAGAAATTGAAGAAAAAAAAAACACAACCCGCAGCCTTTAATCAGGAATTACGAAGCGAGGATTAATAACATGTTGCTATATGTCATTGAATATTCGAAATTTTCGAAACATTATACTAAGATCATAAAGCTCGACGTTTGTTTACATCTCTGGTGTTTATTTAAGTCAAAACATTTGACAATTTAATTTAACAAGTTGTATAGTGTGACAATATATTAAAGGTTCATATGCTAGCATGGAACACAAATTGCTGGCATAAAAACATGATCGTCATCGTCATCTCACGATAATGCATTTTCTCTCTAGAACCGAAGGTTTCGTTTTACTCATTCTGAATACAGTTTTGGTATTATTTCAGTTGAGAAACAAAATCGAGCTGAAATATTAAAAATACAACGAGAGCGACAGTTGGGTAAGTCTACACAGGATCGTGTCTGCAGGAGAAGAAATAAAAAGAACGAATGATATATCCATGTTATAGATACGAGTATATATACTCGTATCTCTATGTGTTCATGGATTAATTTTGTCAAGGTTATATTGATAGATTTAGGTTTTTCCCATGTGTGGACAAATCAGTTTACTTTTAACGAAAAGTCATTTCTTACATGTATTAAAGATAAGCTAAAAGCAAGATATTTATCTTTTTGGAATTGTAAAATGAAATCTGTAAATACTGATTTCATGAGTAAATTAAGAACTTATAAGCTATAAGAAAGAATATGCTTTTGAACCTTACTTAAATATAATATGTGATAAAAATATAAGAAAATTGTTATCCGCATTTAGGATCAGTGCACATGAACTTAAAATTGAAAAAGGTAGATATAACGGTAAACATATCAATGATAGATTATGCAACTTATGCCAGACTATAGAAGATGAAATTCATTTTATGTCCATTTGTAAAAAATATGCCAAACAAAGAAATCTGCTTTATTTAGAACTGACCAAATATGGATAACCAATTTGTAATAATCCTCAGTTGGAGTTTTTGACTATAATGTCTAGCACAAATGCTAATATTATAAGAGCAATTGGAAGATTTATGAAGCAATGCAATTTAAAAACTAAAGACTAGCTGTGCCCTAGCTATAATATATTTCACTAACACTGACTGTATTTATATATGTTGTAATTTACTATGTAAATTTGGATTTAACTTTAATTATGTATTTTGTTTTGATTTAATCTTGTAATAGATATAATAGCGCAATAACATTTGCTTTGCCTGTCCGATCTTTTTATATTTCTTTTTATTCTATTCTAAATATTCTATTCTATTCTATACTGGCGGTCAATGTAAAACGCATCAGTAGATAATACGGGTGTTAAATGTTATTGCTAAAGAACTGAGTGTGAGGTTTGGTGCACCCTAGAACCTGGTTTAAACCCAAGGCGTTAGCCCTATTGTCTACCTTTTTTTTGTGTTTGTGAAGTCGTATTTGACCTCTTACGAGTGTCATTTAATAAGTTCTGTCACTAACGCGTTTTAACAAGTATGTTCTCGTTGTGAGTGTTTTTGTTTTAAACCATATGAAAGAGAGTTTCAATACCATTCCATTGATGATAAATAAATGCTGTATCTGCTGTGTGACGAAAGTTATGGAACATTTAATACCCATCACTTATACATACTGAGGCATTTTCGTCCTGAGTTTTTTTCAGGTATGTTAATTGTTACTTTTTTAAATATCTGTTTCTCTTTAAGTATTTGTCGAAGACCTTTGAAATTTCTCATACATTACCAGTTATATTTGTGCATTACACGATTCAGAATTTAAGCATGGTAGATGAAAAGTTATTGTCTTAGAAATTAACATTTTAAGCTAACGTGTAAAATTAATTTAATGATAAATGGACATTAAATGGAAGGGCAGTTTTATGAAATAGCGTTTTTGGATGATCAATATTTTCACTAAATATTGTACAAAATTGTACAATAATGTGTTGAAAATGAAATTTAAACTCTGAAGAACTAGGATTTGTATAAAAATATGAAAACGTATTCATACTATGAGAATAATTACGATATTTAAAAGATATTATAACATTTCCGTAAACAAAATGAAGAAAATCAGTGTTATTTCTGCTAAAATTAAGGGATATGCATTCACTCATATCTGGTTTGCAGCAAGACCTTTTCGAATTCTTGACAATCATTTTCATGGATTATGGGCGAATAACAACAGATGGCGCACATGAAAATTCAAAAGCAAAGAATTATTTAAATAATTTTTACAACGTTTTGTAACAAGGACATTTTTAGAGATCCAGTGCCCAAAAGGTGTGGTAGGGGGAGATAATTCAGGGGTAGAAATAACCGGAAATATTTCATTTTTGTTGTGGAATTTAAGAGAGCGAACCCGATAGTACTATAAATACACTACTTTATCTCAGTGTAATATCCAGTTCAAAGGATATATGCCTAGTGACAGAACTTTTTGAAGCACCCTCGTATTCATTTGTAATGTTGTATTCTTTTGTAATGTTGTTCTTTGTTTCTCTGTGTGTTTATGGTTGACTGTCGTCTTTGAATGCTACTTTTCCTGTTCGATTTTTTAATCCATAATTCAATTAAAATCACAAGGGTAGAAAACAAAAGTCACACATTGTTATACCGGGTTATGTCCAACCGTTTTTGAAATTCATACTTAATATCCTTCGATTTCAATATTATTATAATTATTAATATTATTATTATAAATTTACTTAAACAATACAATTTAACATACATATGCTCTACTGGTGCGTTTTGATTGACCGCCAGTATATATTTATATATATCTGAATATACGTATATGAAAATATAAAAAAAAAGCAATACATTCCAAACTTTTGTATTCTGCTTTAAGCCATGTTTAGCATTAAAAAATGGAATATTGATAACATTCATCCGAACACAATGTTCAGCATTATTATTAATTGACTTTATTATATTGACTATTTCAACATTTAGGTCTCACTTCACCTTAAGATCGCTTGCAAGCTACGCTCCGAACATTATTGCACTGAAAATAATATAATGTGTTAGATATTTGGTTCTGAGTTTTCAATTGTTTCCTTGTTTTACAAAATTGGATCGTGTTTATGATTGTGTTTGTTGCTCTCAAAGGATCACCTTTATCAGTATTTATTCATACAGGTTTGGACATAACTGAGTACGTTTGGGTCTAGATCTGACAACTGATTACGAGTATTGATAAATTCCAATTGTAAAATTACAAATAGATTCAAACAGTATTCCTGAATCGGTTAAGTTGTCCGCGGAAGAATTCCTCATATGCAGCATAGCGCAAAACTACTGTTTAGTGAGACGTAACACCTAATGCATAATAATAGTACATTCTCTTTCTAAAATCTGCAAGCATAACCCATAGGTTCCAAGGAAAGCAGGATTTCCAGATATTGGTGTTAGATTATGTATTTGGTATTATTCCAGCTGAGAAACGAAAGCATGGAGAGGTTTCAAAAGAAAATCTAGAGCATGAGTTAGGTAAGTTTTTACATACAACACTTTTTCTTTCTGACTTCTCCTTCAAGAAAATATGAGATTGTCTTTCCAGTTTTTTTTCCAGTGTGGATGGGTTTGTTCATCTTAACTTTATGAAGTTGTGGTATCCAAGGATTATATGATGGATGCTTTGTTTCAACTAAAGAATTCAAAAGAATATTTGCAGTCAGCGAGGTTCAAGTCCTGTAACACTGCAGTGTAATTAGTAAAGACAAGAGTATGACTTTATAATAGATTGTTGGACGTCACTTGTAACAACGTTTAGTAAAGGACACTAGAAGAAAACAATTTTTCAAGTTTGGAATGTTTTTATGCAAGCTGCAAGTAGTACTTATTTTGTTTCGAAGAAAAAGGTCATATGTCCAAGGAGAAATATTTTTCACTTACATATAACTAATACCGTTTAATATTTTATTTGCATTTTGTTAACTCTATTGACCTTATAGAAAATTGTATTGTGTTAGTGCTCATTTTACTATACGTATACCATTTAAAAATCATTTGAACCACCAATTATTTGAAGTTGTTTAAAGGTCATTCTGTACTGGTATTTAGAAATAAATATTTTGTCTGAACACATAAGGGTAAATAAAAAATACCTACAATGTTCAGTAATGTGTATGTCAACTGTTTTACACAGCAACATGATTGCATTGTTTATTGACTGAAGTAATAAGGCAATCGACACATTGTTAAATTTCAAATATAAAACTAGATATACAATTCGAATAGGAAATGTAGCCTTCAGGGACTAAAATTCAACCACAAACACGCACATAAATAAACAACAACTATATAGATGCATAAAAGGCAAAATACGACATCACAAACGTAAAAGGTTGACAAAAGGGATACCGGCTTGGAACGGTCAGTGGCAAAAAACGCCGGAATTGGTGCTAGGGTGCGCTAAACCTAGATGTTGCCATCTTGTCATCCCGATAAAACGGGACAATATTCATTAATATTCATTAATAGGCAATATAAGCATAACACATAAAATGATCATGTATATATAACATAAAAAGTCCAGAAAGCCAAAAAGCAAGTACTCAATTATTGGCAGAAGCCAGAGCAACAAAGAGAACAAACCGTTAAGGGTACGACAAGACAAGACTTATACGTTATATGAAATCATTTTACATTTCTTTAAAACTTCGTTAACAGTGTTCTACTCCTTTGGGAGCTGATTAGGTTTGAATAATAGATGAGGTTATATTATACAAAACATACATATTTGTTTATTACTTTTATTATTTTAGAACATACTAGATCTTATCATTATATTCGTTATGAGCGCTTGCTTGAGACATTGTTTTAGTTGCCATGAATTAGATGGGGGAACCTATATTTTAAATTTAAAGGAAAATCTGCATAAAAAATGACAAAATATTGATGAAACGTGTTGTATTTATCTAAATTAAGGCATCTTGAAAGTGTTAGTCTTACATATTAGACTAAGTAAGGTTATGTTACTGATGTCCAGCAATAAACAAAAAAGGAAAAGTCCTTTAAACTCATTTATTCCAAAACCAGGAATGTCTATTAAACGGTCCTGCAAACAAAAGTGTAATAATGCCAATCCTATTGTCTCGTATATTCATGTATTTCACCTACATTTCAAAGAGTACCATCCCAAAGTGTAAGAATATTTTTGTATGCTCTACACTGTTTAATGATATTTTATACTTTGTTAAGCCTCAGGTTGAGGAGCGAGAATGAAGGGAACAGGGTCGTCCGGATTATTCCGCTATCTCAGTCAGGTATTCTTATATCAGAAATTTTTTTTAAACCCTGTGAGATTAATTGCTACAATTGAGTAAAATGGAAGTGCATATGTTCACAAGTGTCATGGGAAGACAGTTTGGTAAAATAAGTATAAGTATTATTAATAATGCATTAAAACTGTGGCCAAAATATTGTTAGAATCCATCGAGTTTGCATAAGGGCAACAAATCATTTCACCCAGGGTGACATTGCTGACCCAAACTGACTTCAGTGTATATAAGATTGATGCAGACACGATTGAACATATTTTAAAATCTTCTCTGAAATTACAAGACCATGAAGTATAAGTGTTGCGTGTACCATAAGACTTATACATGTAATCATCCACCAGTTTCCATGGGGTTCAAATTTAGCCCCGCCCCTGCAAACACAATGCATCGAGCTACCATTATTACATTGCAGCAATACGCTTATGGTCAATCTATAATTTTTTATCAAATGAAGAACTTAGGGACATTTTTTACCCTATCCCGGGGGTCACAGTTTTACATAGAGTCATATAGGAAAATAATTTAGAAAATCTTCAAAAAACTCCCAAAGTTTAGAGGTCTAATATTTTTCATTAGCATAAGCTATAGTCATCTAACAAGCTTGTTCAATACTTATTGATGACAATGGGTCAAATTTGTCCTCAGCCCAACTGGTCATGTTTAAATATATACATACTACTGCAAATAGGAACAAACAAAACATCTTCATCTTGAGAAAACAGTGCATGTGCATGAAGCTCTCCTATATTGCATGTAGCTTAAGCTTTTGGTCCTCTACCCATTTTTTTTTCAAATTGTGACTCTGGGCCGCCACTGTGGTGAGAGTTTAAGAGAAAGTTTTATAGAAGAACCCTAAAAATATTATTAGCTGAACCTGCAAGGAGCTAGATGTCTACTACTTTGCATACGGTACTTTACCAAGTTTGTTTAAATGGTATTCCTTAATTCTATTTAACGCAGCCCGGGTGGTACCCTTTATAAAGAGTATTTATTGAAAAGCTTTAAATATCTACTTGTGAACTTACCAAATATCTTTTATTTGACTTACTGTCGCAAGTATCTACAATGGAAAAACAAAGCATCAGGTGAGCGATTCATGGCGATTCTGGACTCTCTTATTTTATTATAGAATTTTAAGAAAATTGCAGTGTTTTTGTTAACCGTATCGCGGAAAACCAATCGAACAGCTGTATACGTAAGAAGGAGATTGTATAGCTCTGCTTATGGGTGTTTTACTACAGGTCCCTCCAGAAGAAGAGGACGACCCATGTATTTTCCAGTCCTTGTATAAATCGCGGAATTTGCAGGCGAGTAATCTAACCTCGCATAAAAAAAAAATTCCATTGTGTATGTCCTTTAGAATACAGAGGAGTGTACTGTAATGAATGTAAGTAGTATATTTATTAGTTAACAGACAAATGCCTAAAAAGACATACGGCAGAATGTTGGTTTGAAAAGTTGAAAATTCCATTGTTTTATTACCCCTTTAAAGTTTCATTATCGACAGACTGCGCATTTGGCTCAAGCAGGTGAGCAAACTTAGACTTTAAACGTTGCAATCCCTTAACATTAAACACAATACTAAAATGGCTTGACCTTTTCAAACGAACTTCAACATTTATGAATTTCGTGTAACAAAGTATACTTTGATAAAAGGTATACTACATGACATAGTTGTCCTTTCTGCTATATATAGTTGTGGCCCCTTTTGAACAAAACGCGTTGAGATATATCTGGAATATTACGTGAATTCAGGTGTATAATCTTATCTAATAGTGAGTAGTATATGCATTTTTTGATTATGCGTTTCTTTTTCCTTTTCGTGTACTAATCCTATGATCAGGTATAATTCTCAAAACGAAGAATAAGCACACCTCGTATAATAAAACAACACTCTCCGGTAAATCTACATTGTTCGCTATCATAGCCATGAGAGACTGCCACGAAGTCAGTTGTATCAAGAAAAGTGACTGTGTCTCCACACCATTTGGAGCCCTCTGTGTCTGCGACAATGCCGATTATGACGCGTCTGTGCCAATTTTAAAATGAAAAATACAACAACAAATGGGGTAAACTTATTAACTTTTGTTCATATTTTTCGAATATATTTAGACAGAATATTATAAGTGCTTTAATTCAACCGATGGAAACTCTTTACTACTAAACGTTTTATAACTTATTTCACCTACCCTACTACACAAGTAGCGAACCATGTGGACTTTTTTGATCGGCTCTTCACGGTAAAAGATGTAGAAACAAAACGCTCAATTTAGGTACGGTTTTTCTTCATAACTTTCTTAATAATAAAACATTTCGTTCAAATAATCGCACGTACCCTTAAAATGTCAACTCTTTCCTCCGCCACAAAAGGCATTTGGTTCATTCAGTACTTTCTGAGATTAGCCCTCCCAAATGTTAACGGTCATAAATTTCTTCGCTTCCAAGACCTTGGGAGGCTAATCTCAGAAAGTGCTAGAGACACCGATTACTTTTTGGTTGGCGGAGGAAACGAGCTTACTTTGGACGGGTATGGTGTAACTTAAGTTGAATGAAATTCGATCAATTGAAGAAAGTTATGAAAGCGAACACCTACCTAAATCGAGCGTTTTGTCTACCATTTTTTGCCGTGAGACCGATCAAAAAGTCACATTATTTCGCACTCTGTAAAACAGGGACTAAAACTGAAACCTTGACCGCGGCTATAGTAGGACGATACACATTACTATTGCTTGGCTACTTCATTGACTAGAGAATCTTTCTCATCGGTAGTGCGCAGTGTCTGCTTGAAGGTTAATTTATATTTCTAACAATATGTGAACATGTTTAAATACTTAGGTTTTTTTTAACTGGTTCTTAATGTATACATAAACCAACATTTTGATCCGTTTTATATATTTAAAATAAGTTGCAAATCTACCAAAGTGATAATGCTTTACATATTTTAGAACGCATCCAGTTAGTTATATCCAAACGTACGCGGTACATCGGTGTGATATTCTGGGAGTCATCGCAGGAATTATATTGTTGCTATTTACATGCTTGATCGTCCAACTGCTGTAAGGTTTACGCTAAACGGCTAGAAACACGATGTAAATACCAATTATTGTTGTTGTGCAAAGCTGCGACTAATAGTAGCTCTTATGGTGTGTATCTACCCATATAGCTACGACGCCACCCTTTATAGAATAAGTAGGTATCAGGCGTCGACCCCATCAATAGAGGTTTCTGAAGACACAAGACAATGCCTGCATAAACAACCACCGTATTGCAATATTACATCTTACATACAGCGCATGATGCACAAAAAGACTCGCCAAAGAGAAGAATACATCGTTGATCTAGACATTTTCGTACGACTGTCCATGATTTTATAAGCTGCACATTTTCTGGAATGTTTTACATTTCGACATGTCTCGATCTGACACGTATTCCGTATTTTGGAAACTTAAACCCCGCCGACAGCTGACAACAAACGACAACGTTAACAGAAACGCGTCAGTGTGTCGTGAAGAAGGCGCGGGGTTAACTTTCCAAATACGAACGAGACGTCACACGAGAAAGAATTTATTCTACCGGCGTCTCCGAGCACTTTCCTCTTTTTGGCAAAGTCGTCTGCACTGCAGTGCGTGGATATTTAAATGTTTGTTCTATTGAAATACGGCTGGCCTTTTATGCGTGATGCCTTCAGAACACTCGCCGAAAGGTTCGTACGGGGTATCGGTACGGGGTCCATTGGATAATTCAAGCACAAGGAATTCATTGTTCTATGGTTAGGTACATACCCTACCATAGATCCATGATTATCACGTCTAGGATGCTTTCATCTATCCACTTTTTATAGATTACAACTATTAGTATATACGTTTGACATACAAATGTTCCCGCAGTGGATTGGTGATAATTGAACTCTGGAGAAAAGGATTGAAACAGGTTATAGATGTGTGCCACGAAGGTGTCAACAGTACAAACGTGCCGGCTTTTGTTAGAATATACTTAAAGAACCATTTGCTAAAGCAAAGCAATGGCATTGCAACTAAAGGAGACAAAGCTTTTGACCTGTTCCTGAAAAGTAATACTGACATGCTGTTACTAGGGATAAAAAAAACTGCTAAAAACAAAAAATAAAATGATCACGACATTGTATTTGTCAATGAGAATATCAAGGTAAAATGCATAGACAATTTCTAAAGAGAATTGTTTCGTCTATAAGCAGACAGTATGGAAGGGTTCTAAGCCCATACGAGACCATTTTTGGAAAATGTCTAGAAATGTACACAGTTAATTCTCTACTGAACGACTTCGAGACGCATACTAATAATAAAGGTTACTGACAGCATCTACCTTAATATGAGTTGCTAGTCTGAGAATACAGCCATATCCCCGTCGTTGCATCTTTGTCCAATTATATGACTTGACTTTGAATGAGTGTCAGGCATGTGGTGTTTGGATACCACTGTCAACATGCCTTGATGCAGGAAAGATTTATGTAGCATAGACAAAACGTGCTTACTTTGTAAAGGATAGAGATGCGAAATGTTACGAAATAAACAAAACTGTTGAGTGTGTTAAATAGTTTTGATTGAACTTTAAATGTCACACTATTTAAAATGCGATACCTTCATAACAATGATTGGGTCAACACTACTTACGGATTTAGTATTCCTTGGCTTTTATGAAGTTTGGGTTAACCAAAATTCTTGGTGAACCTAAATTATTCTTATTTGGTTGCGAAACAGAGAATGCATAACCATTTTTACAAACTGGTATAGTAGATTGAAAATTCTAGTTGTGCACTATTTTATAGAATAAGCTCTGAATTTAGGCTTCAGCCATACTTAGAAAAAATACATACTGTAAGTTACTTAAAGGTTTTTGCACAGTTCAGAGTATCGTTAGATCAGAAACTGGGATGGTGAAGACCAACTAGTACTCCTTTTCACGAAGCAAAAGTGTCGACATCCATGTCTGAAATTTCGAAAGTAGATATAGAAAAGCCGAACAGAAGATCGTATCCAACAAGCGACCACAGTCAACCAAACCACAACAATCACAAAGAACGCAAGCAAGAAACAATAATAGCAAAAGTTGATAAATGCAAATACTATGAATGACATCACACAAAAACTAAAATAGGTCTAGACAATAGGATACGCACAGCCTCTGGAACGGTCAATGGCTAGAAAACAGCGTCCGGTGGGGGTAATCAATGACCATACGTATGGAAGAGAACACAATCGGTGGGGGATATGACTGTCTCTCAGACTGCAACCTTTTGTGTATTAAGCTTCGGCGAAAATAGTTCTTTCAGAATGACGATGTTCTGAATATTATTCTCGTGACCAATTGAATAAATACTGAAAACATGATACCTTGAAAGCAACAAACACAAACAAATAAGAGAGAAAAAGTAGCAAAACTCGATTTATTTAGGTAATATTTAAAGGTGCAACACCTCTTGACGACCCACTAGTACCTATTAAGATTGTAGTATTAAATCTGTATGAAATCCTAATTTTTATTTACAAATAGATATTATATGAATGTCAATTCAGACTGAAACGTACACGCAGAATTATCAGAATATTCTACAAAGAGGCATATGTACCAGATGAACCGCCTCCTGATTGGATGGATATAAGTAACGACATGTTGTGTTTACAGAATCTATGCTGCGAGCAACTGTGGTCATAGCATACAATCAAAACTTTACCAACCCAGAAATCAACAACAAAAGCAAGCACGAGGCTCAAGAAAGGTAACTCAATAAAATATTATTTTGATGCCATTTCTGCAGAGTAGAAAATATAAGGATATTGACTTAGTCGCATAAAAAAATGCGATTGTGAAACGTTAACAGTGCAATGAATTATGAAATAAACAGATGCCAAGTTGAGCATGAAGCGCTCACACTTGATAATTATGGACTCAGTTGAGCCGTTTACAATTCTTACATAACTAGTTTTTGTTTGTTAGCTGTTGTAGATCAGTAGAGTTGTTCTAATGTAAAAGTGAAACAAGAAATCTATTTATACGCACTTTAATGATCCTCTATTTCCAATATGATGATTTGTGTCAAAAGAAGAAATTGTAAAGGCTGCTGCATTTGGCTAAGCATTTTCTGAGAAGATATCTTCAAAGTGTGCAGGGCTATACGCTTAACACATACACGTGGCCCCAGGAAGGCAATTTAATAAACACCTGTATGTGAATAAATACTGATAGGGAAATCCATTGGAAGGCAGTAAAGCACAACCAATAGAATAAAAGTAGCAGACTCGATTTTATTGAGTTCTGTTCTTGAGAAGGTAATGTATGGAGCAACACCTCTCACCGCCCACTGGCACCGGTCTTAAGCGTGTATTCTATTCCAAAATTACGAAAATTGGACTCGTTGATCCCAAAGGAACAGTACAAATAACATCTACTGATGATTCGTTGCGTCGCGGAGAGATATTTTACAGTCGCCCACACTGCACTAAACGGCATGCTAGACTGAATGTTAACTAAACACTGATAAGAGGAGATCTTCGTACGAGAAATAAAACAACCAACGGAAATAAAAGTATGAGCAGACTGGGTTTTATCTGAACTGTTTTCCGAAAGTTGGTTCTTTAAACTCCATGTTGCATCTATGGATGGGAGTTTAATTTCCGAAAGTGCCTTCCTTGGATTCCCATGTATGTTTTAAAGAAATAGCCCTCACTGACACATTTCTATATGGAAACATGTGTTTCCAAGGGACGGACGGGCACACGTTTTACAATGCGGATTTCTTTTTCCTTTTTCTTTTTTAAAATGGTAAGCCTTCCTGTCAATAAAGATAACTCACGCAAAAGATAAATTCCTAATGGACAAGCAGGAGTTTCTTTATAATACAAACCTGGATTCATTAATGTTTTACTTCGTGACAGGGGAATCTATTTTCGACATAAACTAGCTAATCTAGGGTAAAATAGATCATTTCTGAAATACAACTGTCAAAGTTTGTCCAATGAATTCTCGAGAAGACTTTTTTAATGTGTTTCCATTTCAACTCCAAGGTTTCGTTCCAAAGGCGGTATCCCTATTGGTCAAGCCATTTCATGTTTGTGATGTCACATCTTGCCTTTTTATTCATCTTTGTAATTTATTGTTTGTTTCTATGTTGTTTTTGGTTGACGGTGGTCCGTGAAGGCTACATTTCCTGTATGACTTATAATATCTACCAATATATGAAAATCATTTGACTCCAGGACGAGGCATATGTTACAATTGTTTTTGTAGTTATAATGTATACTGCCCATCTCAATCGTACCCTCTCGTTTGTTTATTTCTGGCCAATTTTAACTAATAAAAGGGTCACCTTCTCCTTAAGGAGAGAAAAAATTACTATAATGATTGTAGAGATTAAATTCTACACCCACCTGTGATTTTTACTTGGCACCTAGTGTAATATGGTAGACAGGTAACTGTTACGGATCACTTTGGTTCGGCGTAGTTGCGTCAGTGTCACACTTTCGTTTCCTCTCGAATACTTGTGAAGAATTCCACCCACCGTCATTCAAATATATGACTTGATTGTCCTGGTAAGGAGGATGACTCCTGTTGATGTGGTTGGTATTGGGCGGGTCGAACGGAAATGTCACTGATAAACACGAAGCAGGTGACACAAGTGTTCCTCGGAATCAACCCATGTAGTTTATTTATCGTCCTCATGTTGGAAAGTGAAGCTCAAAATAAAAAACCGAGTTCTGCTACTTTTCTCACTTGTTTGTTGCTTCTCAAGGGATCACGTTTTTCAGCTATGTATTGACATTCACACTAGCATTTGTTTAGTGCTGTGTGGTGGCCGGTAAAAAGTCGCCCCGACTACAAATCAAGTATGAGTTATTAGTTACTGGTCCTTTGGAATCATCAAGCCCATTCTGTGTTGCCTTTAAAGTAGAATATAGCTACGCGGTAGCTTAGGATGCGTTAAAGGTGTTGAGCATCTTATAATTATCTCTCAATGAACAGACTCAATAAAACCGAGTCTGCTAATTGTCTCTCTTGTTTGTGTTTGTTGCTTCCAAGGGATCACCTATTTCAGTATTTAAACAACCAAAGTTCATGTCACCTGATACTATGATAGACTGGAACATATATGACATTGGTAAACATTCATTTTATGTATTACTTTCTTCTATTTTAGATAAATATAAACACGTCGTTAATCAACATACCGGAAGAAACAAGATTGGCCACCGATAGCTACACAGCCAATAGGACAAAGGTACTAAATTAAACTTATGGAAAACAGAGAGCTTAAAAAATGTTATGCCATATCAAAAAGTAAATCTCAAATAAATAGAAGTTCCAATGCTTGAGACCCTCCCAGCCGCGAAATGTATCAAAGGACAAGAGAGGAAAAAGGCTCAGTAATGGGGCTACAGTCGACATGCAAAAGACAATAACCTGTTGTAAATTCAAGATACTGAAACAAAACCTGAACACTAGAAAACCCCGATGCAAATCCTGATGTTTATGCTTGGGTATCTAACCAAACGAAGCTTTTAGTTGAAGGCATCCGAGCATCTGACAATGCTTCTAGTAAACCAGTGTATCCACATCATCGTTGTAGAACAAGTTCTCTATAAGTAATATCTCTAGAAGCTTTTACAGAAACGAGTATTTAAAGAGGAAATGCAACCACACAACTGGAAGTGATTATATTGATAAAGTATGAACAACATACAAACAAACGCGTAGTCTGTTATATGCGTATGCACGTTTGTATATGTATGTAAAATAATAATGAAATATGCTTTTGTGTTATTGATTATGCACTTTATTTATTTTAGTGTTTTAGCTTGTACATCCTAATCAATTAATAATATCGTATATCGTCTTCTGCAACGTCTATCGAGCAATTATGTGTTCCGGCGTCCAAATCCAGATGTATATAAACGTACTTCCCTTGTTGAGAAAATTGAAAGGAAAAATCATGATAATTTTTATTAGTTTTGGATTAGAAAATAAAAATAATTTAGACATTTATTTGTTTGGCTGCCATTTCAGTTAGGAGGTGCGTGAAGTAGTCCGTAAATGTTCAGAAAGTAATTCCTGTCGCGGAGTATCAAATGATCAAAAAGGCTGAATAATTATTTCCTGGCGTAACATACATCACCATTAACTAATTCCTTCTGTTTTGTTCACTTTGTATTTGTATGTACTTCTTGGTTACTGCGATTTGTATTAAGATGTTTTCACAAGCAAACATTAAAAATGACCCTATGTTGTATGGCTGAATTTCGAAATCATCTCATTAAACTGCAACACTTCTATGTTTCAAAATCTTCACAAGCATTTGTCCCATGTGGTCCGGGACAAGAATATGGTCACTGCTTATCCAGGCAATGGGTAAAATGCTCCCGAATCATCTGTTCGTTTTGACTCATGTTCATAAGCGTCACCTGTTGCCGGGATGGTAAAGACGCCTGAGTTTGAAACTTTATTGCCTCTCACCAATTAGTCGTTTTGAATCCTACTGATTCGACGTGTAAGACAGAACGTGTCAAATTCCTACGGTTCGGGCGGGAGGTATACAGTACTGATTCTACCCAGGCTTAAAAGTACGTGGTCTGCCGTCCACCACGAAAAAAAACGACAGCCATATATAAGCCAGATAGGTGATGAAAATGACGTAAAACATCTATTCAACCAAGTGTCATGTTCGTTAGAAGGTCTTTATCATCATCCCTGAAGTGTAACATGTGCTACTTGAGATGGTGTCAAAAACAGTGATTGTAGGATCCAGCGAGAAAATGGAGTGTTTACACACAGACTTTGCCGCAACTCCGCAGATGTTTTTTAAATATAACTTCATCCAAGCTCATGCAATTATTGAAACCTAAAAGTAAATATTTCATTATTGTTTAAGTTTTACATTTACGGTGTATACCGCCCACTCTCAATCCCCACAAACCTCCCACCACCCATTTTATTGTTTCTGTGTTTTACCGCACATACTGCCACCACACAGTTTTAGTTTTACAATATTTTACTGAGCCTATAAAGCTACACCTACTGCTCATACTCAATCATCACTGTCCCCCATCCAACCATTCCATCTCCTCATTTTACCCCCAATTGTCTGTTGTTGTTATTATTGTTTTCTTAGGCATCATCTCATATATCATCCCACTGCTCCTCGAAATTAAACCTTGTGTATTTCACAAATTTCTTCTTTATTTGTATTGTTTAAGGGTACACAGGGCATACCATACACCACCCCGCTCTACAACAACACACTCACACACCGCACACATCTTCTACACGATCTCACCAGACGCTCCCCCAACTCCTACCCACATCCCTCCACCCAAACCTCACTCTTTATTTATTTACAGTTGTAAGTCTCAACATAGTTCTTTTTGCATTCGTGAATATTGCTCTATGAGCTATATCTCTGCTATTTCTCTTATCTGATTGCTGTATTCTAACGAAATAGATTCCATTCTCTAGATTTAATATAGGCGTATAATTTGTTGTTCTTCCGACAGTTCTTAGTTAACAAACGATTCTAGATCTACTAGTTCCTTGAATATTGTTATTTTACTCTACCTACATTTGTCCTTAATACAGAATTGTAGGCGAACAATGAATAAATATTTTTACACGGCTCATTAATACATTATGCTTAGGAAATATTTAGAAGCAGGCCCCAGATGCAGATGGGTTGGTTACATAGGAATCCGGGAACCATCTCTATACATATATATTAGTAAAATAGATTGACGAGGATAGAGCCAGACCTACACGGTAACGAACACCGGTCCCCATCCGACAGACGAGGCCTATGGAAGATCAAGGAAGTGTCTTGCTCTAATCAACGAATCAACGAATGCATCTGTTTGTTTAACGTCACTTCTCATACATATATTTAGTTATTTCCAGCCCGCTACAGAGAAATAGGAAAGTAGGCATAGGGATCCAGGAACGCGTTCTCTACACACACTTATTATCGTCTGACATTACCTATTGTTATTTAAATGCTCGGAGTATAGACTCCGATACACGGTACCGCCTAGTCCAAATGGGAGTATAGACTCCGATACACGGTACCGCCCGAGTCCCAGTCGGGAAGTAGTAGACTCGATACACGGTACCTCCCAGTCCCAGTGGGAGTATAGACTCCCGATACACGTACCGCTAGTCCCTATGGGAGTATAGGACTCCGATACACGGTA